>CAMAPF010000034.1:2842500-3442500 GCA_945859915.1 Cuscuta epithymum
AAGGCTTAAAGACAATAGCATTACAATCTTTTTTATACGGAGTATATTACTTCCTCAGTCCCATTTATATTGTCTCGTTTTACCTTTTCGGGAAGTCCTACTTAAATTGTCACATACCATATTTGGCAAAGTTTGTGGGGCTCTAAATCATTCTTACTTTATTCTTACTTTATCAATTAATATCAATCACACAAACCCACTTTTCTTAATAATTGTGTCACCCTCTTCCGGGACAATATAAATGGGACGGACGTAGTATATATTACTAAAGGTGGTTTATTACCTTATCCCACTTTCATAAGGTAAGTATGCATTTTGTAGGTGTTGTGCTCTATTTATTCTTATCAAGTGGACGTATAGTAGCTGCACCTATTGAAGTGTACTGAGGAATTTCTATGCTAGGTGGCCGATCATTTTCTATGTAATGGACACTATTTAGTATTCATACGAACAACACTCTTATACCGACAGACCATTTATTTGCAATTAAGAAGTCTGGAGAAGTTCAAGAATCAATTTCCATCATTCAATGTTGGAGACTTCTAATCTTCTCCAATGTTTATTTAATTGTTTATTTAATACTCCGTATTGTCAAAAAATGGTTCCACTTCTCCATTAAAGGTTTCCAGAATATATCATTTAAGTGATCCGGCAACAATTACTTACAAAAAGTGGGATCACTTTAAAGTGGAATCAATTAATTGCATGATTGATTAAGCCATCTGGCAAAGTTACTTGCAAAACGCTAAGCACTTCCCGCCCAAATGACCTGAGGCTATTCCGTTTTTATATATAATATAGATATAGATTATTGATTTTTTGTATAATTTTTACTACGTATGTATTAAAGTGTTATAGAAATTGCTCAATATAAAACCAAAATATAAACAAAGTGTAAAAATGAGATTAAGAGTGTTTTAGTCCCCAAATAACACCTATTTAGTTCTATTAAAATAATAAGTTGATTAAAGCTTTCTAAAACAGAACTGAATGAGTCATATTTTGGGGATACAATAATGATAGTCTTATTTGTGAATTTTATCATTGTTTTAGTCCTATTTAGTCTTATTTAGGGTTTTCTCGTGTTATTGTGTATTTGTGGTAAAGTATTAAAATTAGTAGAAGGACAGATTATTGAAAGTTCATCAATAATCACGTGATAAAGAGACAAAAGAGAACATTAGTTATAAAAAACTTAAGGAAAAATTCCCGAAATAGGACTAAAATCGTTTGGAAATTCCAAAATAGGAATGTCAACTTTTTATTCTCTAAATAGGATAATTACCGTTAAGTTTGGAAAACATTGTCATGTTTAAAGTCTGCTACTGCCAAAAAATGACATTAATTACTCCTATTTTGAAATAAAAACATGATATACATATTTTGAAATATACAAACATTTTTAGCTCTATTTAAGGTAATTTCCCATAAGCTAATTAGTTTATTCTATCAGATTTTATGGACTATTTTTTTTTTTTTTGAGAAAAAACACCATCTTCAACATTGAAAAAAGATCTATTTGGAACCGTCATAAATAAAACTATATTAGATCTCTTAACATTTTTTTCTCTTTGTTCTGCCCCCAACACTTCCGTTTCCTGGATTCGCCACTGGTTGGTTGCTTGAACCATATTGTATTCTGGCCTGCCACAAAACCTAACCAACTAAGATCACTTGGAGTGGTGTAAGATTAGGAGTCCAAAATGTTAAAAGTGGATTTTTTGGACTCCTAATTTCTTGTAGTGGTTGGCAATGTGGGGGTGTAAAAATGGATAATGGGATGGAGGGTTCTACATTTGAAGGGTGAAGTTGACTCCCTAAAATTAAATGAAAAAGAAAAATTAAAGGAAGTGGGGGCAGCCTAGTCAAGTGTGCGGGAATTATTTGAAGTAGATGACGTCACCCAGACATCATGCTGATGTCATGGAGCACTCACAACGGGAGTTATATTTTTTAAAAAAATTAGTAGATCCAACGGCTGTGATGATTTGGACACTGTTTGAATGGGAAAAAGATTGATCCAACGACTGAAATTGAAATCCAACGGTTAAAATAATTTATTTTATTTTTCCAATATTTTAATTAATATTTTGTCCAATGTGTTTAAACTCACATCATCCAAAAACATAAAAAAAATTAATGAAATTTATTTATTTTTACATCGAAATGTGTCTTTTTTATTTTATAATTAATCAGAGAAAAAATTAAAACTAAAACATTACTTAGAATAATTTATTTAATGTTTTACAAAATTGATAAGTAAAAAAATGTGCAGAGTGTATTTTATCGACGGTGCTGGAATGCAGAGAAATAGAAGTCAAAACACTATTTTCGGATGGACGGGTCTATTTTTGACATTTAGACTCTGTGACCACTCCAAATGGTCTAAGAGGGTTTTGTACTACTCAAATCGGCTGTATAAGTTGGTTGTGTCAAAATTTATAAAGTTTTTATTGAAGTGACTGAATTGGCTGATTCTGCTGATTTATGGGGAAAAAAATTAAAATATATTTTATTAATAAAAATAAAAAATAGCTAAAATGATCATCTACAGTAGCTTTAGCCAATACAACCTGAAAAGTAACTTCAACCTTACTTTGTCTTACTATTACACAATTCAGAGCGCGAAATTAAAAAATACGTGTTTGGTGAAAAGTTGATAGATAAACTCTATAAACTGGAAAACATGGTCATCAAACGGGCTCTAAATTGATTTAGAAAGAAAAAATTGTTCTAAACAAAACATTACATTTTACCATTAATATAATTAATTATAGGAGGAATTTGATTTTGCACCCCATGTATTGGGCGATATTAGACATTACACCTCATATTCAAAATTATTAATATTTCCACCTCATATTAGCCCAAAAATTGTGAAGGAGTGGGGGTGCAAAGTCAAATGATTTTATAGTGAAATATGATACAAATATTATCGATTTTGAACATGGAGTGTAAAGTCCAAAATCACTCAAAACATGGAGTGCAAAGTCAAAATCTCCCTTAATTATACACCTAGTTCGCTAGCACACCCATGGAAGTCCATTGTTGGCGGACTGGCGGCAATCAGACAGCGGCGGCAACACTCCGGTGGCAGAGTGGCGGTTGTGACAGACTGGTGACGAAGTGGCGGGGGCGTAGGACTGGTGGCACAGAACTTCGGGCAGCCGGCGACGACGGTCATATAGAGATATTTTAATCAAATCACAAAAACTAGATGACAAACACCACACTAGGTAACATAAAAAAAAATAAGTTTTATAAAAAAAATAAACAAAATAAGTTCAACTTTTATGATTAAGGTGTTGTTCTGTTCGTCTTATTCTTATTACTTATTGTTTATTCTTATTTTATTCAGATCAGATCAGATCAGAAAAATTCAGATCAGATCAGATCAGAAAGATTCAGATCAGATCAGATCAGAATCATTCAGACTAGATCAGAAAGATTCAGATCAGATCAGATCAGAAAGATTTAGATCAGATCAGAAGCATTCAGATCAGATCAGATCAGAAAATTTCAAACATGATTTATCACTTTTATTATTATAAAAACATAATAATAATAATAATAATAATAATAATAATAATAATAATAATAATAATAATAATAATAATAATAATAATAATAATAATAATAATAATAATAATAATAATAATAATAATAATAATAATAATAATAATAATAATAATAATAATAATAATAATAATAATAATAATAATAATAATAATAATAATAATAATAATAATAATAATAATAATAATAATAATAATAATAATAATAATAATAATAATAATAATAATAATAATAATAATAATAATAATAATAATAATAATAATAATAATAATAATAATAATAATAATAATAATAATAATAATAATAATAACAACAACAATTATTATTATGATTATTAATATTCTGATTATTATTGAGGTGATTATTATTATTATTTTTATTATTATTATGATTATTATTATTATTATTGTTATTGTTATTGTTATTGTTATTGTTATTGTTATTGTTATTGTTATTGTTATTGTTATTGTTATTGTTATTGTTATTGTTATTGTTATTGTTATTGTTATTGTTATTGTTATTGTTATTGTTATTGTTATTGTTATTGTTATTGTTATTGTTATTGTTATTGTTATTGTTATTGTTATTGTTATTGTTATTGTTATTGTTATTGTTATTGTTATTGTTATTGTTATTGTTATTGTTATTGTTATTGTTATTGTTATTGTTATTGTTATTGTTATTGTTATTGTTATTGTTATTGTTATTGTTATTGTTATTGTTATTGTTATTGTTATTGTTATTGTTATTGTTATTGTTATTGTTATTGTTATTGTTATTGTTATTGTTATTGTTATTGTTATTGTTATTGTTATTGTTATTGTTATTGTTATTGTTATTGTTATTGTTGTTGTTGTTGTTGTTGTTGTTGTTATTATTATTATTATTATTATTATTATTATTATTTATTTTTATTATTATACAGAGTAATTATAATTATAATTACAATTATAATTATAGAAATAATTATAATTAAAAATATAATTACAACTATAATTATAATTATAATTATAATTATAATCAGTGTAGCAGGTATAAATTTTCATAACTTTAATTATAATAATGATTATGATTATAATTATACTTAAATATGTTTAGAATGAGAGCTCTTCTCATCAGGCCGGCCTGACGGGCTGCCCCGTCCGGCCGAGCCCGTTTGGGCACCTTCCCGATGGAATTTTTTGATGAAATTTTTTGAGCATGTTCCTCATCGAGTCTAGTTTGTCCATACCAAATTTCAGCTCAAATTTCGATCGGAAAGTCGTCAAATGATTTTTGCAAGTTAACAGGTCCGGAAAATACATATTCCGGACCAGTTAACTTGCAAAAATCATTTGACGACCTTCCCGATCGAATTTTGAGCTGAAATTTGGTATGGACAAACTAGACTCGATGAGGAACATGCTCAAAAAATTTCATCAAAAAATTCCACCGGGAAGGTGCCCAAACGGGCTCGGCCGGACGGGGCAGCCCGTCAGGCCGGCCTGACATGATGATTTCTCTGTTTAGAATTATGACTATAATTATAAATTATATTTAAATTATATTTATAATTATAAATATAATTATAATAATTATAATTATAATTAAAGAAAGATTCAGATCAGAAGGATTCAGATCAGATCAGAAAGATTCAGATCAGATCAGAAAGATCCAGATCAGATCAGATCAGATCAGATCAGAAAGATTCAGATCAGATCAGATCAGATCAGAAAAATTCAGATCAGATCAGATCAGATCAGAACTTAATAAATTCAGATCAGAAATATTCAGATCAGACGAAAACAACCGCTTCTAAGACCCACGATTCAGGGATTCACCATCATATCATAATTAGAGGATTAAATTTTCCAGGAGAAGATATGCAATCAAGGTTTTAAAATTAAAAGGGCGACGGACATGTCAACTTATCGTTTAATTCAACTGGATTTGTCGCCGATTAATAAATGCATTATGTCGTACAAAATTTATTAGGGGCAACAACAAATTATATTAGGTGGCAAAAATTTCTTTCTGCATATTATAAATGTCAATGTTAATACTATAAATACTACATCTGTCCCCTACATATATATTAAGGAAATAAACTTATCTGAGAGTAAAATTTACTGTTTTGACACCGTTTCGACAATGTTTGACACTGTTTGACACTTTTAAGACATTGTTTTGATGTAGGATAACTTTCCATTTAGGGAAATGAGAACTTCATTTTGGGACTGCTAAAAAAAGAAAGCAAGAAGATCTTAGTGGGAGATCCGCCGCCCATGCTCCATGAATGAGTTGTATTGGGGTGCCATTACTAGGGAGGAAGGCGACAAGTGGGTAGTAAAACACATGCAGCTTGAGATAGTCCTCAAATCACTTATGAATGGATCTGAGTGGTTGAACCTTATCCATATATGACTTTAGAATAGAATGAGTTTTTATATATTTTAATCATCAGCTAGTCTTAATATTATGTAAATTGTTACAAATACTAGTCTTTTTGGTGAAGAAAAACTGATTGAAAATTAGCATAAAGATAAGTACGAATTCAAGAAACCAAAACATAAGACATTTTAGAATGCGGTTACCCTATTTTCATATTATGAGTCAATTTTTTACCATGCACTTTGGTTTTACGCGTTAGAATGGTATAATAATCAAAATAAGTAAAGTTGGAATTACTAATTTTCTTGCTGAATTGGTTGAAGTTATTATGTAGAAATTTTTTTAAACTATTTTTTCATAACCATATATTTTTTAATGGGAAAATGGAAACTAATAATCCAACCTTTTAGCGGTCTTCTTTTAATAGTCCGACCTTTTCGTTATTCATGAATAATCCAACCTTTGCACCTCATCTTCATTCATTGTCCCCGACCGGTTGATGACCTGCTATTCCGAGTTATTTTCTTATCTCTACAAACTATTATACCATAAATTCCACCTTTCACAAAGATAATATTTTGCAAAGATAAAAAAATAACTTGGAATAGCAGGTCATCAACCGGTCAGGGACCAGTGAATGAAGATGAGGTGCAAATGTTGGATTATTCATGAATAACGAAAAGGTGAGACTATTAAAAGAAAACCGCTAAAAGGTTGGATTATTAGTTTCTATTTTCTCTTTTTTAATTTTATTGATAAATATATTTTAAATGTAATTTTTTTCACATATCAATTTAATCTAACAATCCAACCACTTCTCAACCGATTCAGCCAGTTATTACTTTGTATCATTTTAATATTGGTATTGAATTGAGTTTAGAGAATTGCATAAAATTTCATAAACACATTTTCTACTTTTGATTTTTCTTTGATAAAAAACACCCAGGTGACCCGTGTATGATCATCTACGATTGTTACAAACCATCTATTTCCTTTTACAGTAGACACTCTAGGTGCACCTCAAATATCACTATACACAAGAGTAAAAGGACTAGAAGATTTGTAGCTGTGAGAGATATAAGAATTTTTATAATGTTTTGCAAGTGCACACATATCGCAATGAAACAATGAAGGATCTTTATTATTAAATAACGGAGGAAACATTTTTTCAAATAATAAAAATTAGGATGTGCTAGTCTATAGGGAAGCAAATCAACCTCTTTATTATTGGAAAACAAAATAGTTTGCAGACAAGCATTTCTTTGACCTCTTTTATTTGATTGAATTCCTTCATCAAAGATATAGGGTTCATCTTCCTCCCCAACACTGCCAATCATCTTCCCCGATGTCAAATCCTGAAAAATTGCAATAAGAAGGGTAAAATGTAACACAACATTGAAGATCTCTGGTTAACTGACTCACAGAAGCAAGATTACAGGACATATTAGAAAGATTAGTGGACGAGGAAACTTTAACATTTCATATCCCTGCAATGGGCATTAGAGAACCATCTGCAACTCTTACTTTTATGTCTTCTGCGCAAGGTTTATATGGAAAAAAAGAGGTTTGAAATAGAGGTCATGTGGTCTATGGCACCTAATTCAATGACCCGGCGTTTTTTGACTTTCTAGAACAAAAAAATGAAGTAATTGTACCATTTTGGGCATAAGAACAAGAAGGGGTTTCTTAGTTGGAATTTTTTTTGAGTAGTTAGAAGGTGAAGAAGTTGTTCTATATGTTCCTTCGTAAAAGAAGGTTGCTTGAAATTGACTTGCTGCTCTTGTTGAGTTTAAGTCACATTAAAATGAATGTCACTAAAGAGTTTAATGACTAAAGAATTTTGTAACCTTTCGGTGCTGTAGCCATCATTGCCTCTTAGTTTTTCTTTGATTTCAGTTAGATATCCTAGCTTTTCCCTTCCATCGATTGCTAGTTTGACAGATTGAGACCACTCCAGATAATTCTTTCCATTCACCTATGACTAGTGATGAGCATAGATGAATGAACAGAAGACAAGTAATTTGCCACAAAGCTAATTTGGGAGGTAGGGTTATTGGTCTGCGAAGAAGATGATCCCGGGCTAATAATTTTCACCATTGTGGTGTTAAACCGAGAGCTTTTGTTACCATGTAACTTTTGAGAAAAAAAATCTTGTATTCAATGAGTCATCTCTGGCCTGTACATATATACTATATAGGATACAAGAGTAAAAACCTCCTTGTAGAGATCCTATAAAATAGGATGTAGCCAACTATTAATGCTTATCTAATGATTAATAATTAATGATAGCTAATTACTTTAATACTTTTTTTAACTCCAGGGGCTAGGGGCTGGAGTAATCAGGGCTGAAACTCACTCCATTGAGTTTCGAACCCTTATTTGCCTAGCGGGTTTCGAACTCGAGACCTCCTACTATGCATGGTAACCTCACAACCAGTTGGACTGGAATGCTTGGTTTAATTACTTTAATACTTATCAACACACATATACACAGTCACATTTTCTACATAAAAAATCCAAGTAACAATTTTATATTGTTGAAACGGAGATTCTCAGGGACTAGATGGTCCATTTGGTAGAGTAGACATGAATAACCTAAGCTAACGGAATAAACGTATAAAAGCTTTGTATATGTAATTAGGGATAATTACTACTAACCCCTCGAGGTTAGGTCAAAATCACTAATTCAACCTTGCATTTTAAAAAATCAATTATTTACTCCCTGTGTTTTGATTATTCACACTATTTATCCCTTCAGTCAACTTAATCATATTTAACTTCACATATTGTTACATTAAATGAAAGCTTTCTAAAATATATTCTTTTAGAATTGAAGATAATCGATTATCATGATTATACATGTATTGTTTCTTGGTATTTCTTCTTTGCTACACGCGAAAGAAATGTCTTTGAGATTAGTTGAGCTCGATGTATTATTAATATTTGTTCTACGAGTATCTAAGTAGTGGAAAATATTTGTTCTATGATAAACTACTTTTTATATTTAAAAGTATATTTTGTAGACGATTTTCATTAAATTTGAGAGTAATATGAAATTTAATTTAACAAATATTAATGAGGGTGGAAAACAGTGAGAATGATCAAAACTCAAGGGCTAATTAATGTTTTTTTAACGGACTAATTAATGTTAGTCTCAAGGGATAACCTTCAAGAGACTAATATTAATTTTCCCATGTAATTATTCGCTTAACCAAGAGTCCTAAAACAAATGGACCATGATTTTTCATTGTAATTTTGACATTTTCACATAGATTAGCCTCTAACCAAATAAACATTAATGCCATACACTTGCTTAATTTACAAAAATTGTTTTAAATAAGAGTAAATGAGTTTTGGAATTTCAATGTAGGATTGCTATATCTTTCTTCCCAAAATAGAAGTCGTTACTCCAATGATTAAAAAATATTGTCATTAATGATAGTAAATATTGTCATGTTCAATTTCTAGTATTGCAACTACTTAGCAATATTGACTACAAGATGAGAGTAAATATTGTCATGTTACTCCTATTTCGAAAGAAAAACATAGCAGCTCTATTTTGAAATTCCAAAACATGTTACTCCTATTTCAGGAACATTCCCACTAATTTAATTTTTATTCCGATATCATAACTAGCTAACACCTAACGGCTAACAGCCGATTGTCAAACAAGGCCATTGTGTTTTAAGTGCAGGAGAACAAGAAGGCCGTGACTTGGGAGGTCGAAGAATTAGGGCAGATGATGAAAATGAATTCTGTTCAGTTCATATTGGAAGGAGATGGATATTATTAAGTAATATACAAAGAATTACTTTAGCTTTATTAGACGGATAAACGACCCCACGTCCACGTTCATGTCAGCAAGCAACGGGGTAATTGGTTGTTCTACGCCTAATAAGCGAATTTGGGTGTTTTTTGAAACTTCGCGAACTTAATTGGGTGATTTTGGATTACGATGGCTTAATTGACATTTGTTCATAGTAGGAGGGAGAGCCTATTCGATAGATTTCCTTTGTCTATGATCACACAATTCAACGCACAAAAACTTAAGTTACCAATCAGACTCTTACAGCCTGTTTGGATTGAATATTAGCGGGAGTTAGTGATGGAAGTGTTAATGAGTGTTTAGTTTAACACTTGTTTGAAAAAAATAGATTTGTTTAGAGGTGCTAATACTTTTTTAGGGTATTAAACATAACCTTCCTAACACCTATGTTAAGATCTGAGGTTTCATCCTAAAAGGTCAACTGATAGGAGGAGTAGTCCAAAGCCTTATATAGTGTTTAATTGTTTTATAGCTTTTCAGTGTGGGACAAATGCTCTAACACGCCCCTTCAGCCCGAACCGGGCTGAACAATATTGGGGTGTATAAACGGGCCAAACAAACTCTTAACAAGTTACCCTTAATCATGAGTGCTGTTGGGATATTGGGGTTCGGCCCAATAATCCGTCCCAGAACATACTTGGGCCCCAAAAGTGAGGACAGGCCTAGGAAGAGCCCAACGGAGCAATAAGTTCCCGAACGGGGTCTGGCTAGTGGGTGAAGGAACCGAACGGCGTGCCCCGAATGGGTTATATTCTATACTTGGGGAATAATCAAACATCATTCTTGCATACTAGTTCAGTTGACTCAAGAACCGACCGAGGAGCCTTGCAAGTGGGAGGGTGCATTTAATGCTAGAGTATGTGGGCTGCAAGTAGAGGTATGGGTGCACAAGTGGCAAGGAAAGCAGCCAATCGGATTCGGCCACATCATTCCCCCACCTACTCATCTCTAGTATAAATAGTAGCATTTATTTCATTGGAAAGGGTTAACATTTTGATACTCACTAGCATATAGTTCACTCTAGCTCTTGTATTAGCAAATAGACCGTAACCCCCGTTCGACCTTTTCTTTGTAATCATCATTAAACTAATGCAATTGGAGCTATTGAGTCATCTTATTGATTGATTTTACCATTTTAATCACTTTCTGATATAGATCATACTTGATATTCAAAGGTTTGTGTTGGGTCTTTGGATCCACCGGAATAAAACTCAACATGTGCTAAACAAGCCGTCAAACCACAACTGGAATTGGCTTTGATACCATATTAAGACTTGATGTTCCATCCTAAAAGGTCAACCTGATAGGAGGAGTAGCCCAAAACTTTATATGTTGGTTTGTATTTCCATACACAACCGGTGTGGGATAATGGACCAAACAGACCCTTAACAAGCTACCCGTAATCATTGGTGCTAAACAAGCAGTCAAACCACAATCGAAATTGGCTCTGATACCATCTTAAGATCTAGGATTTCATCCTAAAAGGTTAACATGATACAAGTTTAAAGGAGACAAAAACTAGTCCACCAAAAAACCAACTCCCCTTTTAGAACAACCATTCAGTTTTTCCCTACCAACTCAAGCATTAAAGTTGCACGGAAGTCACATACTCACGCAACACCAAGCTAACTCAAACAACAACTGCATCCTAAGGCAAACAACAGCAGCCACAGTGAACTTAAATTCAAAATTTCCTCCGAAGTTCACTGAGCTCTCAGAAATATTTGATTGTCCCACCGGGTTTCAGCTCACATGATAAGCACACATAATTGTCCTCTGAAAATGACACTGTCACTGTGTCATCCCAGAGGGTTCGGCCACAGAACTCTTTCGTGTGTTTGATTTGGAATACACCAGTCATGTTCTCTTCTTCCAAATATGTCTTCTTGACAAATAAGAGAGTTCTATCTTCATCTTCGGGTGTAGAGGTGAGCTTTAATGTGAGTTTAGGGAGCTGTATATCCACGTCCACCTTAGCACACAAATTCAGTGATGCTTCTAAAAACATTTTCACGTCTTTGACTTCCATTTGCATTGATGTTCTGGGCATCAATATGGGAGAATTCAGCCCACTGAGAAATTCGCAGGGGTAGATCTTATCCAACCTAAGTGATGCATCTTCTCCCCATAAGATAAATTTTATATGGGGATGATTAATTCGGATTTCGAGATAATCAACATCATGGGCCACTGTGAAAATAGAAGTCGTTGGATCATCTTTATCTGAAATACCAAGCATGACAGCGTCCTGTATCTAGCTAGGTTACTATTCATGCGATACTCCATCAACATGCCCATGGGCAAAAAAAGCTCTCTCAAAACTCCCTCTTCATGATTATTCACATATATCAACATTCCTGAATGTGTCGGGTTAATACACTTCAAGACATTCATGTAAGTTCTCACGGTCCGAATAGATCTAGAATTGGTTGACATTCTATTCTAAAACTCAACATTGGAAAAGGAAGTTAAGATGGAAAAGGGAAGGCAGTGGGGATGCGGCAAAAGGAAAGGCAGTGGGACTTTAAGACCTGAGGTTCCATCCTAAAAGGTCAACCTGATAAGAGGAGTAGCCCAAATCTTAATATAGTGTTTAATTCTTTCAGAGATATCCTGTGTGGATTTTTAACACCCCTCTTCACGACTAGACACTTCGTCTGGATCGTGCCTTCATTCATTTTTTCATCGATTTGGCATTGCCATTTTTTATAATCGTGTCTTCATTTTTCATCGGGGTCCCACATAATGGATCAATTTGGCTCTGATACCATGTTAAGATTTGAGGTTCCATCCTAAAAGATCAACTTGATAGGAGGAGTAACCCACATAATGTTCAATTGTTTTATAGTTTTCCGGTGTGGGACAAATTCTTTAACAACCTATATTTACCACTTTTTAACACCCCAATTTGGAGTGTAATGAAGTGTTGGACAACCTTTGCCCTATTGTTTCAAAAATAAAATTCAAAATTTACTTTTTAGCCAACGTTCCCCCCATTTAGCTAGAACTAAATTCTTTCCCTTGGCAAATTTGTTTCTGGCAAGGAGTAACTTTCCTTTCCCCTTGAAAGTTAATTACTTTTTTTTTTTAAATTGTAACTATAGGTAAGAATTTGATCTTCATAGGATAACTTTCATTCATTAATATATTCAAGGAAAATAGGTAATATTAATCCCAACTATATCCGGTCTGCTTTTAACAATCCCTAGTTTTGATTATTTCCCTGTAGTCCCAACTTTGGGCCCCCTTTTCCTAAAATACTCCCGCTCACTTATTACTGGAAAAACCGGTAAATTTAACTCTAAATAAACATCACCTACCTCATGCTTCAGTCTCTTTACTTCTCACCTACCTCATATTAATCAACGTTCCCAGCCATAGAAATCCCATCGGAAGAAGCTTAGACAATAGAAGAACCGGGCACACTAGATCTTTGTTCTTGTTCTCACGGTGGAAGGTAAACACTTATATTTGTTATACCTCATATTATTGCATTCAAATGAAGTTGGACTTAAATGAACTTGTAACCTATTTGTCATTCCAGAATTTAGGGTCATGATTGTGTTCATATAATGTCATTGAAATGAAACTGAAATAATAGCAACCAGATAGGTAACACATGTAGGAACACAATAGGAACACAATTTGAGTTTATAGGGTTATGAAATAAATGAACTATTTATTAATTAGGAACCCTGGGTCATACTGGTTATGAAATATTTGGAGCATTTCTTTATAAAAAGATATCAGGCAGCTAAAAGATATCAGACAGCTAAATACTGGTTACCCAACATGAATAGTCCATTTAGGAACACAATTTGAGTTTATAGGGTTATGAAATAAGTGAACTACTTATTTAGGAACACAATTTGTGTTCCTGTTTAGGGTTATGAAATTTGGTAGTATGACCTATAAATAGGAACCCTAAACTGAAATGAAACTGAAATAATAGGACATAACACCTAATAGGAACACAATTTGAGTTTATTGAAATGAAACTGAAATACCTTACTTGAACACATGTATCATGTGTAATATACTCAACTGCAATGAAGTTGTACTGAAATGAACCTGGAACTAACATGATGCTTGTATAGAACTAGTTCATTAACGGATTTCCATTTATTTATAGGTGATACTTGACATGGCTACTTCAACTGTGATTACAATTAAGATGTGGCATGGAGGTATCTTTAAGCACAACAACCAGAAATATTTGGAGTATGCAAATGGTGAATATAAATGCTTTGACATCGATGCTGATGAGTTGTGTTGGTTTTGGTTAGAAGAGTTAGCTGGTAAATGTGGGAAATATAGAACCATTGATGATATTTACTACTTGATTCCTGGTCAAAGTTTAGACAAAGGTTTGAGAAGGGTTAAGCTTGATGATGAAGTCGGAGAAATGTACAAAGTAGCTATGCAATATAAGATCATTGACTGCTATATAAGACATGGACTAAGCTCACCAGAATTGGTGCTACTACTTGAAGGTGGTGGGGATAATGAAGGGGGGCTGAAGATGGAGTTAATGAGGGGATAAAAGGGACATCAAGATGTTCAGGTCTGAGTGCAACTCAACCAAATGCAAAGAAGGCAGCACAAACCTCCACTTCACAACCAAACACCTCAAGAAGTCAAGAAGGACCAAAAGATGAAGTTATGGATGATGAGGCTTCAGACTCTTCAGGGGATGTGGGAGATGAAGATGGTGAGGACTTAGAGGTCCCACTTTTTGGATCTGATCAAGATACAAGTGATGAGGAATTTAGAGAGTCAAGAAGAAGAGTGAATGGATGGAACTCCAAGATTGTGCAGATAGCCAAATAACTGCAAAAAGAAGCAGGTCAAGGCAAGTTAGGTGATTCAACCTCCCCCCCAGACACAGTACAGGAGGAAGAAGATGCACCTCACACCCAATGTGTGATGATATTCACACACCTCCTGGGAGTGATGCAGATGACAGTCTCTCAATATCAAAGAAAGATAAAATTCCTTTGGCGGATGCAAATACTGACTTCAAGTTGTTGAAATGGAAGGTTGGAATTAGATTTGAAGATAGAGAGAAGTTTAAAGATGATGTGGCAAGATTTACCATTGCCCAAGAAAGAAATTTGAAGATCAATGTAAGCCACAAAGACAGACAACAGAGAATAGGTAAAAGATGTGTAGAAGGCTGTCCATTTAGACTGTATGCTAGTTGGGATAGTAGAAGAGCATGCTTTGTTGTTAAAAGTGTAATTGGAGAGCACACTTGCAATAGAAATATGAAAAAGAATAGACAATTGAAGGCTCCCTGGGTAGCAACACAATTTTTGGAAGTTTTTAAGTCTAGACCTCACTGACCTGCAAAAGAAATAATGGAAACCATTAGGAGAGCTTACAAAGTGCTGGTGAAGAGGGACTTTGTTTATAAGGTCAAGTATCATGCCCATAGAAAACTACATGGAAGTACGACTGAACATTACAACAAATTTGGAAGGTACTTGGAAGGTACTTGGAAGCTCTTAGTCAAGATGACTCCTACAACCACTTCAAGCTCTTCACAGACCCAACAATAAAGACCTTCCCTCCTACATTTCAGAGATTCTTTGTGTGTTTCAAAGGGGTTAAAGATGGATGGTTGAGTGGGGGTAGATATGTGTTGTGTGTAGATGGATGTTTCATCAAAACATTCTTAGGTGGGATGCTATTGTCTGCCATTGGGAGAGACTCCAATGATCAAATTTTTCCAGTAGCCTGCCTAGGCAGTAGTGGAAGGGGAAAACAATTCAAGTTGGGAATGGTTCTTAGGTGAACTAAAAAAAACTTAAAGAGTGTTGCCGGTGCTGACCTCACATTCATTTCAGATGAACACCATGTGATATTATGAAGATGTTTGCTATGCATTACTTATATTAGAACTATTTTTTCCATTTTCTAACCTTATTTTGTATGTTTTGGCAGTCCATTTTGAGGGGAGTGGCTAAAGAATTACCTTTAGCTTAGCACAGGCATTGTGCCAGACATGTATTTGCACACTGGCATAAAAGTCACAAGGGTGATGAAATGAAAATGCTATTCTGGAAAGCTGCAAAGGCATATAATGAAGCTGATTTGGAGGAAGCTTTAGAAGAAATGAAAAATGTTAATCCGGCTGCAGTGAGTGCTTTTAGATCACACAACCCAGCTTGTTTTTGTAGAGCCTTTGTTAGGACAACCACTAAATGTGATGTCATTGTTAGTAATATGACTGAAACATTTAATGGTTACATAATAAATGCTAGAGCAAAGCACATTATTTTCATGCTTGTAGACATAAGAGGTGCATTAAAGCAAAGGCTAGTTGTGAAAAGGCAGCAGATGGAAAAAACAAGTGGTCTGTTGTGCCCTAGAATTAAGGCTAGGCTTGAGAAAGAAAAGGATGAGGCTGCCAATTGTACCCCTTTTCCATCTAGTCAAACTTTGTTCCAAGTGTGCCACAGACTAGATAGTTTAACAGTTAATTTAGAAGCTAGAGCTTGCACTTGTAGGAAGTGGGACTTGGGTGGAATACCATGTTGTCATGCCATTTCAGGTGTTGACTGAAGGGGTTGTGTACAAGGAGTGTACACATAAAATTGGAACCTCTGTATTGACTGAAGTATGTGCGTTTCTAAGTTTGTTAAATGACTTTAAGACTTGGTACTATTTGGAGCATTTCTTTTACTGTTGGTTATTGTTGATCAGTATGCAGGTTTAAGGTGGTAATATGTCACTTGTACATGTGCTTCATGTTCACTTTACTATTGTTTACTATTAGGGTGGTAGCATGTAACTTATACATGCGCTTCATGTTCACTTTAAAGGGTCTGTGTGTATCATTTAGACCTGTTTAGAGTAACTTTTTAAGGCTATTTTCATTAGGCTATCACTTTAAAGGGTGTGTGTGTAACTTATACTTTTGTGGTGTTTGGTAAGACTTTTAATTAGTGTGATGTGTTATCCATCTTTGTTAATGGGTCATTTAGCTGCCTGATATCTTTTGCTTTGTAAACAAAATAACAATGCTCACTTGGTCAAAAGAGTAACAGATTTTCATTACTTCAACATTACATTAGTTCAACGGAATCCTACACATTACAATGAAACCAACTGCTCACAGAATCTTGTAACACCTCTCACAACTATTACCACAGCCAAACTCATCAAAAACACACTACCAAGTTACTTATAATTCAACACAATGCAAAATCACATCCATGAGGCAAAAAAGCAATCAAAGCCATTCTTTGTGTCTGTGTTTTTCTGGTAATCAGTAGCTGGAATTCCTTATTTTCAGCTTCCATCATCTCTCTTACATTTCAGCCTAACAATCTTCCCCTCTAGTGCTTTTTTGTCCATCAGAAGTTGCTCCAACAACATATCCTTATCATTTCTCTTGTCTTCTTTGCAAAGAGGACTTCTTTCATCAATCCATTAGAAATAATGACAATCTGCTTTCTGCAAGTGAGCAATGATAAGGCTCATAACAAATACACAAAAGTCTTAGTTTGAGTGTAATGGAATTCTGACAGATTCTAAGAACTAATGCCAAAGTTCTCAAGTTAAACCATTATGAAAAGAGAAAATCGAAGGGGTACTCAATAACTTACAGGCCACAGTGCACACCCATAGAATTGTCTCCCAGTATTTGGCCCGTTTTTCACCATTTTAGGTTCACAACACACTCTATGGTAGCACTGATTTGATAAACCACTGCTTCCAGTCCTACCCCATGAAGATGACCCAGCAATCGAACCCATTTCGCCATCGTGTGTTGTCGGTTGAGTTCTTGCGTCACGATTGAGAAGAAAAGAGGAAGACGATTTGGCCATTGAGTTCCATTGACTATGTTCACCTTTCATTTGGGAGTGGACGACGAAGAATAGAAGATAACAAGGGCAAGAGTTTTAATGTATAATTAGTAATACACGTGCGCAATGCGCTGCAAGTGTTTATTATACCAGTTATAACTCATGTTTACCGGTCAGGGAGTATTTAAGGAAAAGGGGGCCCAAAGTTGGGACTACAGGGAAATAATCAAAACTAGGGATTATTAAAAGCGGACCGGATATAGTTGGGATTAATATTACCTATTTTTCTTATATTCAATCGTCTATATGTAAAAATCATGAAATGTTTATATTTTGCAGATACTTTCCAGTTTCCACCAAATTTAACAATATTGTACATGTTTGGATTTATTATTATATATTACACCTTAAATAAAATGTTGCAACTAAAATTTAAGAGACAAAATATGAAATATTACACAATACTCATGGAAAAGAACTTTGTAGTTCCCTTGTGCATGACACAAAAGAGAGCAATGTTACACAAGAATATGTTCTTATGTAGAAGAAACCTACATGACAACATGGTCATCCATCAAATCATCGTTGTTGCTGCATTTTGCTTTTCAAACCTCCAAGAGGACCAAAGCCCTTCCCCTTCACATTTTGCTTAAAATCACACTTGCAACGGTCAAAGTTAAGATTAGTTCCACATTTCAAGCAAAAGCCTTTGCATTGGGGATCACAGATGGCATTGATGGTAATTTCTAGGTGCACCAGGTCTCTTATATGCTTTGAGATGTCAATGGTTCTTTTTTCCCTAGGAAAATACAGTTGATCTTCCAAATCAATCAAAGAATCGTTGCCATCTATGTCTACCTCTTCCATAGATCCAAAAATTGTACCCATGTCCAAGTTCTCAGCTTCCTCAATCGGTTCTTCACTCAGCAAGAGAGAGAAGTTAGAAAAAATACTCCCAGCAGTTGGTTCGCCACACCTTCAATCATAATATGCAGTTAACAATAAGTCAATAAGATGGGTTCAATTTTTTTCTCTAGTGTGACAAAAGAAGTGAAAAACTGAAAGCTGATAAGCGAAGAAAATTAGGCAAACTTAAATGCATTCTGGAGTTTAGCATGAAGAGAAAACAAATCTGAAATATGAAGATGATTATAATAGCCTAATGGTATGTACAATTGACTGCCTATGACAATATTCAGAAGAATGATTTGGGATCGGTTTGGTGGCCAATTCTTGCTTGTCTTGGTTATTCAGCTCAATGCTGATTAATGATTATCAACAGAATAATCATAATAAGAGCCCGTTTAGTGAGCTTCAAAGGGTTGACAAAATTGGCATTTTTGTTAATAATAACCAAGCTCCACATAATTTGGCTGATTATGCTGATAATACTTTTAAGCAAAAACTCAGCTCAACCCTTGCCTTTTTGTTTGAGATTTTAGCTCAACTGAAACAATTATCCCTTTTTTCTATTGTCTCAAATTTATTTTTATCACATTCACATACACAATTGATTATTTCAGCCAAACAAATCGCCAATCTCTTTTAATCCAACCAATTCAGTTGGTTCAGCCATTCCAGCTTTCGACTAGCTTATTTTTCCTCAAATGAAATGGATGTCACCAAACACAAAATTCAGTCATTTCAGCCAAATAACGCATGCCGAATGGACCCTTACTTTGCTTGAAATTCCATTTGTCACCTTTAAAGAGTTTTCTTCCAGCAATTTGAGCATTGCAACTTATTAGAAACACACCAAAAGATTACTATGAATGCAGATCCTTTGTAATAACTCTTCAGTCTGGATCATACTGGGTAGCTGTATACGGTATGTTTCCGAGGTGGTGGGCACCCTAATGCCCCGCCCATCAACCTTACACAGTGGTGGAGACAGGGAGGGGCTGGAGGAGGCCTTGGCCCCCAAGAAAAAAAATTGTGATGTACATGTATATGTATAAATATTTATAAGCAATACAAAAAATCAAACTTCTCTGACCCTTGGTAACCCTGATTCCCATCATTAAAGCAAAAAATGCTTTAAACCCGACCTCCTAACATGACATTTAGGGCTCGGCCACTGACCTTACATTGCGACCTTCTCTACTGCTATGCAACACAATTCAACCCAATTTCTTATTCCTTTTTTTTGTCATCTTTTGGGTCCCCGCTCTTGAAAAGAGAAACAACAGATTATGATGGTAATTGGTAAAGGGAGCTATTGATAAACAAACTAGTTGAAATTCAACTACAGACCAGGTTTTGCATCCTAACACTTCACAGAGAATATAAGAAACCAGGGCAGCAAACAGTAATTTAACTTAAACAATAGCAAAAAAGGTAAAACAAAAATGAATCTTATGCTGCGGAATGAGGGATTTTTTTACCCTACCTGTAGCAACCAAGAGTAATCGCGGTTCGGATGATACCGTCGAGCCTGATTTTCCGCTGCTTAGTCGTCACGTCGAGAGAAACAAGCACCGGCGTGCCCTCCGGATAATCGGTGACTTCCTTGGTAACCCTAATTCCCATCAGTGAAGCTCGGGACCTCGAGATGTTCGTGGAAAGCTTCCCAAGACCCAGCTGTTCTAAGGTTGTACAGTACTCCAGATGCGAAACCAAGGGGTTCCTTGCGTAGACCACCGCGCCTTCCCACGGAGATCCCTCATCTTCGTCTTCTCCTTCTATAACTACTTCCTCTGCTTCATCCCAATCGAAATCGGAACCACTGCACTCCTTAACCGGAGTAAAACAGTTGTTTCTTACTTCGGATTTCAGGTTTAGGGAGGGTTCTATTTTATGGAAAATGGCATTTCTTCGTTTAACAGGGGCCGAAAGATTGGTGTGGTTATTCTGTAGCTTGGTTTGGACGAGGTAGCAGTGTTGCGATGTGGAGCTTGGGCAGAATCCAAGCGCCATTTCCAATCAAAACATGAATCCAAGGCCATGTTGTATTTCCTCTTTTAACTTGAAAAGGAAAATAAAGTAGGGTTCTTCTACGGTGCCTATGAAAATAAGCAGTGTACCGGTGCCTTGAAATTTTGACCAATCACATTACACTGGGTAGCCACGTGAGCGTCCAACTCATTTTACTCAACTCAGTTTTATTATTTGCATTTTAACCCCAACAAAAAGTGAAATAGCTAACGTTTGTTAACTACTGAATACCCCCGTTACACCTCTGTTATTTTCCTTAAGTTCCACAAAAAAGCCCACCGTCTGTAAGGCTACATCAAACCCACCGACCGATGAAACCAACTGAAACATCGATGACGACGAAGAGAAAGGGCTATATCTTCTGATCTCTTTTTTAACAAGTGCCGGCTAAGAGAAAGGGCAGAGAGCATCTTATCCTGTCTTCTAGACAAGTCAATGAATCCCGAACTGGTAAAGAATATGTAAAGGAGGAGTTATTTTTCTCACTTTATTCGATGTGCTCAATCTCATATATATATATATATATATATATATATATATATATATATATATATATATATACACACTTGATCTGCCACTAACTAAGGGAGAAGCTATGCTAGGATTACAAAGAAGAATCCTACTCCACTACAAATGCCAACGGAAGGCAGAGCTGTACATCAGGAATCGAATGGAAATCACTCCAATTACTCGACCGACTCTTTCTTAATTACTGGATGCAAGAAATTAGCAAACTTGATCTCCGAACTGGATGCAAAAAATTAGCAGATTTGATCTGTTCGTAATATAGATGGTATGTAATCAACTCTCAGAATTGTTTAATTTTTATATTGTTTTTAGGGTTGGATGATTTTTTTTTACTGATGTGGGAAATTAATTGTCTGGAGAGGTGGATAGATAGGACTACTAGTTGCTCTATCAAGACCCTAGATTTTTTGCGAGCCAAAAACCTTGATAGAATCCAACATACTCAGTTTGAACAGTCTCCACGTCTCAGAAATGAATTCGGATTCGCTCAGTAAGCTAGTTATGGAGTAAATAAATCCGGATGAGACTTGACTAAAGCGTTCGCTAGATGTTCAATAGATCGTGATATAATCCTGGTTGCGAGGGGATCACTCCATCCATAGGTAAATAATTGTGTCATAGAGTCATTCGATCACTCGATAGTAAATTCAATGCTACGACCCATTTATGAGGAGCAATCAAAAAATCCATAATTCCTTAGACATATAAAGAAAAAGATGGGCTTTTGCGTTCTAAATAGAAGTGAAGATTCAAGTTGGTTCAATGAGGGACTATTTGGCTTATTCTCATTCTGCCTTATTCATTGATTTTTATCTTTTGCATTGGTTTTTTAAAAACAGTGGCTTAGGGGGTAGGGATAGAGGGTCTTCGCTTAGCTTTCGATTCCTTACAATCGCTGGACCGAATACTCCTTTGAAATAAACGTTCTCCTTGAATATTCGTTGTAGAAAGGCTTGCTGGCGGTGCGGATGAGGCAATCCCCTATGTTAGGAACAATTCATGTGAGCTCTATTTTAGCTAGTTTCTTTGCGGAGCCAGAGACCTGGTGGGGGTATGTGAAATATTTGGTACATGCCTTGGGCAGACTTTCTTATTCTATTTATTTCCTTTGGAGAAATGGGATTCTCTTTAGTCCCGGTTGGCTTAGAAATTAGCAGTCTTGATCTTTTTGTAATATAGATGGTATGATAAACGTTCAATAGTTTTATCCAAGAATTTTGCCTGACCAGGGAGATATATCTCCAAGTGATTGTACAATACTCACTACGCTATATAAATATGTTGTTGTGTATTTTGGTCTTAAGTGGATCATTCTTTTTTTCAAAAAACTAAAAGAAAAGTGGACCGTTCTTATTTTAGGTAGTTGCTCACTTTGCATCAGTGTAATAGCAAGCAGTTTTTGTAAAGTCCAATTTATTCATGGGTGCAAATGCCAACTTTCCCTAATCAATGAGACAATTAATAAACATTCATTAAAAGCTAAAGAGCAACTCATCAGAAATGTATGTTGTGTTTCATGTTCTCAACGATTTTGAACACCTCAGGAATACAATCAAGTTATTTACTCCATATTTTTTATTCTTTGAACTCCTTAACTTCTACTTCACCTTATATGACTATATAAAGTGATTAAGGAGATAAACTCTTACTCTGAGATGAATTCAGGAGATAAGCCCTTACGGTAGGATAAGTTGCTGCTATTCAATCTTTTTCATTTTTTATCAACTTTTTATTCATGTTTTTCCACAGTTTCACCTGAATTGTTGAATCAGTGGTTTTTTAATCTATTCTTGTTACCCATCCTTCTAATAAACCTCAGTCTACTCTTTTCTCAACATATGGAGAACTTGATCTACTTCCAAAATTTTCCTTTTAAGAATTTCCACACAAACAACTTTGAGGAGATAAGGCCTACTTATAAAATGAACTAATGGGTGTTTGCAAATAGGTGTGTGTGTGTGTGAATATATAAATAAACTGGCAGAATCTAGCATTAAGAACTAAACTGTGGTGTTAGAGAACTCAAGGGACTAACTACCCTCTTGGAATATTGATCAACTTCAATTCGCTATTAGGCAGAGATGAGTTGTTGATATAAAATGCCTATGAAGGCTTAGATTATATAATAAACCAGGATTTGAAAATGTCGTCAGCATAGTTGTTTCTTAATTTTAGAGAAATACATTTAGGATACTGACTAGTTTATAGTTTTCTCTAATGACTAGTGGCACCTAAGGCAATGGTCAGCTCTTACAACACTGGAAAAAAAATATCATAATACAGTCCTGAATAATATGAAGTTGATTAGCAATATAATGGCAACAACTGTCTCAATCATCCCATGTAGTAGGGACACATGGGTTACCATTTAAACCCATTCTGCCAGGAATACGGAGGGACTCATTCCATTGCAACAACTCGATAAAGGTGAAAAGTGTATTTAGGCCAAATTTTGAATATCAACTAATAAAAAGTGAGTTTTTTTCCAAGTTATATTAATACCACTTCAATAATTAATACTCCGTATATGCTAACCGCACCCATATATAGTGAAAACCAGTAATAGTCATGAATGACAATTACTAAAATTTAACACATGCATATTGTACATGCATACTTTGATATGCAACTCAAACAATGTTTGTGCGAGTTTGAGATACCAACTCAAACAACCTCGTGGAGTCTGCGTGAATCAACCCGTGCGAGTATACACTCAAATCTCTTTGATTGTTGAGTGAGGCTGATTACATGTTCTTTTCTTCGTAGTATATCATTATTTGGGGTCATATTGCCATTCATTTACTGAATGTTAAAAGGTTGTTATTCCCTATTAGCAGTATTGTTACTTCTTAAAGCGGCAGTTTCATGTTTGAGTTTCATGCAAGTCAATGTCATTATTGTTGAACATATATTTGTGTGATTGTAAAAAAAAAGTTAATGTAATAAATGAACATCACATATGATATACCGGTGTATCCTTCTAACAATTATTAGCAGCCTTTTATAGTCAAATATTCACACTTCAGAGTAGATTAGCTGGGTAATTGATTTCACTTGCACTATTTTTTTTACTATGATCTTGTTTCATTTGATTTGTTTCAGTCTTGTGTGATAATAGTGTGAGATATGTGTATTTTACTATTACGTATATTTGATCGGATATATCTTTTTGAAAATAAATTAGCCATTTCAGTCACTCTAGATCCACCATTGTTGAACAAAAAATACTATTCAAACTTGTATGCGGCTTATAAAGATAATATGTGTGTGTGTGTGTGTGTGTGTGTGTGTGTGTGTGTGTGTATAATACGCACACACACATTATATAGACCATAGAGTACAGAGTACTCAAACTTGCTCACAGGGGTAGGAGATAATAAGAGTGATAGTTGTATGGTGCTTGCTAAATTATGATGAGGCATTCAAGGGTCAGTGTTACTCTTTGTACTCTATAACTCTGATATTCAGAAACATTAGCAAACCCTATAAGTGAATTATCTTTTGGAAGTAACCTGCCAAAACCCTGATGGCTTCCCATTGCAAAGGCCTAATATATACTCCACATTTTCCGGCTGTTATTCAAGTGGTCTTTTGAAGACCTGATATAGATTTGATTACTATTCCTCAGTTCTTGACTGGCAGATGCTCATGAAACTATGAAATGCTTTCACTGTGAAAAGGGAAATAATATGTCTTTTTCGCCATTCTATACTGACTAGCCTTGTCATTTAACTAATATTTTTTCCTGCTAGGTCTGCTCTTTGCTACATCAACGGTATACAGATTTTTCACCAAGCCTAGTTCAAGGCCTCATGGAAGTGTTATTTCCTATACACTTGCTTGCACGGTTAGTCTGCAGCTTTATGTTGGCTCATGGTGTCATATACATTTTTTTTTATTCCTGCTTGTTCTAAAGATACTGTAGGTACTTCATTGTTTCATCTCTTGTTTTAGGCACATCCTCGCATGTAAGGGAGATGTACATTTGCATATGATTTTCATATAGTATAGACATCCAATAAAAGTTTATGAAATAGATCGCATAAATGTATCACAATCAACAGTTATAAAAGTGGAAATCTCAAAGTTTATCCAATATTGACTAATAATTGAAATGAACTCAAACAGAAAATGAACCATCACTAAGACTGAAAATATGACATCTAAATTGTTCCGCAATACCATGAAGTAGATAAGTGAAACTAAATTCAAAGCTAACGCTTAAAGTCTTGAACGAAAGCAATTAAAAACAGAGATGAAGTAAAGCATGTAAGCACTTAAACAACATAAGTAAATAGGCAGATAAATAAACTTTAGATGCCTCTGGTAGCATTCTTCCGTTTAAGTTCGGTCCAGTACTGCATTGCTTTTTGTTCGACATCCTCTTTCAAATCATTTAGAGGATGGGTAACCAAATCAAGTGCGATGCGCACTCGTGAGTCTGGTTGAACCTGCGTTCATAAAATAACCAAAATTAGGGGTACATAAATGCATACATAGCTGTGCGGTGTGTGATTATTTCATTAAAAATTTAGGTCAACCGGAAAGATACTTACAAATACTTGATAAAAATCATCACGATGTGCACATTCTTTCATCCACATAGCGACCCAAACTCCACAATCATTACTTACATGAATAGAAAAAAATTACATGTGAGCTTCGATTTAGTTTATTGAAATGGACAGTAACATTAAAAAAAGATGTGAGGACATACGATCCAATTTGTTGGCGTGGAAGGTCTCTTGGCTCAACCAAAGCAAAGTCAGATATGTCATAATTGAATTTAGCTGGTGT
Organism: Cuscuta epithymum; assembly: GCA_945859915.1. NCBI lineage: Eukaryota > Viridiplantae > Streptophyta > Magnoliopsida > Solanales > Convolvulaceae > Cuscuta > Cuscuta epithymum. The sequence goes on from CAMAPF010000034.1 coordinate 2,868,346, forward strand.
ATCAAAAAATGATTTGTCCATAAACATGTCATCAAGAAATTGAGCCTACGGAGAACAACAAAGTTCAGTTATTAGATTGGAGGAAACATAGTATTTTATTTTTGTAAGAGTAAAACCAAAAAAGTTACCAGTTCCTTAACAGAGTCGCGTCTGTATTCCCTTCTTCCTTCTGAGGGTAAAGAATCCAACAATATCAACTTTCTTTCATCAAACGCAACCACCAACAAATACCAGTGAACATGCTGATCATTTATTGGAATAAAAATCTGCAAGTAAAAGTGTAAGTAGTAACTCTAAATATGATGATATAAATGGTTCAAAATGAAATTTATAATCTTCTATAAATTACTTTTCTTAAGCAGCCAACTTTTCCCATGAAGTCACGTTGAAAAAAGCGCTTCACAATTTCAGATTTGTAACCCCAGTCCAATGCAAATTGCTACAATGAAAACACCAACATAAGTAAATTGTTGCTAAGAGTTAATTTAAAGCAATAGACATGTTTGTACGCCTATATATGTAAAGTGTGCATACAGCAAACATTGTTGGTAGGAACCAAACAGTCGAATATGGTGCAGGATCACCATATTTAAGCATATATGCCAACAAATTAAGAACCTGCACGTTATATTTAAAAAATCAGTTGGAATAAAAAACAATAGGTATGAGAGTTTAGCTAACCCAGTAATTAATGAACGTTTAGCTAACCTCTTGGTCAACCCAGTCATTAGGTATGAGAGTTTTCAACGTTTTTCTATTTCCAATTCCATACTCTGTGCTGATAAGAATCTCACTCCTACATCAAACTCATTTCATTAAACATGCCTTTATACTAAAGTTATTATATCAATGCAAATCACTTACCCATGTTTGTTGTCCTCGTCACTCATAAAAATATAAGCTATCAAAGCTTTTTCGATTTCATCCAATAGCATACCAGAAGGAGGATTAAATGCTACAGGTGCCCACTACAAAAAATATATATGTATGTATATTATTATAAAAAGTTTTATATTTATAAAATTGAAGTAAAACAGAGTATAAAATGAAATTGTTTCTTACTTTTGGCATAACAAACCCATCTGAAGTTCGGCCCCTGGGAGTGGAAGGCAATGGTTTGAAATTGATATAGAAATCATTGTTGCCACATTCTTCAAATTTAGACAACAAGTTCTTTTCCATATTCGTATCATACTGACTTCTTTCATGTGTTTCTAGTTTTTTGAAAACAGTCAGTCTGCTTTCAGGTTGTGCCTTTTTTTGAAAAGAATGAAGCTTTGCAGGTGCTAGATTGGTGGTAGCAAAGGGGATACCCGAAGGACTCACGTCAACACAAATATTGGGAATATGAGTGATGATCAGGTTGGCCAGATTATTAAATGCACTTTTAATGTCTTCAACCTCATTGATACCAATAATTGGCGTAGATGCTTGTGGGTAGGGGCTGCTTACTTCATCTTCCTCAGTTTTCCTGAGAGGGCTTTCTGGACAACTGTGAAACAAAAAATAATAATGATTAAATGTGTATTTTGATACTAATATATTATTGAAATTTCTGTCCCCATTTTTTGTTTTTAGCAGAATTGAAACCAGTTATGCATAGTTAAATTAGTGAGATGTTTTTCATAAATACTTATAGACCTGGCCAATTACTTAATGACATTAAGTAATTGATTTATTTCATGGGCATTTTAAATTAAATAAATTATTAACGATACCTGGAAGAAATTTCAATGATTTCTATAATAGAAGGTTTTTTCAAGCTACGAATCCATGGCTGACTTCCAACACAAATGAATTCATCTTCAAAGTTTTTCTCCAGACCTTTGCACAAGTTTGGCTTTTTCCCATTTCCTCTCCCAGATACTGGACTTGCTGCCTTGGTTGCCTTGTTTGGCTTTCTTCTGATTATGCTCGAGAGCTTGTTCCCCTTACGGTCTCCTGTCATGGTTGAAAATTGACTACTAGATTGATAATGTAATGTGAATTTACAGCAAGATTATGAAATGCCGTGGCTTTCTTGTATTTGTACTTATTTATGTAATGAAATTCGAAGCCAGATAGTTGATGAACATGCATAGTGGTATGACTAAAGTTACGTTGAAACATGCATAGTGGTGTGAGTGGGCAGTTACATTTGTTTCGTGAGCTTAAGGGATGGATTTACTTCCTTATTAAGTTGAGGCTTGAGATCCCACGATCCAATTATCTATCACATGCTTGATATACTTCACTGCAAATAACCCCAAATTAGAGTGTAATACTTTCATAAAATATGAGCTATTTTATTAAAATAAGTAAGATAAGTTAATGACAATTCAGTTTGAATTTCTAATTTCTTCATACATAATTTTTATACAAATCTAAGCTCGGTTCGTTAACAGCCCTAGTTGGACTTGAACCTAGCCGAATGATGACATACTATACCACGTTTTTTGTCTTTTCTGTGGAAATCTTAATTAAATAATCTTATCTTTCACAAATCTGCTCAAAACAGCCGTATGTTTAATTTTTTATTATTAACATAGCGAATTAACATTATAAATAAACAAATGAAATACTTGATATTACTATCCACATTCATATAAATTGATGAATATCTGTATTCATATTCTCTTGAAAAATAAATCATTTAAAATATCCGTATTTGCTTCGTTTGTTATTATCGAATATATTAAAATTTGAATACAACTAATTGTTTATATTATCTAAGTAAAAAAGTATCATAATGTATCTAACGGACACATGTATAAAGAATAGAGGGGAGAAAGAATAGGCTTGTAAATCTTCTCGTCTTTTCATGGTTTTCTCTCTAATAGACTGAGTTTCAAGATCTTTTGGGAGACCTTTAAGACTATTAGCAAAAGTCTTAACCTCATATAGTGTGACACTTATAGTAAAAAGGTTATGACTCTTTAAGTGTGTTGATGAGATGGGTTAGTTAACAATCAAAGTATTCAAGAAGTGTTTAAGAACTTCGAGCTAATTCCAAGAACTTCAAAGTATTCACAAGGAGTTTGAACACCACTCCAAGCTACTAATTCCTATCCTCTATAGAGCTATTCACTAATAGCATTGACTTGCTAAGAGCTACTCATGTCCTTCTACACTCTGGATTTGATCAAGAAGCCCTCCAGACTTACAAACATTTCAGTTTACATGGTAAACTATGAATGAGCTAGTCTAAGACCTTAGTCAAGTGGGGTGAGCTAAGAAGACGAGTGACAAATTAGCACTTGTTTCTTTGCTAGAAATGTTGTATAAGCCCGTTTTTCCTTCTTAGCTTCACACTTTTAACTCACCACACTTCTTTTATATTTATAGACTGAGTTGATGAATATCTCCCATTGGCCATGGAGATTCAATATTGAGCGTTGATTAATCCACTTGGTAGCTGTGAAGTGGTATGACTCTTTTGTCCTTATGTGGTGTGGCCTGTGTCCTTTTTGTCTTTGTATGAGCTCGTAAGAATGTTGCTCAATGCAAGGGGTATGGCTAGAATCTTTCCCGTATATGCCATAATGACAATTTCATTGCTTCTACTGTTTGAGATCTCTGCTTGAAAGCGTGTGTAGAGAGAAATACATAGCAACAGGGTGTTGCCGTTTTTTTGTTTTAAATGACCAGTTGAATCTTTTTCTGTGTACTTTCTTTTCTTTGATGTACGTCTTCTTCTTTTCTCCGAGCATACCCGACCCAACCCAAACACCCGATCAGGTTTATCCGATCTGTGGGCTTAGGGTCGGATTATCCGATCCGAAAGTCAGAACCGGCCCAAAGGTTACTGGGCTGGCTAAGGGGTCCGGGTAGGGTTTGGACTTTTCCTACCCGACCCGCCCGACCACCCGATTTTACAGGCCCAATATATATTACTACCTCCGTCCCACTAAGATTGGGACAAGAGAAAGTGACACGATTATTAAGAAAAGTGGGTTTGTGTGGTTCATATTAAATTAACAAATTGACCATAGCCATGAAGAAGTTTGATGACTTCAAACTTCTACCAGAAGAATGCATTGCTAAGATGCATGAGAGACTGTTGATCCTCATCAGTGAAATTTCTGAGCTTGGCAAGGAGCTCACTATCAAGGAGGTGAACATGAAGATTCTGAGAGGACTGCCCTCAACATGGAAGATGAAGGTGATTGCAGTTCAAGAAAGCAAGAACATCAAGACCTACTCCACAGAAACACTGATCTCTGATCTCAAAGCCTATGAATTCGAGATGTTTGAAGAGAAGGAAGAAGTGCCAGATGAGAGAACCACTACTGCTCTCACTGCCAGCACTTCTAAGGTAAATAACTTTGACCCTTCTACACCCTTATCTGACGAGTATATGGTTACTTTTGCTAGGAAATTTAGGAAATTTATGAAGAAGGATGGAAGGAGTCCATCTTCTTGCAGAAGACCTCCTCAGAAGACCAAGTCCTCAAAAAGCAATGGAGAGTACCTCTGCTACAACTGCAGACAGCCAGGCCACTTCAAGGCCAACTGCCCCTTTCCAAGAGTGTCCAAGAAGCAAGGACAAGAAGGAGAGAAGAAACATGAAGATCAATACAGAAGACGGAAGGCATTCGTTTCTGAGCAAGCTGAGAGAGATCCCCTCTCTGAATCAGAGTCCAGTTCTGATTCTGACTCTGATGAAGCATTCTGTTGCCTAGATACAGAGACCGATCGGGATCCCGACTTAATCGGGATTTTAATGTCGGCATCCCGACTTAATCGGGACGGGATACGGGATCCTCTTTTAGTTTGAATCGGGATCGAGATTTGGGCAATCAGGATCGGGATCATCCCGATCCCACCCCTAGTCTGTCTTTGATACTTGATATGTTGTTTTATCTTCATCTGTTGCAGTCCATCTGTGTTCTGACAATTGAGAAAGTTATAGACGAGTGTGTTTTTTTATCTCTTTTATATGTTTTTGGAGGTTTTTTAAGACAAAAATGTTTTTTTAAATCATTTTTTGATTCATTGCTTCATAGCGAGAAACATTTTTTTGTACTCCCTCCGATTCAAAATTAATTTCCAGTTCGGTTTACGATGCTTGACTGACGATAAAGCAACTCGATCCATGTTCACACTTGGATATTTTAGTAAATAAAATTTACATATTAAGAAACTACATTAAAACCGCTACAAAACCTGATCAAGAAAATTTCAGTTTAATAAAAATTTGATATATATAATAAACTATTAGGAGTGACTTAAGTTGACCAATGAATAGTGAAGTGGAACTTGTTTTTGAATCGGAGGGAGTAAAAGGAAATCACCTATATTGATATAATTTCAATCAGGATTGGAGGAAGTATTAATTATATTGTTGTACATATAAATAAGAGATCAACTATGCTTCATAGCGAGAATCATAGTTAATGCATTTAGGGATTTTTTTTGTCCATATAAGAGATCAATATGACAATATCTATATAAATAAGTTAAAGTGGATGGGGTGGCATTACAAAGATTCCTACTGAAGCCAACTTTGTCTCTTATAGGGAACATATTTTTTATAAGCATTAATCTTTGGTGAATCATGCTCAAGTTTTCCTTTAATGCTATAACTCAGCCATGCTTATAATAATTGAAAAACAATGATAACATCGCCTATGAAAAGCACCAAATACACAACATCAGCTAGACAGAAAAAACAAAATCAACTATTGACGTTATGTGCGTTTTACATGAAAGTGTCATCATTCTATCCAAAACACTCTTTCAGATGTTGCTAATCTCTGCCTTCAGGTTGTAGAAGTGTCGTAATTTGTGAAGACAATCTGGAACAAATCAGCATATGACAATAAATCAACGCTAGCACAAAAAGAAAAATGCATAGTAGTCAAGTATCATAACTAGCAATGGTGCAAATTACAGGTTTGATGTAATCATTCATACCTTCAGCATTAAATCATACAAAAAATATTATTACAAACATCATTACCATCCAATAATAAAAAAAGGGAGATGAGAACCAAACAAAGAGTTATCCATTTAGTGTGAAAGATCACACAATTTACCTTGTAAATATAATGTACATGTTGTAACATGATTAACCTGTAACAAACAAGTGTGTTTATCAATGCATATCTTTTTCTTAAATATGTATCAAAATATATAATACATACTTGCACAAAACTGCACCTAACAAAACTTACTCTTAGGCACACTATTTTTCATGACTTGTTGAAGCAATCCAAGATATGATGATCGATTATTCATAGGCGGGGCTGCAAAATATGACTGAAAGGAATATTTTTAACATTCAGGGCAGAAAAGTTAAATATGGTCTTTCTTTAAATCAAATGTAGTCATTGAGCACCTGCGGTGTTTGAGAAATCATAGCAGTTGTGGTATTATTGGGATACCCAGGAACTATAGGAAAGTTAGGAATGTCTGTACGACTTTGAATTGATCTATCAAAATCATAAGTTACGCCATTATTGACATCAGGAACTCCAAAACAGAACTGAAACAAGAATGTTCAAAATTTAGTTCACAAGCAGAAGAAAGATTATCATAATCACCATATATAAGAGGTGAGAATTACAACCTGCGAGGCTTGGGGAGGAATAGCAGATTGGATAGTATGAGGATAAAAAGGAATTCCAGGAGAGCTAGGAATGTTGAACATCGTTTGGCCTGAACTGCCACACTCATATCTTGGAAATTGCATTGCGTGAGACATATTTTGTGTGTGAGACATAACAGGATAGCTCCCAAGAGCAGAGGAAACCCCTTTGATCATCTATAAAACAATAAATATAAAAGTATACACACTTAAAAAAGAGGGGTCATATTTACTCCAAAATAGCATACTTTTATATACCACCAAGAGGGGTCATAAATTGTACGTATCAATTTATCATACTTTTACATACCAGAAAGAAATTAGGACTACAAAAAAACAGCATGGGGAGAAATGCAGTGTCTTAGCAAATGAACAACGAAGAACAAGAACAACTAACTTTTAGGGAAAATAACATAAGGCTAGCTAATGCTAGATAAGAGCTACATTAGTCAAGAAAACAAAAGCCCTCATGTCTTGCTGGTTTGACTTGGATCATATCTTGACTACGTACTCAAAGATCAAATGCTTTAATAAATTTCACTATATGGTGTAAAAATACTTACACCATCTTTATCTAAATCCTGTGAATATTCTTTAGCTATCTTTGACTTCCGATCATGGCTACCACTACGTTTAGAAGGAGAAACCCCTTTCACCAACTGGAAAACAAACAAAAGTCAAAGTATATTATAAATATGAAATGAAAGGTGTGACATATCCTTTATCAAGATGGTTCTAAAATGGTAATTAAATACAGTATACCTCCCATATATGAAATACTTACATGACCAGATGGTATGCTAAACTCAGCACCATCCGAATGAGATAACTCATTATCATGTTTACCCTTTTCATTCTTGCATGTCCTTGCATTATGTCTTGTGCTACCACAATTTGAACAATGTCTCAACCTCTTCATACTTAATTTGTTCTTCTTTGGAGCTCCTTTAGTCTTCACCATATTAGGATCACCTATGTGCTTCACTGATGAACCTTCTGTACCAATAGGGTCACCTAACTGCTTCTTCTCTAATGCCTCATACTTTTCGGTAAGGTGAAATATGTCATCCATGACTTCATTGTACAATTCACTTCTTGTTGCAGCGACTTTACAAAATGTCATGCATGCACCACTGTATGCTCCAAATCGAGCCAGCTCCATGACATCTGGATCAACAGACTCAGACGAACTTGATGATGACAACAAAGAAGTTTTTGCATTTTTTGACCATCGCGTTAAAACCAAATGGTCTGGAATATGGTCAACATGTTCCTCTTTCATTGCGCAAATGATATGTGAGCAAGGAATGCCGCGGGACTCAAAGCGCTTACAAGCACAAGAAAATTCAAACTTACGTGTATGATAAACAACAACAGTTTCTGAATCGGGATAGCAATACTTCGTTAATCGGAATATGAGTTCATCCCCATTTACCAATCGCTCTTTAACAATTAATGCACAACCCAATATGATTTGATCTTTGACTTCTTGAAATATCTCTTCTGTAAATTTTTTTGCAGCATCCTCCTCTATATTCTGAAGTGATGTTGTTAGGACTGGTGTTGTATAAAGGGACTTAAAATCAGCAACAAACTCATTATTTCTATACTCTCTCAAAGCCTTCTCAAAATTGTGCATAAATTCAAAAAAACTGCATTTTTTCCTTATATATGCCTTTATAATTGCATTAATAGATTCACACTGTGATGTAGTGCGCAAACGACCAAAGAATTGATCACGCAAATATGATGTAGCCCATAAATACCTGTTATTGTATGTCTTGAGAACCCATTTGTTCTCCTTCAGGCCATGTTTTTCAACCATAGTTTCCCAAAACGTCTCAAATCTTTCACGTGTAAAATTAGCATACATAGCAGTCTTGAAATCTTTCAGAAATGAAGGCATCTTCACATTTTCACAAGCATTCTTGTGTAGGTGCCACGCACATAGTCTATGAAATGCAGCAGGAAATACCTGTTTAATAGCCTCCCTCATAGCTCCGTCACTATCTGTCACTACCGCTTTGGGATGTTTATTTCCCATTGCTTCCAAAAAAGATTCTAGTACCCACTTATACGTTTCAATTGTTTCATCCGCGACCAAAGCACAACCAAATATTGTCGTTTGTAAATGGTGATTGCATCCTGAGAAAATAACAAGAGGATAATTGTACTTGTTCTTCTTGTACGTCGTGTCAAAAGCAAGGACATCACCGAAACATGAAAAAGCAAATCTGCTATCACCATCTGCCCAAAAAAGACGGCTTAGTCTACCATCACCAGTAGTTGAGAATTTGGCATATAACATTGGGTCGTTGTCTGCCTTTCCATGGAGGTAACTTAATGCTGCAATCGCATCCCCATCTTTAATCTCATCATGTGCTTTGCTACCAAAATAGTTGTATAGATCTTTCCTTGTGAATCCAACACTATTATACCCACCTTTTTGTGCCACCATGTACCCCATAATATGACATGTTCTAATTCCAGCCCCGTGAAGGCTATCAACCTGTGCTTTATCTAAATCAGACAAACCACGATAAGCAGGTAATAAATGCACATATCTTGAAGGGGTCAATTCATGGTTATGATTATCATTAAAACATGTGACTATCCAACATGAATGACTTGCCTGGTAGCGTATATGGAACCTTGCTTCACAATTAGTTCTGGTCAGAGGTCTATGACCTCTTTTCCTGTCAATCCTTGTCAAATGCTTTGGGTTTCTAAACCCTTGTCTGTTGCAAACAAAGTGACGCGCAATCACATTTTTTCTTTTGTTACGGCCTACATTATGCTTTCTTACCACAAATCCATGACATCTGGCATACTTCGTGTAAAATTCATAAGCTTCTTCTTCACTAACAAATTGCAGTGCACATACCTCACCAAAGGATAAGTCTGAAATCCTTTTAAACTCACCCTCATCAACTTCCATTCTTGTATCATGTTCTTTACTACATTCAACATGGTCTTCTTTTTCGTTACTTGAAAGAGAATCCCTACACTCGGTTGAACTAAGAGAAGCTGAATTATCACATTCATTTGCCTGTCAAAAAACAATCAGAATATGTTAACGAAAATTTCAATAGTGAATTCTAAAAACTGATAATAAATGAAAAAAACATGAATAACAACAATTTATCATATGATAAGAGCTTATCTCTTGAGTTCATCTCAAAGTAAGAGTTTATCTTACTAATCAATTTATTTAATCATATTAGGTGAAGTAGAAGTCAAGAAGCTCAATGGATCAAAGATAATTTTTGTTATTATCATTTTAGTCGTTTGTACCCAAATGCCAACATATATGACATTGTCCTATCAAGCCCTCTGTTTTCTAAGTGATGAAAGTGGCAATATTCACTCTCTTAAGTGATTCCAAATATGATTCCTAAGCACTGGTATTCTTTCAAACCCGTGATAGCTTCATTTTTATTTATAACATTCTGGTGTAACCTAGTTTGGAAGTACATTTTTATACTTTCAAGGCATTGTATATGTATCTTATGCAAATTCATACGAGAGACCATGGAAGTATGTCAATTTATGGACCTGTGGAAAGTAGACACTTGTAAGAAAATGTGCTTATATTATCAAATACCAGTGAAACTGGATAGGGTCATACTAAAATACCTTGGAAGTATAAAAATAACAACACAAAATGCACAAATGATCATCCAAAAATAGCTCCAATGCTGCCTATAGAATATAATTACTAAAAACTCAAAAGAATTCAGCCTTAGAGCCATTGATGCCCATGGAACCGAACAGGGACGATACCTATGGTGGAGGTGTCTGGTGCAAATTGAGATTACTAATACTCCCAATACGCAGAACTTATAAGTTGTTTGGTAGCAATGTCAAAACTCAAAAATATGATCTTGATATTTATAAACATGATTAAGTATTAAATAAATTAAGATGGATAAAAAATATGTTTGGTAAATAAATTAAGAACATTAGCATTGAAGAGCTTCTACACGGATGAATTTGCCCAGAACTAGAGTACAACCAAGAACTACAGGGATGAACATTAGCCTCGCAGCTTCTCTATCGTTTTTAGTTAAATAATTATCTGAGGAGCATTTATATGTAATAAATTTACTTTTTCTCTTCTAGTCCCTGCCCAACAACAGTATCGTGGAACATAGAATTTTAATCAAATTACAGAACTTTGATGATTAGTTGAGGACTTTGATGATTTGGATCAAATACACCTATCTAACTATGCAAAGAATAGGGTTATAGGGGGTACAAAAAAGCAACTCACCAGCTCGTGAGAAGAAGGTTCTTTGCTCTCTTCATCCATCTTTACCTTATGTGCCTTCTTTTTTTATCGGAATACGAAGCTAATAAAAAACGGGCATCCTTCAATTTTGTAAGAAAGGGGATTTGGAGTGTTTTCCTGGTTTCAATAGGAAACAAGAATCCTTCCAGTGTCTGCCACCCTTTGAGTTGCGCAGGGAAGAAGACGGTTTTCCTGGATTAGGAGTTGGTTTTTGGTTGGACCTTGGCAGCAAGAAACGAACGTGCTGGGATTTGACGGAGCAGTTTGTTAACGTTTGAATATCGCAGTTAACAATCAGGGGCTATGGTGCAAATAGTAATACTTATTATACTAATGAGTAGGATATTGACGTGGCTTGAGAAAAGAATTTGATTGGCCACTAAAAGTAAGGTACCGGTACATCATTTTTTTTAAAGGCACGGTAGAATTTTCCAATAAAGTAATGGTTTTGCACTTTTGCTTGAAAAAAATGTTATTCGGTTTTGTTTTATTTTTTGGTTAAAATATACTCTGTACTACGTACTCCGTAAGTAAAGTACTCCAACATGTTTTTCGTTTGACCCATGTTTAAAGTTCTAACATGTTTCCTTCAAACAAAAAAATCCAACATGTTTTTCGTTTTACACATTCTTTTTGTTCTTAAGCCAAAAAAAACTTGTTTTCTTTTTACACATTTTTTTTCAGGTGTTTAAACTTTTACAAGAGAAAATTCTTAGAATAGAAGTAGACCATGATAATGTTTGTCAAATAGAAGTACAATCATTTCAAACAAAAATAAGACCTATAAACTTTTATTTGAAGAAATTTTCATTCTTTTATTACTCCGTATTATTTAAACATGACTAAATAAGTCATATTTTGAAAGCAAAAAAATTTACTCCAATTTAGAATTTTAATAATATTTCACTCATATTTTGAGCTATTTTTCATTTTTCTAATCACATTTTAAGCATTATCAATTTTTCAAGTGATTTTTAGAATAATTATTTTTCAAAAGTAGAAGTAAACGCAAAAACTTATTAAAAAATATAGCATCATACTTTAAGAATTACTCTGTACTATGCTCTATCTTCCTCTCGTATAACTAGAGTTGATGAGGTTATGAGACTAGATTCAGAGTCTAATATCTCTAACTTAGACTTGCAAGTTCAAACTCACGACATGGACCAACAGGCTCAAGCTCAGATCCGTGGTCTTAACACTCTTATGATAGCCCAACTAGTGGACCGAGAGACCCCATCAAAAAAGGGAAGTTCAACAAGGTAGACGGTCAGCCTATCACTCCAGTCGGGCTTGCCTACCAGCTCAACAAGGAGCCAACCTAGCATTTGTAAAAGAGCCTGCCTAGTAGCCTGAACGGGAGCTTGCCTACCAGCCAGGATGGAAGCCTGTTAGTCCGGTTTGGGGCCTACCTATCAGTCCACCCGGGAGCCTGTCTATGAGTCTAGCCGGTAGCCTCCCTATCAGCCTAGTTGTGAGTCTGCCTACTAGCCGTGCCTGAAGTCGAGCTACCAGTCCAGTAGGGAGCAACTCATCAGGCCACCGGGGAGGGAACTCAAGCGTCTAACCTACCAGCCGGAAGAGCAATAGTCGGGAGACAACCAATGTGCTAATTAATTTTGTAGTTAATATCACATTAATGTTGTGTAGCAGTTACATTTTATGTAAACACTAGTAAAAGACGTGTAATTGAAATGACAGACACAGTATTTCTAACAGAAAATTTCTCTTAACACTTCATATTTGTATATTTTTTATTTTCTACTCGAGTGTTCTGTTATAATTTTCTCGAAAAGCCTATCAGCTTTCAATTTTGGATCAAAAAAGTATTCAATAAAACTTGGTTTTAGTGTGAATTTAGATTAAAATCTAAAACATTGTGAAAAACACTAAAAACCCATTTAGTGACCATATTTTTTGGCTTATAAAGCTTATCGATCAAATTTTCATCAAACACGTAACTTTTGATTTCTCGCGCTAAATTGTGTAATACGGAGTAATAAGAAAAAAAGTAAGCTAGAAGTTACTTTCTGACAGTATTGACGAAATTACCATAGATGATCATTTTAGTTATTTTTCACATAATTTTTCTTTATTTTATTAATAAAATACATTTTGATTTCCCCCCATAAATCAGCATAATCAATCAATTCAACCACTTCAACCAGAATTACATCAACTTCTGCAAAATCAAACGGTACATTCAATTTGGAATTACTTTTACTATGCTAAAAAATGCATAGAACTTCTGCAAGTAACAGGGTCAGAGTCTCACTCTTTATCTGCTATCTTGTGATTAAAGTCCAATTTACATCATCTCATTTAACTGTGCTATCGGTGTTGGGAGCTTGAGGAATAAGGTGTCGTCTTTTTGGTATCACCGAACGGGCTATAATTCCCTACATACACTTTTTAATTTCAATGTATTTAATTTTAATTAGTATCGCCCGTTAAAAAAAAATAACTTTGTAAAGCAAAAACAGAAAGAACACTCTAAAACAGATTTTGCAACAGTCATCTAGTCTGCTTTCCACTCGAGGTATCTAACAGTCCAAATTAAGTTGATTATAGTTTGAGATAAATCGGAAGTATAGATGCCTCTTGTTCCTGCACTTCTGTGGCCAGACTGCATGGAATTATTAAAATGTTTGGAGAGATAAAGAAGTTTCACAATCTGATTTCTTGCGTCGTCTGTTTGAGTCTTTACATTTGGGTACTTTTTCATTTTAAAAGAGACTTTTTCACTTTATCCCATCGATCTTTTGATTTCATGGTTTCATGCTTCATATTCTTTCATTTCGAATATTCCCTTTTGAGTTTGATGCCCTTCAGTTCATAAGCAGAAATTGTTCAATTCCGAATTTCCATCTAGTCATGTAAATATTTGGTTTTTGAAGTAACGACTTTATATTTATAGTTGGTTTTGTGATCCAGGGAAGTAGAGAGACGAAGATTGAACACCCTTTTGAAATGAAGAACATTGGTGGTAATAGCCCTTGGCCGCTCTTAGTTGAAGAGTTCACCTTTGAGGCCAATTCAGCTCCCTTCACAAACTGTCATGCTTCCACTATTGTTGAGGTAAATGGCACCCCCTTCAAGTCCTTCCATACTTTCAAATTGACATATCAAAATTTTTGTGATTATCTTTTTAAATTTGTCTAGATCATTACAATTTTAGTGTCTCTTATATGTGTTTGGTTTGTATTATCATTTTAAATACAAAGCGAAAAATTAAAAGTAACATGAGTCCCAGTTCCACGGTGTTAGGGTTGCAAAATTGCACATGTATTGTAATGAAACCCACACATTTATTTATTTACTTTTTTTTTTCAAAAATGCTTTTAGGTCAGTAAAGATCAATTCTTGGTGGCTTATTTTGGCGGCACAGCTGAGGGGGACACTGATGTCAAGATTTGGATGCAAACTTACAAGGTGATCTTTTACTATGAAACTTGCTTTCTTCTATGAATATTCTTATGTACTTTCTGACAAGGTTTAAATACTGGTTAAGGAAACAATAAAATTTTCTAAAATAAAGAATAAAACACAAGGGAAAGCTTGCCTCTTACACCCTTGTGGTGGGACCCTTTCCCGGACCCTCACCTTGCGGGGAATCCAACCAATGTGCACCATGCTGCCCTTTATTTAAAGATTAAAAAACTACATTATGACTACAATTCTCCTTGCCAATGTCATGTAGATATATCTGAAGTGCATCAATTGCACATTTTCATAAGCATCCTTCTACATCTCTTGTACTTTTGGAACATGTATATATATGCACACAAATTTCCTACAAAAGTGACAGTTTTAGAAATAGAGAGATAATATAGACCTGCTCGTTTCCTGTATAATGTGGCCAAATTAGACCATATAAAAAATCTTCACTGGTGTATTCTTTATTACTTCATTTACTTAAGCAGGATGGGAAATGGCATGCCCCTGTTGTAGCCGATGAGGGACTGGGTGTCCCAATGTGGAATCCTGTACTTTTCATGCTTCCTTCCAGTGAATTACTTTTGTTTTATAAAATTGGGCCAACTGTTCAAAGGTGAATAAATTTAGGTGTGGATCTCTTTCAAATGAGAGCTTGATTTTGATACTGTCTAGAGTTAGTTATGTGATTGATGAATACAGCTGGAGCGGTTGCATGAAGAGATCTTACGATGGTGGTATGACGTGGAAGGAAAGAGAACAACTTCCTCCTGGTATATTAGGACCAATTAAGAACAAGGTATGCCTCATTTTTTTTGTTTTTTTAGGTATGACTCATTTGTTTCATATTAAGATTTGAGGTTTGGTCATATAAAGAGTTAATTTGATAGGAGTAGTCCCTGCAAGTATTGCATTTTTGTTTTAGAACCTGCAATCTTTTTTTAAACTTTTCATAAATACTATTTACGTTATTTTCTTTTTAATCTCTCTAACTCTCGAACAATCTCCATTCAGAAAGGGTATTAATGTTATTTGCATAAGTTCATTCTAAACTTTCTACCTTAACTTGTTATAAGTTTTTGGGAAACTATTAGTGGAATTAAAGCTAAATGAAACTAATCATCTACATTTGTGAATTAGGTCTCAATGACTTTCTCTATATAAAGTTTAAACATATTTCAGCACAAAACATAAAAGTCATGTCGGAGGTTAGTTGGCGTTGGTGTAAAAAAGAAAGTATTGTAAATTACATGGATGAAAAAACCAAAAGAAAAATGCAGGTGGAGTGGCGGACCTAAAACAAAGAACACGATACTTGCAGGGACTACAAATATATCCAAGCCTTATTTTTTCATGTTAGATGACTTAACAAATGAAGCTCTTTATTCGAATGCCTTTAGTTTGTAAATTGAATATATAAGCTGCATGTGCTTTTTGTCCAGCCTTTGTTACTAGAAAACAGAACATTGCTATGTGGATCTTCTGTTGAGAGCTGGAATTCTTGGGGAGCGTGGATGGAGGTATGGATCTCATCAAAACAGAGTCAACTGTTTAACCAACATGTTACATACTTACATATCCAACATGGAAAAGACTTGGACCCTTTTGACTCAAATTCCTGTGAGTTTCAGATGACTATTGATGCTGGCAGAACATGGAGAAAGTATGGACCGATATACATTCAGGGAAAAACTCTCTGTGTGATCCAACCTGTTCCATACCAGACTGCAAATGGTACTTTGCGAGTTTTACTGCGATCATTTAGCGGCCTTGACAAAATTTTCATGTCAGAGTCCCATGATGGAGGTTATAACTGGAGCTATGCAAAGCCTACCGAATTGCCGAACCCTAACTCAGGTTAGCAATATATACTTTTATTCACTGTATTGACGAGTGGATGTTTTAGTGCCTCAAAGCAATGTATATTGAAGGATGATGCATCTTGTACACCTGTTGTTATTAGTGGAATCAATGTTGTAAAAAGCACTAGCGCCTAGCTTCGTATTAGGATTTAGGTTCACCACACTAAAAAGGTTAATCGGTTAGGAGTGGCCGAATCAATATCTTATATGTTGATTTGGTATTTCATATTTAGGGAATGCGGAACAAATTCAACATTTATCATGACTAGACGAGGTTGGATTGTGCAGTTTGAATGGATTTTATTCTTTTCAGCATAACATTAACCGATGACCTATGCCACCATAACAGTGTATTAGTGTAATATGATCGACCATAACACATTAACACTCATCATCATCATTACCCCAGTGCCGCAAAGGCTCCCACCTACGGTGGGGTAAGGTGGGGCCGGATGTACGCAGTCTTACTGTTGGAAAACCAGCAGCAACTATTAATAGCAAAAGGAGAGGAAAACAACAGGAAACTTATCAATAGAGAAGGATTCAAGCTGTGTCGTGGAAACCACTGTCTTGAAAACGAAATTCGGCACGACTCCTGTGCTAATCGTATACTGCCGGTTCGTTCCCCAAGGTTTACACAGCTACTTTCAAACACGAGCACACATGGTTGAAAGGATGGAGTTTGCACAATACAATTGCTCAAAGGAAAAAGACTTTGAGAAGAGGAAGGGGATTCGAGTATGTAGTTTCAGGGAATCATCCTTCAATTTAAAGAAGTATTCTTAACTGCTCTGGCCAGAAAAATAGATGAAGTTATGGGATTTTTTACCTGATCAAAGGGATGCACCTCGCACATATCCTGGAGCATTTAACGGAATCAGTTCTCCACTACCTTGTATGTGGAATTAAAACCGGAAGAGGAGAGTCCAGGTCTGCCACTTCTTCCCAAATATGAAAAGAGATATATTTGGGCCTAGAAAGAAAACAGGCCCTTGAATAGAAAGTAATTTGGGCTGGACAGTTTAATCAATAAGAGCCATTCTCCCAACAATTCTTACCCCAGTTCTAAAGCACAGAGAGACTGTTCCCGAATGACCCATAGTGAAAATCGAGTCGAAAATTGCATAGACTGACTGTTATTTCATAACAAAGAAGCACGGACAGTTTAGTGAGCCATTTTGCTTTATTACATCATATTCCCAAGCCAAAAAATAGTGAGTCTTTGGCTCCATTGAAAATGGTGGAAAAATGATCGACCATAACACTGTATTAATAATTTTCGCCAATGCCAAGAGTAAAATGATCGAGCATATTAGTGTAATGTCTGTATTCATTAATAATTTTCATCTCTATAGCAAATTGACACACCCCTGGCAGCACTCCTCTGGATTGTGCAACTTTTCCACAAGGGTAGATACCTTCATGGTCTGACACTGACACACCCCTGGCAGCATGTCATCTCTATAGCAGCCATATAGCACCAGGATCATAATTTCATAATGGATTTAGGATGGGGTTTCAGTAGAGGACAAGAATTTAGGCATCTAATGAGAGACTAGTGGATAAGAGAGGGGTTTTTATGGCAACTATCAGGATATATACATATTTGCAAGAGTGTACCTGTAAAGATTTGTGTTAGGACCCTAAATGTGACTCCACTCTCTCATCAGTATGAGGGCACCTTAAAAGAAGCCTCATATGAATGTAGGGGAAGTTAGGCAGGCTCTTATATTTGGGGAATTCTTCATTCATTTATGATGTGGGACTTTTGGGTTGACATGCTCAACAAGTTTTTTTAACATAAAAGAGCATCTTAAGGCTGGGTTAGCTCAGGCATATATGAATTAAAAGAGTGAGTTGCTGCAATTGACATCAAATCCCGTCAAGGGGGGGAACACTGTCTGACTTTTCCTTTCCATAGAAAAATGACTTGAAATTGCTTACTAAATTCTAAATACAAAGTTACCAACCTTGTAATGTCGTTATCAGGAATCGATGGCGTTAGACTAAATGATGGTCGGCTCGTTTTAGCTTACAACACAATCTCCAGAGGCATCCTCAAAGTTGGACTCTCTGAAGATGAGGGAGACTCGTGGCACGAGGTTGCAACACTAGAGGATACCACGGGGATGGAGTTCTCTTATCCAGCTGTCATCCAGGCCAGTGGTGGAGGATCAGTCCATATCACCTACACATACAACCGAACTCAGATCAAGGTAACATGGTGATTTGGTGAATGATGTAATTTCTATTGATTAGCTTTTGTACAAACATAGCGATGACCATATCATTCTCTTCCAGCATGTAGTGTTGAAGATCCCTTGATGAAGTATAATGAGAAAAGAACCGCTGGAGATAATTGCCTGTTTGGATGGATGGATCAACATTGCAGTTTTTTTTTTAATAGTTTTTTTTTTAAATCTTTTTCTATATCGTGAGTTTTGCCTGGCTGCATTGTTCGTAGTGTCTCCCATTGTGACCAGTCACCACATATAGCCCACATTGTAGTTTCATTCCCCATACCGATCTGTAAGGCTACCTGTAAAATGGTCAACATTTACCGGTAGCCTCCAATAAATTCAAATATTGATTCTATTAATACGAAAATAATGTATTCATCCCATAAATTCAGTTTCCCCAACAACTTAAATATATTTACGCTCTTTATACATTTTGTTACGTAGGATGAGTAAAATCTTAATCATCTTGTTATATGGAATTTTTGTGGTGATATTTTTACAAATAATTATGATTTTTAAGAGAAATTCTGTAAATAGAAGTAAATAAAAGCCAAATTGCAAAAATGGAGGAGTAAGTTTTAAATTGAGTATCTCTTCATACCCTACCTTTGCCATGATGCTTTAATAAGATATTTTTATATTTATAATAATAAAACAAAAACAAAATAAAATAAGTATTATTAGGGACTATAGGAAAATGTTATAATACGAAAATGGAGCATAAATTACTTCTATTTTTAAAATAAAAAGACTATACTCGCACTTTTGAGCAGGGTTGGACTTGGGCTAGGTCGGGTCCGGGCTGGGCCTAGGCTGGGCGGGCCGCCGGTTTTGAATACTTGGGCACGGGACCGGCCCGGGTAGCTACCGGGTCCGGTCCGGGCCGGGCCTCGGGTTTGGTTATTTTTTTTGCTTTCCTAAGTATCCCTGACCCCCCTCAACCCCCAAACCCCTCCTAACATCAAGCCCAACCCGGGTGGAACACAACAAAAATGAAAAAACAAAAAAAAAATCAATTTGGCCCGAACTGGGCTCAGACCTGGCCGGGCCGGGTCTCATTTTGAAGGAACCGTGCCTGGAACCGTCTCCCCCTCGGGCCGGGTCAAAGCCCGGTACCCGGACCGGTGAACCGGGCCGGTCTCGGGCCCGCACAGTAGCGGGCCGGGCCGGTTCACGGGCCAGGTGGCCCGACCCGAGTCCACCACTACTTTTGAGTCATTTTACCTAACTTATGTTTTTAAAAGTAATCATTTTGATGTATAACAAAAAATGGACAATTACTGTTTTTAATTAATTTAAGGCCGCGTTTAGCTACCAGCCTACCACCAAGCTCTTTGCTTGATCTCTTGCCGCCATGGTGAACGTTCCAAAGACCAAAAAGACATTCCTCAAGTCCAAGGAAGGCAAGAAGCACACATTGCATAAGGTCACTCAGTACAAAAAGGGAAATGATATTCATGCGGCTTAGGCGAAGCGTCATTATGATCGTAAACAATATGGTTACGGTGGACAGACGGTCTTCCACAAAAAGGTTCGAAACCGAGTTCGAACTCGAATAGTTCAATAAAAGCTCGGTTCGTTAACAGCCTTAAACATGAGAAATTTTAAGAAGTCATATATGCCCATGTGGGCATCATCATCACCACACATTTTTTTAGTAGGGGTTTCCACCAAATAGATGATGATGTCCACATAGCCTATGTGACTTCATACAAGAGTCATATATTGCTCTCTAAAATTTTTGTATATCATGGAGGTTCTAATGCAACAATATGAAATTTCAGACTACTACTTTTAGTTGTAATATTTTTTACAAACTACTACGTACTTGCTTTTGATGTAAAAATAATAATTTAATTATTTAAAATTTAGAAATAAAAAAAATTGGACTCATATTTTAAAAAATAATACTAAAACTCATCCTAACTTTACATTTTAATAAATAAATTTGAGATTCCTATTATTTGTATCGCTTATGTACAACTTTAAGAGTTTTTTCCCGAAATGATGTTAATTAAATAAATAATTCCCAAAATACTGTTGGGTTAAAAATAATTTCCAAAATATTGTTGGGTTAACCGTGGTTAAGGAATGCCGCCACTTGAAGTGGCGGATCTTCTCTTATAGTACAAAAGCCGTCACTCCAAGTGGCGGCTCTTCTCTTACAGCACATTTTTTACATATATAAAACACAGTATGTTTCTAGAATTTTTCAACCATATTCCCGATTGAATTTTGCGATAAAAATTGGTATGAATAAACTAGACTTAATGAGAAACATGCTCAAAAAATTTCATCAAAAAATTCCACCGGGGAGACCCTCTGATGGTGTTATCCACACGGGGTTTCGGTCAAGACGTCGTGACAGAAATGAGACATTTTTATGAAATTTGAGGTGGTTCCGAGTCGATTTTTTTGATAAAATTTGGTGATCATGTTCTTCGGTTATGTTCACCGAATTTCAAATTAAAATTAAATCAAGAAGTTAGTTAAATTATTTATTGGGAAAAAACTCCATTTTTAAGCCTAAAAAATTGTGCAATTTTCAAAAATTTATTTAACTAACTCCCCGATTGAAAGGAACCAACTGCAGATTCAAGCTATCACTGCCATCATTATGCCCTTACAAAAAATTATTTCTCTTCCACTTACTAAATAAATTTGAATTCTCTTTGGGCAGTTTATGGCCACGGAAACACTTTCAACACCCATATCAACTTTAGAAATCGGACTATTACTCTAAGTTCCAATTGCAGAATCACAGTTTCGCCCAATTCACTTGAGCTCGTGTCTGAAAGACTGGAAGGCAATGGTAAATTCAAGTTCAGAGTGTAATCTAGAGAAGAATGTGTAATCCTACAACATGCAAACTATTGATAGAAATGCTCAAAGTAATGCCTATCATATATAACACATGCAACTAAAACATGATTATTTTGGTGACCATGTTCTTCTTAAAGTGTAAGTTATGTTCACTGAATTTCAGATTAAAATTAAATCAAGAAGTTCGTTAAATAATTTATTGAAAAAGCTGCATTTTGGGCCTACAAAATTATGCAATTTTTAAAAATTTATTTAACTAACTTCCCGATTGAATTTTAATCTAAATTTTGGTGGACATAATCTACATTCCAAGTGAACATGCTCACCAAATTTCATCAAATATTTCGACCCGGAAATAGATCAAATGAAAGAGGCCTAAAATTGCAACTTTAAGGCCTAAAAATGCAATTTTTTTCAATAAATAATTTAACTAACTTCTTGATGAAATTATAATCTGAAATTCGGTGAACATAACCTACACTTTAGAAAGAACACGATCACCAAATGTCATCAAAAAATTCGACTCAGAAGCAACTCAAATTTCATAAAAATGTCCCATACCTGTCACGACGTCCTGGACGGATTCCCTATGCGGACAACACCATCAAAGGGTCTTCCCAGTGGAATTTTTTGATGATTTTTTTAATCATGTTCCTCATCAAGTCTAGTTTAGTCATACCAAATTTCAGCTCAAACTTCAATCGGGAAGATAGTTAAAAAGTTCTTGAAACATAATGCGTTTTATATATATACAAAATGTGCTGTAAAAGAAGAGTCGCCACTTGGAGTGGCGGATTTTGTACTGTAAGAGAAGAGCCACCACTTCAAGTGGCGGCTTTCCTTAACCACAGTTAACCCAACAGTATTTTGGGAATTATTTTTAACCTAACAGTATTTTGAGAATTATTTATTTAATTAGCATTATTTCAGGAAAAAACTCCAACTTTAATCACATTATTTTTATTTTATTATTATATGTACAGACTGAGGTATTCAATAAACAAAATGTTCTCCAGTTTTGTGTTTAAAAAGAGAGATAATGTCAGCCACCCTCCACTGCCCAAACCCGAAGGCCGGCCGTGTATTTGTGCGACTCCACTCCACCTGAAAATCAAGATGGAGTAACAATAGTAGGATGGCAATGTTGATAAGGGCCAGAGAAGTTTCTTCCCTCTCTCAAGGTTTCATCTTCAACTCTCCAAGCCCCCTTCTTCCCCGGAGAAACCAAAACAGCCGACTCATCTGTAGAGCGAGCGGCCTCCGTGTCCATGGAAAGCTGAATCTTGCTCTCCTTAATCCCAAAAGCAGGTATTGCAGTTTTAAACGGAGTTCCTCTTTGGGCATCCCAAATTTAACCAGTATTCACCACGTTGTTTGTTAATTATTGATTACAGTAACTATACAGTTTTGCGTGTCAGCTGATTTGTTTGTTTCAGGCTAGGACTTCATGATTAACTAGTTACTAGTTAGCTACACTGGGTTGGAACCAGGAATTGCTTTTCTGCTGTTAGTCTTACAAAGTTTTAGTCTTTTTATTTCCGATTTAGTTCGTCCCACACTGGGATTTTGACCTTGAGAAATTAGAATCAAAAGAATCTAATTTAGGCTGTCCCAACTCACAATTACCAATGCTCACTATCACGGTTATGATTATAAGCATTTTGAATAACCTGCGATCCTATCCAAGGTTATAAATAGTATAAAACATTAAATACTGGGAATTTTTAAAATAAAAAACTCAATCTTGAAATTTCAGAATTCTCCTGGAGCTCCGTCTTCTCTAGTTAAATCAATTGTGGTGATTGTTGTTGCTTCTTTCTTCCTCCAGATGTGATCAGGGAAGCACTGCTTGGGAAAGTGCAATAGAGTTTGTACTGGAAGCATTTAAAAGTACCTCAGATACCAGAAAAGGGAGAACTTCCTCTGCAAGAAGAGTTGCCGGTATGTTTATAGCTACTTATTTGTTAAAGTATCACTTACCCGCATGCCACCTCCATATAAGAGATGAACTTCCAACCTTATTATTCTCTATGTTTTAAGTTTGAGAATTTGAGTACCCATACTTCCACTCATACAAGTCTTTGAGCTTGTCGTGTGTGTGAAAATTTAAAAGCATATATCATTTTATATTTCTATGCCATGTAGTACATGCACAACATATGGCCTTTAACAGGATTTTGTTTTACTTTGTCTTTTACTTTTCCAGCTGCAATTGAGGATACTAATATTGATTTTGGGGACTTCTTCAAAGGCCCTTTACCGGGGAAATTTCTCAAACTATTGGGGTTTTTGGCATTATCAAGATTTGGTATATATGTACCACTTGGTGGGGTTAATAGGGACGCATTTGTTGGCAATTTAGATCAGAATAGTATATTGAGCACTTTGGATTCATTTTCTGGAGGCGGGATTGGTAGACTTGGAATATGCTCCCTCGGTATTGTTCCTTTCATCAATGCACAGATTGTCTTTCAGCTTCTTGGTCAAATCAATCCCAAGCTGCAAGAACTTCAGAAAAGAGAAGGTGAAGCTGGAAGGAAGAAAGTGCTTCAGTATACCCGCTATGCATCTGTAGGGTTCGCCATAGTACAGGTAATGACATTTTATGTTTCCTTATAGTTTACTTAAATTCTTTCCGATGTATTAAAAGCCGATGTATTAAAAAATGGTTTACTTGAAGAGACAATACCACATAACCTTCTGTATATAAATCTACCATTTTTTCCTTTTTATGCATAATGATGCTTCCTGCTGGTTTGGGTTTCTTCCCAACAGGGATCATATATGTCAACTCTCTGTGAAGCACTGAAGTGGCTAAATGAGGAATTCTATTAAACTTGTGTTCCTTAAGGCTGTGTAGTTCAATAGGGGGAGGGGAGGGAAGAAGAAATGAGGAAAAGGGATGGGAACATGAAAGATATGGAAAAAATGTTATGTATGGTTAAACGGGAGGTGTTGTGAGGAATTGATATTTTAGAAAAATGTGCAAAAATGTTATATTTTTTGTATTTAAAGTTATATTGTAGCCTATCTATACAAACCATAATCTATATATAAAACACCCCTCCAACCCCCTCCGCTCTCCCTCCCTCCCTCCAAACTCCAAAGGGAGTGAGACATGATGAGTTTGGAGGAGCACACAGCTTGCCCCCTCCAACTCACCCAACCAAACGCAAACCACCGCACCACTTTTCTCCTACCCCCCCTCAAATGTCCTCAACCAAACCAGGGTTACATGTATATAAATTAGAAATATAGAAGTATGATTGTAAATTCCATTTTTCCTTGCACGTATTCAATGCCATTTTTGTTTTGCTGTGGCAGGCAATTGGGCAAGCATTGTACCTTCGGCCTTATGTGGATGACTTCAATACTCAGTGGGTTCTTTCTACTGTTGCTCTATTGACTCTTGGTTCAATATTTACAACATACATTGGAGAAAGAATATCCGACTTAAAACTGGGAAATGGCACATCTCTTTTAATATTCACAAATATCATCTCCTACTTGCCAGCATCCTTTGGTAGGACAGTTGCAGAGGCATATCAAGATGGTAACTATATTGGGCTTGCTGGAATTGTTATTTCCTTCATCCTTTTAGTCCTCAGCATAGTTTATGTACAGGTATATATTTAAATATTTGCTGTTCTTTAAATTATCAAAAACATGGCAACAGACTAATGCTATCAAGTTTTTTTAGGAAGCAGAGAGGAAAATTCCACTTAACTATGCCTCAAGATATACTAGCAGGACTGGAGGCACGCAGAAATCTGCGTACTTGCCCTTTAAAGTTAGTATTCCTTATACCATGCGCTTTGATGTCACATTGGTGATTGGTATATCCTTGATCATTTTATGTGGATATGAGTGCATCTACTTACCATCATCACATTTTTTACCACGGTATACGTACTATGCACTTTTGGGACTAGCTTGCTATTATTTGCATTTCTCCTGTCACTGATTGTTTTATTAGTAATATGCCCCCTGCCATTCCCCCCAACCAAAAAAAGAGTTTAGTTTGTTCATGGTGTAACTTTAAAATTATGTTTGTCATATGTTTTAGTTTTGAGCACCAAGTCTTCTCAGTTCATATATTGTGCAGTAATTGATTGCATGAGGTGTTAATTTTGAGCAGGTAAATGGTTCAGGAGTTATGCCAATTATCTTCTCTACATCATCTATGGCTCTTCCGGGCACCCTCGCACGATTCACTGGTGTGGAAGTGCTAAAAAATGCAGCAGCCGCTTTAACTCCTGCTGGTGAGTGTTATGGTATTGCTACAATGCTACGCTTGGCAGAAAAAGGCAAAACTAGGAACCAATTTCTAGACGAACCCCTAGTAAATACCAAAAAAAAAATCATTTCACTTTCTATGCTTGAAATACCCTGGAACAAAATATTTAATCATTAACATAAGTTTGCCAAGCACCTAACATCCTGGAACAACAATCTATCACACACTTATGCTATTGTTATGATTAAACATACGCGTAAATTTGTCAACTATCTAAATTATAAAAAATGCTAAAGACGTGTGTTTCATTCAACAATTAAATTTGTTCTTATAGGGTATTAGGTGCTTGATTAGTCATAACAACATATTTTGAATCACACGGTCAATGGGCAGAATTTGTGTTTTACATGGGGAATTTGAGCATTAAACACTAGAGCAGATTGAATGAGTAAAGCCACAGTGATGCTTGTTTGTATGGTAATTACTTGGCTAGAAAAAAACAGTGAAGCAAGAAAATAAAGTGCTGCCCATAAAATTTATGTATCCCTCTCTTTTGAGAAGAGAGAAGCCTCCCACCCCCAATCTCTACCCCTCTCGTTGTATATTTTTTTTTCTAAATAAGTATACTTCAAACAGGAGTAAAACACAAGTTATTTGCACAAATATGACCGTATTTATTATTATTTTTTGCCAAAAGTACGATTCATTTCATTCCCATGAAAGAGAAGCCTAGTTTACAATTCTTTACTCAGTCCATGAGTTTATTTATTAATGTTTATCAAAATTTTAATATAAGGTTCTTTTTTGTCTTTCCACAAGTACACAAACATCATCTCACTTTCCCTCATGTCAATTTATCCTCTCATCTAAGCATACCATCAGCGTGTAGAACTAAGCCAAGTATGTTTTCTCACTTAGGTTCTCTGTATCTCCCAACAAATGTGCTTTTGATTGCCTTCTTCAATTACTACTACACCTTCCTGCAACTCGACCCTGATGACGTGAGCGAACAACTGAAGCGACAAGGTGCTTCCATCCCACTTGTCCGCCCTGGAAAAAGCACTGCCGCCTTCATCAGAATGGTAACATCTTAGTTTTTAGCTAATAAATGAATAGTAACTACGCTTAGCTATTTAAGGGCAGGCCCACCTTAATTAATCTGTTTACGCAGGTTTTAAGTCGAATATCAGTGCTTGGTTCTGTGTTTTTGGCTCTTCTGGCTGCTGGGCCTGTTGTGATTGAGCAAGGGACACACCTTACTGCTTTTCGAGGGTTTGCAGGCACATCTGTTCTTATTCTTGTTGGCTGTGCAACCGACACGGCAAGGAAAGTGCAGGCTGAGATCATATCCCAGAAATACAAGAACATTGAATTTTATGACGTTGACAAGAATGTACCATAAATCAATTGTAATAACAAATTTTGGGATGGTCCCTGGTTGGCGATCCATTTTTTCTTTGTACCATGAAGTGTGTCACAGGATTCCATTCTGATTTGTTTTTTTTTGTTAGATCATTACTGTAACATATAAGATTTGTATATCATGCTAGTATGCTACTAGTGTAGCCTGAGACTGTACATATGTAATATGTAATATTGTTATGCCCTCCATGTAATATTGGTGTCATATTGAAAATTGTTGTCTATTTTTTTAAATATTATTATGCCCTGTATAATTTTAGAATGAATGTAATTTTGTTAAAAATAAAGCATAGTTGCCACTTGGTTAACATTCATTCCTTAAAACCATTTTTATTTATATTTTTCATTTTTATATCCATATTGGTGTTGCACCAATATCATAAAAAAGATTATTTTGACATATGTCCAAAAACAAATCAAGGTATGAATGTTATTGCAGTTTAGTGACTTAGTCTTTGCTAAAATACTATGCGTCTTCATGTGTGTCAAATTGTCAATTTGGTATTACACAATTCGGTATTCCCCCTTCCCCAGTTCCTCCTTTCAACAAAGTATATTAAACTAAAAAAGAGAGCAAAACGCAAACAAAAAGTGAGGGTATTACACTATTAATGACATTTTGCCTATTAAAAATTGTGATTTATTTTGGGATATCCAAATGAGAGAAGTGAGAAATTGGTTGTAGAAGGATGAATTGGTTATTAATGTAAGAATATTAGAAGCAGTGTCTAGTCCGTAGCCCTAAATGTGCGAGTTTGGAACTTACACAAACATGCAATGGAGGCAAAATGTTGGCCAATATTGCAACTTTCAATTCAACTTAGGTGTTTTTGGTTAAAAACAGGTTTCGAGTTAGAACCTTAAGATTTCTCTGAAAATGGCATAGTGAGTTCCAATTGAAACTAAAGTCTTTTACTTTGCATTACTTAAGTTTGGTATTGACATGCTACCTCCAGGGTTTGGTTTAGAGTGCTGGTGGTTGGGTATGGTGGAGCCGTGGAGGGTGTTCTTTAAGGTTAAAAAACAGTTTTAGAAAAGACAAGTGATATTGTGGGCAACAAGAGAACTGATTATGATTCTAATCTGCTTTTAAAAAGAATCAGATGCAGAACCAAGTTATTCTAATTATGCTGGTATACTTCGCTTTGTTATTTGCTTCATTACTTCATTCCAATGAATGTTGAGTTATATTCCCTGATAACCTATCAGCTTCAATGCTCTTGGAAGTTTACCCACCAACAATGCATAACAGAAACATCAGAACTTTGTTGAATGCAGTGCATATAACTAAATTAACAGAGTAGCTGTTATATACTTTTATAGCACATACAAATCCACTTCAACATTGTAGCAGCAGTATAAATATAACCAAAATCACAATGTGCTGAAAATTTCCCACCCTCCTATTTACAGAACACTAATCATCGGCCTCTTCTGAAAAGTCGGGCTCTTCAGGTTTCTGCAGTTTAGGCAGACGAACATCTTTGACCTTCTGAGCTCCTCTCCTTGTGTTAGCAGCAAACCTGGAAGCCAATATCATCACCCCGAGGTGTGACTTTCCCAGTGTGGACTGCTGGTGGTCTGATGAGTTGAGCGAAGAACTGGTCGTTTGACTTTGACTGCTCTCCTCCTCATATGCTTCGTCTTCCGTCCTTGCCTCACTCAAAGCAAAAGATTCCATCGTGGCGAGATCCTTCGCGGTCATCCGGCGCTTGTGCCGCCTCCAGGCTGCCTGTATGAAGCAGGCTGCCCACGTTCTCCAATGGTGAGAGTAGAACCGGAAGGTGTGCTGCAGCTTCTTGCTGTGTAGCCGTCTGAACTGATTGGCAACAAATTTTAGATCTTCGGCCCTCAATGCAAAGGCTTCCACTTCAACGAGAGCTCTCACTGTCCTGGTGGAGGAGGGCAAGTTGAGAGTGGATTTCGGGAGCAAAGCCCAGGCAAGGAGCTCTTCCCCACAGAAGTCTCCAGGCCTTAACGTGATGGAATTAAAGAAACCGGTCCGGCCTCCATTGGTGGTGGAGCTCTCCAGCCTCCCTCTTATGATGAAAAGCATCTCCGTGACTGGGTCACCTTCCCGCACGATGTAAGTCCCCTCTGTGCTCAAGCATGAGACTACACGTTCACATATTGCGTCCAGTAGTTGGTCGTCCATCTGAGAGAAGAACGGTACCTGCCAGTTGTGATGGGGATGAAAAAAGAGAAAAATAAGATTATTAGGACAATAAAGGAGAGACAGTTGCATATCGCTTGAGTTTGTGCAGCATTAATATATTTATTATTAGGACACACACAAGATCTATCCATGGTTAAAGTTCTATCATCAAAGATAAACAAGGTATGACACAAGAAGTAGCAAGAGATCCTTTATACTCCCTCCGTCCCTATTTAATCTTCCCACTCCAAAATGCACACATATTAAGAAAATGAAACTGTTTGTCACAGTTTGACACTGTTTTGTTTACCAAATAAGGAAAGGGGACATTTTTAAGGGACACCCAAAAAAGGAGAGTGGGAAGATTACCACTCAAATAGTTTGCCGCATGATTTGTTTCTTATGGTATGAATTGGTCTCAGTTTAATAGAAACAGTAGTAATAAAATACTAGGGCTTAAAGAGATAATCTATGCCAAATTGAGCCAGCCTATGCTCCGACTAAGTGCTAGACCTTTGTCTGCAGCCCCCTCCCCACTCTTGTGATTTGCAGCATGATTTGTGAAGAAAGAAATTGAGTGAAGTGAAGTTCATACACGTCGAACAAGGTCGAGGCATAGATGTCGTTGAATGTCACGTCTAAGATCGGCAGGGAGGCCGTGCAAAATGGTCTCTTCATCCACTCCCCGAGTTGCAGCCCATTTATACTGAACAAAACGCCAAACGCGTTTTCTCAAGTCGTCTGGGAGCTGGCGATGTTGCATCCACTCTTCTGTGTCTCGTCTCTTAAGTCTCCACTCCTCCAGCCTCACCGTCATAGATTGCAGGTATGTCTACATTTTAATAAGAGAAATATATATCAGTGGGATTCCCTTTAGTAGATAATAGATAATACTCCCTTCGCCCCTTCCCTGTTCCTAGTTAAAGTTTCTGTTTTGGTTTAAGATGTTTGGTTTGATGCTACATTTAACTCTCCCCTGAACATATTTGTATTCACACTATTCAGCAGAGTAAAGAGTGGACTAACTTACATTAGAGCTCTGGAAGTACTTCAATTTGTTTTCATTGTGGCATTATGATAAATCTTTCACATATAGAGGGGTACAACAACAACCAAGCCTTAGGTGATACTGTTGGCTAAAAGATTTCATTATGCCCAAAAGATTTTAGGATCGACTAACATAAAATCATAAATCGATCCATGATATCAGAGCAACGATATTCATATTTCGATTCATGTCAAGTGATGTGACTAGGTGATACTGTTGGCCGTCACGCGCCTACCACAGTCACATATATAGGGATAACTTAGGAGAAATGATTTAATGATTTGTTAGATTTTAGTTTAATGACTTGCTAGTTGCTACTATAATGGCAAAAAACAAGTTACAGTATTTTATAAGCTCTGATCTAAGTTGATGTACTTTTTATTGCGTCAGAGACAAATTGGAGTACTTTATGAGCTCCGATGTAAGTTGATGTACTCTTAACTCCGCCAAGTCAAATCCAAGTACCATTTTGCCACTTTCCTCGAAGGAATAGTGAACAAGAACTTTATTTAGGGATTAAGGTAGTGATAGTTACACAAATATGCATTAAGCATGACATCATAACTAGAAAGGAGAAAGAAGGAACTTTGAATTCTTTTAAGGATGATATAAAAGAAACATTTACCTGCATATTCCCGATAAGATGTGCGAACAAAACAAGACCAAAAATGGCAATGAGTATGGCAAAGGTTGTCTCTCCAATAAAGGTGCTTGTGGACAAATTCTGCCCGTAAGAGCTGAAACAGCAAGTAGTGGCATGTGAAAAAATCCCATAACCTCATCTCATCTAAAACAAGCCAGTTAATGAATGATCCAAGAAAGGAATTTAAGACCTTTTCCATTGGTTGCAGCATTAAATAAATCCTACTCCTCTATATCAGAGTTTAATGCGCCAAACCCCCCTGTGATTTTGAAATTCGGCGCATTAGCCCCCTGTGATTTAAAAAATGCGTCAAACCCCCCTGTGTTTTAATTAATCATGCGCCAAATCCCTTATGTGAACAAATTCAATTGTCAAATAAAAGAAAAATGATTAACATTTTTGTATGATTCAGATATTTTGACATATTTATTTGCATATTCAATCAAAATATTAGGAAAAGTGATTTTCAAATCGTTAAATTTATTCATAAAGGGGGTTCTGTGCATGATTTATTAAAACACAGGGGGGTTTGACGCATTTTTTAAATCACAGGGGACTAATGCGCCGAATTTCCAAACCACAGGGGGGTTTGGTGCATTAAACCCCTCTATATCATGTGCACGAAACATCTCCATATTCTAGCTTTCATAGAAGACTGTTCTTTAGAGAAGCTAAAACATCTACATAGCAAAGCTTAGTAGCAGTGAAACTATTATTATTAGCACTAATTAGCATAGTGCCATAGTCAGTGGAAAATGAAAAATTACCTGAGGTTCTGTAACCCCCACCACAGGCAGTAGAAGTATTTATGAAGAAAATTTGAGGAGACAACGTTTTTAGTGACGGCACTTTCAAATATCCCATACTTGAAAGTGGTAGCATCTCCACTCGGATCGCAGTTTTTGAACACACTAGTGATATTTGCCCACATCTTGCGTGCTTGATAGTTAATAGTGTCACAGTCCAAGTACCTGGACATACATCTTGTAACATTCCTTTCATGTTTGCAAGTCGATCTCCAGCAAGATGTATACCGATCAACTGACAACAAATACCATGATGCCCCTAAAACCTGAATAAAAAAGCATATTATCATCACGCGGGAAAAAGAATCAATCATTTCAGATTAAAAAAATGGAGTTGTACATGACTAGCCAGCATGTAGAGAAGGAGATTATATGCAGCCCCGGCCCAAGCAGTTTTCGTGACAACTCCTGTGGCTTTGACAATCTGCGAACTTAGCGGGAAAATAAGATATAGCCTGGGAATATACTGGATTAGGACAATCAGTGCAAGGGCATTGTTATTATGATTTGCATGTTGACTTCTCGTTGCTGGTATAATGAACCAGATGACAATCTGCAAGAAATACCCAATATTTTAGTAATAGGTTAAACAAGTCCATATATGCAAACAAACACTACGAGTAGTATACGACATACGGCATGCAAAGGAGTATTTTTTTAACCCAATTTTTTTTTCCCAAATGAATAGGTGTATTTGATCAAACAAAACTACTTTTCAGGTAATCTACTTGAAAATGAAAAACTAAAAATTAATGAAACTGACAAATCAACATGAAAAGCCAAAGTTAGAATACTAATTTATATCTGGTGTAACGTACCAACACTAAAAGGTTATACCTTGGTCATATAAGACCTTTTTCTTAAAGGAAGGTAATACTATACTACTATTTACTCCTAGTATTTACTAACATAAGACAACAGCAAGATTAGATATTTTCAGCTAAACAAAAACCAAGTGTGAGGTCTTTTATTGATAGACTGTAAAAGCACCACCTTGAAAAACTTATACTACCTCAACTCCACTCTCTCTGGAACAAGAGAAAGTGACATGCATATTAAATAGAATGACATTATGAGGTTGATAATGATTTTGCAAAGTAAGAATGAGTTTGAACCATGCAAA
Source organism: Cuscuta epithymum (assembly GCA_945859915.1). Lineage (NCBI taxonomy): Eukaryota > Viridiplantae > Streptophyta > Magnoliopsida > Solanales > Convolvulaceae > Cuscuta > Cuscuta epithymum. Next base: position 2,900,999 of record CAMAPF010000034.1, read on the forward strand.
TATTACCAAATATGAAATAGGACAATCTTAGTGTGATGGATGAACCCGGAAAGAGGGGACAAAGGTAATTGGACAGAGCTTATTCGTAGTGATTTTGCAAAGTAAGAATGGTTTTGCAAAGTAAGAAGGGATAAAGGGATAAACAGACAATCTTAGTGATTTTGCAAAGGATGAGTTTGAACCATACAAATATTACCAAACATGAGAAAACACAAATATGCAATAAGACATGAGTTAAAAAGTTATCAACATGTGATAAAAGTACCTGCGGGAGAGGTAAGGTTGCAATAAGATCAAAGAAGAAACCAGATCTTAAATATCTCCGGGCAATGAGCTTAGGATCCATGACAAGCTCACCTTTACCAAACACCCGAGTATCGGGAGCAACATAAGCAGTTCTAAACTTAATGACCACATGCAGCAGATAGAAAAAATCAGCAATGGTACGGAAAATGGTGACCACGATTCTAAGTTTCAAGTCAGTCCTCACACAGCTCAGACCTTTAGTTCCACCGATAATAGGCAAATAAAAATATAAGGGGTCAATGAACAAGGCCAACAAGCAAGATATTATGAAACCCCTGTTCCAGTTCAGCACAATGTCACTACCTGGATCAAGAACCCACTTTCTCAACGGTTCTTGGTTCTCTGGGTACACCTTTGACCTCCCAAACTTATGGGTTTCATTGTTTTTATTATGGTTTCTACTAGAGTTTAGCAATGATGATGAAAACTTATACCCAGAAGACAATTTCTCTAAGCTTGAAGGTTCAACTTCTCCTCCCCATTTTTGCTTTTTTTCATTAGAGCAGAACCTAATAGAAGCAGAACATGTTTTTAAAAACAGAAATAAATTTACAGCAATAAGGAAAAACCTAATTTGAATGTAGGGTGTGAGAACATTTAACTATAACAGGCATAGAGAATAGAAGCAAACAAGGTTTTTATAATATGTAGAATAAAGATTCCAACAGGAAAAAAACAGCGAGACCAAAATTTGACTATGTGGAAGAAGAATATGCAACTCTAATAAGCTTATACATTTCTTCCTTTTTAAGCCAAGGAAAATCAAGTTCAATTATTTTCTACATTCAAGTCACAGGCCCAATTTTTCTCATCACACACCCAATTTTTCTCATCACAGACGAATCAAAAGTAAAACTAGTATAACTCTATTAGAAGTCATCAACAACTGGAAGCAAAACAGGGTTTTAAAGTTGAATTAAAATTTCCAATAGGAAAAATGGGCAGACCTAAATTTGAAGCTACGGAACAGAACACATAACTCTAATAAGCTTAGAGATTTCTCCCCTTTTAAGCCAAGGCAAGACAATAATAGATCTTTTATGATTCAAAGTTCAACTCTTTTCCCCCAAATTTCCCCAATATACATAAATCAAAGAGAAAATCACGAGTTTAAACTAGAATTAGTAGCAACTCTCAGTAGAATGCATAAACAAACCTGACAAACTTCTCCTTCTTCATGTTCACCTCAGTGTGAAATGGGTTGGGGAAGAGTATGAATGGAAGAAGCTCAAGAGAAACTGACAAAAGGTAAAATACCAAAAGTACCCTTTAATCATAACAATACAAGAAGCCAAAACGTTATCGTTCTTGGCTACGTATGTTGTACAAGGCAACCTTTTCTCGGATTTGCGGGAAGCCGGGAAGAATGCAGAGAATGTGATTTGTAGGCCAGGATTGTATATTAGTCACAAATGATGATCATTGCAGTAAGTAGCACTGTAGAGGTATAACATACTCCCTATGACACTTTTACAGTAGGAGATTGTTGGTTGACATTGAAAATTGTGTATTAATATTAGGAGTAGTATACGGAGCATTACTTTTTGCGTTTGGTTCGGTACAAATGTTTTCATTTTCTTTTTTTGAAAAGCTTTTAAATGTAAGCTTAATTATTAAATATTAAAAATAAAATATCTATAATTTCAGTGTTATTACCACTAATGTTTAATCCTATTGTGTTGTAAACATATGAAATTTATTTTTCATAATATACTTGTATTATCATATTTAATTATTATTTAAATAATTGTGTCGTATTACAATGTAAATTGATAATATTATTAAATCATTATTTTACATAACTTATTTATTTATTCATTTACTTATTCACTTATTAGTAACCCAAAAAATTGAGCCCGAAGCCCGCTTGTAGCCACCAAGCTGGGCTTGGACTGGGACCGAGCTTATATAGTACGGGCCGGATCAAGCCTAAACAGTACCGGACCTGGTCTGATCGACCCGTCCCGGTCCATCTTGACATCCGAGCCAACCGGATCTAGTTTTTGTAGAGTAGTATACTGCACTTAGGGGTGGGCATAAAAACCGAACCGAACCGGTACCGAACCGAATATCGTATATATAGATGGTTCTATAGTTTTTTATCCCGAACCGAAACCGTACCATTTGAATCAGGTACGGGATCGGTCCTAGATTTTGAGAACCGAAAAGAACCGGACCGAACCGTTCAAAAATAATGCATTTGAAGTTTTTATATATTCTTCCATAACAATAAATATATTTATAGACCAACAATTTTATATCCCAATATGTATTCATGTGTCTCTAAGATAGCTAAATGTGTGCGTTTATATGTATATTGTTATTTTTTCTTTTTAGCTAATTTTGTGTTATATTTTGGTATATATGTATTAAAAGAATGTTAAAGTTTTAAAAATCATTAATGACTATTCATTCCAAGTAATGTAGTGTATATGACTTTTTGTTGTATCATGTTTGTGAAATTGTACAACTTAATTAATATGATTTAAATCTTAGCTCTCACGGTTTAACTATAAATTAAACCAGAACTAATATTTAACCTCTAGAACAAAAAAGAGCGTTGAATTTTTCTATTATATCGAACAATTTAATGATATTCTTTTTATATTTTCACATGAACTTAATAAATGAAAGATGATATTTATCTCGTGTATCATCACTTTGCTATACTTTTTCTTAGTTGTGTTGCACTATTTGTGTATCTGTGAACTTTAGTGCTACGTATGCAATTTCTACTATTTATATCAACACTTAATGTGAGTTGGTTGGTGTGATGTTATTTACTAATTGCAAGATTTGTCCAATTTTTTAGCATGTGTTTGCATTGTATATTTGTACCGTACCGTTTTGTACCGTTCCGAAATGACATGGTACTAAATGGTTCCATCCTTAGACCCGAACCGTACCGGACCGTACGTGACCGTTAGAAACCTCACGAATATATTAGGGGTGGGCGCCATAGGCACCTTGTTTAAGGACCACCCCTAACTCCACTCGTAAAAGCTTGAAAATTACTACGTATTACTACCATCCTATCTGTTGACGGCGGGTAGTCGCCGATTGCCGTTGAACTGTTGAAGGGAAGCAGAGACGCCGGAATGGCGTCACAACACGGCATCAAACTGGCCGTTCATCTCGTCTCCTCCTTACTCGGCGATCACAACGCTGTAAATCACTGAACAACTAAATTCCTTATTTTGTTAGGGAAAAACGTGTTTAGTCCAGTATTGATTATTTGTCTGATTTTTCGGAATTTCAGAAAGTATGTGAGTGCCTGTTGAGAAGAGGAACCCTAACATTACCGCAGATTATACAGTTCACAGAGCTTAGCGCAGATAATGTAAGGAAGTGTCTGCTCGTGTTAATTCATCATAACTGTGTTCAAGCCTTTGCCATTAAACAAGATGGTATTATATTTAATTCCCTATTGCCAGCATGACTTTGCCAATTATACTATTTTTTTACTCCATATGACATTGATGGTCATGCTGTGGTTTGTGAACATAGGTGCATTTGGGACTGAACCAAAAATTGTAACCAATTACATGGCATTATTTGATAATATAATCCATAGGATGAGGTTTCCTAAGTTTCTAGAGATTGTGTCCCAGGAGCTTGATAAAAAAGTGAGTTTGTGTTTGCACCCTTAATTTTCCTGCTTTAATTATTACTCCGTATTGTGATTTTAATTCTTTTCAAGATGAATACATTGGGTCATGTTTAGCTTATCGGCATTTTGTTCAGTGTGGAGAGATGTTTGAAGGGTTGCTTCAGCATGGCAGGCTTTCTTTCAGCCAAATACTTGATAGGCACAAGGAAACGGCAAAACAAGGTTAAGGGCACATCCTCTATGTAATGGTCATACGTAATGTGTGACAATTTTATTTAGCTTAGTATCCCCATAAATGCCTTGTGTATCTATCTCCAAAGTTTAATGATTGACAACAATCATCAGAAAATAAGGAAGGATACACAAAAAATAATAATCTCAATAGCTCCTCCACAAAAGTAAAAAGAACCCTTGATAAAATCATAAACACATTCATTTGTAATTATTAGTAAATCGTTTTCCTTGACTAAATCCTATATCATTCCAGAAGTTTCTGGTGAAGATGATGTGTTGGATAGATTCCAACGCCTTGCTCAAGCTCGATTTGTAGAACGCTGTCCAGACCCACTACCATTTCTTGATCCGCATTCTAAAGATAAAGATGAATCCGCAGCAAAGAAAAAAGCCAAAAAAGCTAGCAAGGTTTTTTCATTTGCTTGCTTCCAAAACTTCTTTGGTTTTGCTATTTTTCTGTTTGATATCTTTGAGGTTTTTTCGTGCCAACTTCTAATGAAAACAAGCCAAATTGCATGCCCCAGTGCCCTCTGTAAAAACGTAGACAAAAATGAATATAACTTGTTATAAAAGATCAAAGGGAAAGGTGAGAAAATTGATGTGCTTCTTAATTTCATATTCATGGTTCATATCTCAATGTTTTTACATGCATTAATGGCTTTTAAGAAGTTGTTATGCGGTTGTATTTTGAGTGTTTGCTATTAACATGTGGAATCAGCTTGCTGAAAAGAGTATAGAGACCCAGGCTTTAGAAGAAGCAGCTCCCATGGAATCATTAAGGTTTTCAGTTGAAATGGACTCCTGGAACGATGTTCCTGGCTGCAGCAAAAACACCAAAGAGGGAAAAAGTGTGGCAGCTGGAGGGAAGGTTTGTGTTTTTGCAGTGTATTTCTGTGATACATATATTGAATATGTGCAGTCTTTATATATGGAGCTATCTTATAAAATTGTCCTATTTTTGTTCTCATTGCTTAGCGCAAGAAAGATGAGAGTGAGTTGTCGGTGAAAGATGAAAAGAAAGTGCTTTGGCGTGTTAATTGTGAAGAGTTTGTGCGCCGCTTAAGGCATAAGGTTGGCATTCATCACAATTGCTCCAATTATATTTAATATCCTAAAAATTCAGGATTGTGGTCACAATAACTTTTCGTGCAAATCTCATACATTAAACAACTTGAATTGGGGTGTATGCTAGCGGAAAATCTATGTTCTGCTTATTTTAACAGGCTCTTTGAAATGGATTATGTCAATAAACTAAAAACTTTGGAATAGTGACCATAGGTTCTTATAAGAGTAAGGTTGTCAACATCACAATTTGAAGCGTAGGATCGTACGATTCTTCGATTAAGAATCACCAATTCAATTCGAATCATGTATAAAGTCGGACTACATAAAAATTGCTCAAAATCATTCTAAAATCGGAAAAAATCGATTGAAATCGCGATTTCCATCGATTTCACAATTTCAAATTACATGGAGCAGACTAAGTTTTTGCCCACACCAACCACTGACCATTTTCATCAGGCCAGGAACAATTCAACGAAATTGTTGCCTTGTCGTTGCCTTCAAGGCTCGGCATTATATAAGGCAACAGAGAAGGGAAATCACCCTCTCTTTTCGGTATGGGAAAGCTGCAATATATAACAAAAAATGTTTTTTTTTGTGAAAAAAAGTGTCTTCTCCTTGGCTAGGACTCGAACCATGCAACTTTCGCCTAACAATGGCGGTATCTTCCCAGCTTAGCTATGCTAACTATTGTTCTCTTTTGAACTATTAGGACAACTATAGTATTTGTACTAAATTACTAATGTTTACATGTACTCTCACCACTCAAATGTATGTTATGAAATTTGATATTAAAACATCATATGCACTTGTTGAAATCCTTAAATATCTAACAGTATTAATTTGTAATTATAGTGTGCACTTTGATTAAGACATCATCTTAAGATTTAAATTTTATGATTCAACTTGTTAATGTAAAATTGAGTTTTCTTTTAAATAATATTTTTAATAATTATTCCGTATTACCTAATGTTTTTATAAAATCTTACGATTTATGATTCGAATCTCCGATTCGGTTTTCAAATTGTTAAAAATACAATTTTAACAACCTTGTATAAAAGATTAAGAGTACATAAGCTGAAAATAAATTCATCTAATGGCTTATATTATTGTAGTATCTTCTATTTCATACGATTGCATATTTTTAGGCTTGCGTCGCAAATGTGAAAGCACGAATTAATGATGAAGCTGCAATTGTTCTTGATGCCATCCTGGAACTGAGTAGAAGCTCTGGAACCCAAGTAAAAGCTGATAATTCAGGTGATCATAATTTGTATCTCATGAAATATATAAATTTGACCATGTTTGCTTTGAGACATGATAAAAAATTGTACCTTATAAAGGTTTGATCAGGTCAAGTGCTCACGGTTCCATCAACATGCATCTCTGTTTTAAAAAGATGGTTTTCAGTTTTGAAGTCATCATGTAAGACTTATAAGTCGACACGAGTCTTGTGCACACTTGAGTGTAACCTCCAACTATTTATGGTTTTCTTTATTTTATTGAATTTGTTCACCCCAGTTTATTTGTATTCCATTATGCATTATATGTTTACTTTTAGAGTTTTAGGCCATATAATCTGTCTTGCAGTGTAAACTAGCTGCTCAAATCACAAGGATTGTTTCCAGAAGCGTCATAAGGCTACAGATAGTGTTAAATGCAATTTGGAATTAACTGAGTTTTGACAATTGCATTACTTTCTTTCTTTCTCAATATTGTTCAATATCATGCTCTGCCTTGATTAGTAAAATTCTTCTTTTGCAGCATCACTGTCTATAAATTCAATTTATGATGCTGTGATAACTAAAGAAGCTGGTCTTGGTATGGATTTGGAACGCATTAGAGGCTCACTGGTCCAACTGGGTTGTGAAGTTCCTCTGATCCCGATTGATGAGTCATATAGTATTGGTACATGCCATTATTAATGCCTTGTTGATTTTCCCTTCAGAGAGAAGCTTGTTTAACTGCAGAAGATGGTGTGACTATAAAGTAAATCACAGTTTTTACTTTCTTTAATAATGATACGGGTTAATCTTTTTTGCAGATCTAAAGAATATAATTGAAGTGGCAAGGACTGAAGAGGTTCTTATTTTTCATATAGCTTCCGTCCCAAAAAAAGGTCTTGCTTCAAAAACATTTTTTGTCTCAAATAAAGAGACCACCTATGATTTTAATCAAATCTAGCTCTTAATGTAATTTGTAGAATAACATACAAAGAGAGTCACAAACAAGATGCATATGATAATTTAATAACAAATATAAGTCTTAAAGATATAATTTGTGAGTTGTGACTTACAGCGCTTGTACCGTGCCAAAATTTCAAAATTGTACATTAATTAAACATGACTTCAATTTTTTGGGACAGATCTAGTACATTATAATTATTTATCGTTTTGTGCTATTAGTATTAGATGTGGAGGTTGCCATCTTTTTATTGTTATATTCACTAATGCTTTGCAGGTGGAGCCCATTGTGTTGAAACGATATGGAAGGGAGGCCTTTAGGATGTTCAGGCTAGTCTCAAAAACTGGCAGACTCATGTTAACTGAAGAGGTATTAAGTTGTAATTTGTAAACAATAAACATTCCCTTTTCTAAACATTTCCTGAGAAACTGTATTTATTGCTACAAAAAACTTACATATGTAACCCTTATCAAATGAATTAATTTGGCTATCGGGAAACAACCTCTGTGTGCTTTAGTACAGGGGTTAGGCTGCAACTGCGTACATTCGACCCCCCCCCCTACCCACCCCACTTACCCACCGTAAGTGGGAGCCTTTGCGGCACTGGAGCGTTGTTGTTGTTGTAAATAAGAGTTATATAATGAACTTGTATGTTCTATGTAAAAACGCTCATTTCACTTGCCTGCTGACTTTGCCTGGTATGGTACTTTCAATGACATAGATTTCAGATGCCACGTTTGTTGAAAAGAAAGATGCACTCAGGATTCTTCTTGGACTTTGGCAGGATGACTACTTGGAGATGAAGGTAATATAGTTGTGATCCCCCCTGAAACAAGGGGATATATATTTTTTTGATTTGGTCAAAGAAAGAAATGCATCAGTTCCTGCCCTATAATTGGTTCTTTTGTTCCGTTGCAGAAAATAATTGTGCGCGGAAATAATCAAACAGAACAAATGTTGTGGAGTGTTAGTAAACAGCTTCTTTGGAAGCGTGTTCTGGATGAAATGTACCATGCTGCATTGAATCTGAGACTGCGAATCACACACGAACAAGAGCAAGTCAAAAAGGTTGTTTTCTTTTGCATTTCTGTTGCATATAAATATGTGCTACCTGTATTTCGTCGCTATAGCATTTTAAAAGCTAGATGTTACGCTCTGCTATCCATGATTCACAACATTGATATACATATATACTTGGAGTATATATATATATATATATATATATATATATAGGAAATTTTCCGAAATAGGAGTAAAAACAATATTTTTTTTAAAGTAGGAATAACAACAGTATGATATATCAAAATAGTAGTACTATATTTTTTCCCACCCTAATAGGAGTAAATTACTTTCGTCCTGAAATCGTGCTGCCATATTTTGGAATTATGAGACATTAATATGATAATATTAAATTATGAATACCATAATTGATAGTATTTTCTCCACATGGCAGTAATTACTCCTTTTTAGTATTTTCCTTTGTCCAAATTTACATTTTTTGTTTTCAAAAAGTATACAGTGGTTTAAAATTGAAGGAATTAGGGATTTTCCAATTGTTTTAAGAAAAAATTATTTTATTTAGTTTTGTTGTGTTAGCTTAATTCTAAAAATTGAAATTTCGCTTTCTTCCATTTATAGTATTTTTAATATCTTTCTACTTTATTTTATATTGTTATATTTTCGAAATTACATTATAAGTATGATGTAGTCTGGAGTTTAAATTTTAAGATTTAGCGTATAGGTCTTGGAAGTTTTGGGTAATTTTAATGAAAGGGGTTAAGATTATAATATTAAGTGATATAATAGAAATTGTAATTGTAAATAATATAGAGAAAGTGTAAATTGTTTTAAAGAAAGATGCAAATGTATGAATAGAGGATAAAAAGGTTGAAAAGTAAGAAAATGTATGTATATATAAATAAAAATTTATCAAAATAGGAAAGTTGTGCATGTAATAAAATATTTTGAGAAAAAATATATGCGGCAAGTTAATAGACTAGGATATAGTACTATTTTTCATCTATTTTCGATGTATTATGTTGGGACTACTAAAAATGGATGGACCATAGTTGGGATTACTGTAAAATATAAATATCCTTTTTTGAATGGGACAACAGGTGACCGGTTACAATGGGTTATTATGATAGATGACCTTTATAGTTGGGATCATTCAGAAATAATCGATAGTTGAGATTATTAACAGTGGATCGACAATAATTAGGATTATTATTTTCAATCTTTTCATATATATGATCATATGGGAATGTGATCTAATTAGAACTGTCAGTGAACCCCTGCGTTGGATTTGAGAATTTTGTATCATCTGAAACTTAAAAGTGCATATGCCATAAACCAAAACATGTGGTGGTATCTTTTTAAATAAACTGAACTTCTTTCCCATCACGAAGTGCACCGGCATGAATAAAATGTGCACTATTTTTCATAATTCTCATTTCTCACGTAAACAGTCATTCTTGACAGAATAGACGCTACACACATACGATTCTAATATTTTTAAACATTATGGAGTACAATTATTCTTGGCTCGAAATCTAGCTCGAGCTCGAGTATGAATATCAATTTGAATTCAACCTCGAACTCATACCCGAGTTGAATTCAAGCTTTACAAAAACTGAAGAGGCGAACTCGAGCCATGATTATTAAGCTTGTTGGAGCTTGAGCTCAAACTCGATCCTACACCGCTCTAACTTTGTTTGTATCCCTACCTTTAACTAATGCTATCATTATTTACTACTTGAAAAATCACAGCTTGTAGGGGAGCTGGGCAGAGGAGACGGAAGATCTGCAAATGTTAGGCTTCTACTAGAGTCTGCCTTTATGAACCTTGATGATGCTATCATGCTCTTCCATGACTTTTAGGTGTACACATTTTTAGTAATTTATAAAAACAAATGGCGAACAATGATTATGAAGCTTGGCATCATAGGTTGCCGTAGGCCCGTAGCGTGCGTGTGTTACACATTGAGATGAATAATAACAATATTATAATGGTTAAAAGGTCAATAGGTCCATGTACCGGTTCAAAATTCTTAATTTGACCCATGGAAATGTTCAAATCTCACATATTGTAGTAACGCTCCAGTCACAGCCACGTCACCGTTATGTTGCTAGCGATGCATCTTCCGTGGTAATTTAAGGGATCAAATAAGCCCCTGAACCTGACCGAGTTGTTCAATTCACCTCTCAACCATTAAAAAATGTCAGAAATGCCAATAGTACATGGTCTATTTGACCTTTTAGCCTATTGTTGTTGTTGTTGTTGTTGTTGTTATTGTTGTGATTATAATTCTTTTATATTCATTCTACTCAGTTGCTTGTTGCTATTGTTAAGATATAAACTAATAATTTGCTGTGGTATTCTTGCATTTTTCCGTTGGACCAAAAAGAGAAGATATTACTCCAAAAGGTCAAATTATGGGAAGCAGGATTACACACATGAATAGGGGTGGGCACAATCTGGTCCTGGTCAATGCTAGGCGAAGCCGGGTCCGATCCGGCTTAATTTGGGTTTGGGTCGGTCCTAGGTGGTGAGGTTCCTGTCCTGGTCGTGGGCTGGACCCAGTTTGGTTATATTTTATTTTTCGTTTTTAAGGCAAAAAAAATTAGGGGTGGGCGCGGTCCGGAACGGTCTGGTAAATTAGCAAAACCCATAATGTATCCGTGAGGGTTTTAACGGTTCGGTACGGTCCGGTTCTAAGGATAGAACCATTCGGTACCATGTCGTTTTAGAACGGTACAAAACGGTTCGGTACAATGCCAAATACATGCCGAAACATTTGAACAAATTTTGCAATTAGTAGATATCATCACATGGGTCAATTGACGTGAAATTTTGATAAAAATACAAGAAAGTGCATACTAAATATTAAAAAAGATTCAAGAGGTTGACATTTTTGTATTTAAATTCAAAAACACTCAAACAGTGAAAGGAATTTATTAAAAGTATAGCAAAATGACAATATACAATCGTATAATATCATCTTTATTAAATTCATGAGAACATATAGAAAGAATATCGTTAAATTATTGAACAGGATACAAATATTTAATGTTCATCTTTGTTCTAAGTTGAATATTAATTCTAATATACGGAGTAGTTCATAGTTGAAATGCAAGAGTATGATTCAAACACAAATATGATAAAACAAAAGTCATATACACTACATTACTAGAAATTAATAGTCATTAATGTTTTTTAAAACTTTGACATTCTTTCATTATATACCAAATATAACATAAATTAATTATCTAAAAGGAAAACATAATAATATTTATATAACACACACTTAGCTATTTTAGGCCGGGATGCATGAATACATATTTGGGCTATAAAGTTGTTGATCTATAAAAGATATTTATGGGTATGGAAAAATATAAAAAATTCTCAAAGGCATTATTTTTGAACGGTTCGGTCCGGTATTTTTCGGTTCTCAAAATCTAGGACCGGTCCTGTACCCGTTTGAAACGGTACGGTTTCGGTTCGGGATAAAATTTTATAGAACCATTTAAATACCCGATATTCGGTTCGGTATCATTACAAGCCGGTTCGGTACCGGTTCGGTGCAGTTTTTATGCCCACCCCTAAAAAAATGGTCTAGAGTGGACCGGAATTGGGTCGGCAATTGGACCGGAATCGGGTCTGGAATTGTCTAGTCTGGTCCCCAAAATTCAAAATTGGGATTGGGCCCGCTTGCTGATTATCCACATAGTGCTAGACCCGATTTCAGACCAGCCCGGATCGCTGTCGGACCTGGTCCACCCCTACAAATGAATCATGCATGAACTCGTGAAAAAACATAATAGTATGAACAACAGAACAACTTACGAAATACAGAGTACTACATTGTATAAATTGTTTCAAAATTTCATTAAAATTTCTGTATTACGGAGTACTATTTTTCAAAAATGGAATCTTTAAAAAACAAAATTTTTTCTCAAATAATTTTTTTAGTCGCCTAAATTAGTATTAGCTTGGGATTCATAATTAAAGGGACCATTATAGAAAATATAACTAATGAAATCGGCACAATTCCTATAAAAATCAAGAATTGTTATGTAACTAAACCAAAATTAAACGGTCATGTTCTTTTCTTTATGAGATTTTAAAATAATCTTTTTCTCATTCAGGATTAACCCATAGTTCACTTCCTACAACATAAATACATCTAAAAATCAGAACACAATGAATAAAATTTTATATGAAGTTCAATTAGAATATGTCAAGACTTTTATAAAAGCTCAATTTTAACTGAGTGAACACTTAACTAAATAAAAAATTTCTATTACTACTACCACCAGTGCTATTGTTAATGTTATTGCTATTAGTATTATTATTACTATTACTTGAAGTGCTATTGTTATTTTCATTTTTTTTTATTTTATAGCAACGGTTTCGTACACATTTTTTTATAAGAATCAATAATTGAACCATTAACGACAACTAAAAACCAAACCGTTCACAAAAAGTTAAGAATCGAATAGTTAACGACTACGTAGTAGTAGTACGGAGTAATAAGTAATTTATTTGATTTTGATCCGAATCGAAAGTTATAATAGTTTGGGTCTAATTGATTCACAGGTTCCATACTTCCATATTCCCACCACTAAGTACTCCTGCCCGTTGTTCACATCAATTTTATTATATGACTGGCCTTGGCATGCCCTATGGGCGAGGGGTTGGTGCCCAATCAAGCACAAATGTAAAACATATAAAAATACAATACTTATCGTTTCGGGTTAGCAGGAAACTAAAGTGGTACATACTAGGGACGGCAATGGGGCGGGGTTGGGGCGGGGGTTCACTCCCCCATCCCCCGCCCCGTGTCTAAAAAATCGCCCCCACCCCCCGCCCCATCCCCCACTACTATTCGACCCGCCCCATCCCCCGCCCCGACCCGCTAGACCCACGGTTACCCAACGGGGAAGTACTCGTCAAAAATTAACATCATTTTAGACTCCGACAATTTTTCAAAAATTTAACAACACTTCTAGTAGCCATTTTTTTTACTTTTTAAGTGTCAATGTAATCTTACATCCCATTTCAAATCTAGAACACATTATACGCGTTCTAAATTAGTAATTTTTATCAAACTCTAAATTAGCATTGATTAGCTCTATAATATTTTCTTAAACCCTGCATTCAATCAATCATGGTCATTTGACGGCATCTAGGACGACATATGATCACCAAATTTTAAGAGCCCTAACTACAATCATAAAGATGACATTCAAAAGAAAAGAATTAATGCATTATAATAGTAAAGGAAAAAAACTTTCACACCGTGCCTGAGGCGTTTAAGCTAATATCACTTTATAAGTTTCCCAAATTCATTTTATTTTATCTCTAAAAAAATCATTTTACTTTATGATTTTGATAAGCAATTTTACAAGATAGCTTAGTTATTAAACAAGAATTAGATAGATCCATTACGCACAATCCATTAGATAGGAAACCACTAAACCCACCGGACCACCATGGTATTTTAATTACTTCGTATTAGTATTACTATTATTATTAGTATTATTATTGAGATTATTATTATTATTAATTATTACGGGGGACGGTGCGGGGACGGTGCGGGGGTGCATAACCCATCACCTGCCCCATATTTTTGCGGGGAGAAAATATCTCCCCCACCCCACCACCCGCCCCAACTCCCCCCCACGGGGCGGTTCCCCACGGCCCCCCGCCCCCATTGCCATCCTTAGTACATACAAGGGCATTTCTGGAGAAGTGAGCTGTGCCATTAAATCTCGCAGTTTCATTTCGGCGTTTACGTTGGATATCAGAGGGAACCCTTGACCCTGATCCAGATGGACCAGTCATATGGATTTAGAGGAACTATACATTTTCTTACTACTATGTCCCTGCATTCTTACTTCTAAGATGATCTGTGCTAAGAAAATTTTGTTCTTTTAAACGTTTCCAAAAAAAAAAAAAACAGGAGTACGAACAAAACCAGAAATCAATGAATGGAACACAACAAAATACCGCCAGAACACTCTCACATTCAGGACAAAAGAAAATGATATGATTGATAAAAGGCTTCTAAAAAAAATCATTATGGCGACACGATGTAAAACTTGTTTCACACGTTAAGGCACTGGTAGCAAAACTAAATAAGACTTTTTGAATTAATTGGCCAAAAATTTATTTATGTGTCTTGAATAGACTCAAATGGAGAAAGTCAATCACTAAACATAATAACATTAATAAAGCGGTACAAGCGTATAAAGAGTACTAACCCATTGAAGCAATCCAAGAGCCACACAATTCAAAAACAAGGGCAACAAGATGCAAAACTGTTACGATGGCAAACGTCATTAGTTAGTGAAACAGGTCCGGTAAAATACACCATAAAACACAACAAGCTCCACCACAGAATGGACATGCTTAGCTAACAGTTACCCAAGGCGAATCATACTGTCAAATACAAGAAAATCCACCACCAAAAGTGTTTTTTCCCAATAATTTGTACAACACACGATTTAAATTCACTTTTCAATGAGACATATTTTTTACACGTATAATAAATGGTTTTAGTTATTTATTTTTTACAGCGAATAAAAACCGGTTAGATAATTGTGGATGAGAAATCCATTGACTTAGCTGCATGTAGTACACAGCGGCGGACACAGGAATTCCGGCTAGGAGGGGCGGCAGGGTAAAAATATAGATAGAAATACATATATATTAAAATTTCGGGGTAAATATACCTAGAAAAATAAAATTTTGGGGGGACAACAGCCCCCATTTGCCCCCATGTTCGGTCCGCCACTGGTACACACAACCATGCTATCAAGCAATTCCAACCAAACATAACAGTACGTGTTTGTCAAAAGACCACCCCAAAAAAATGTCTTTTCCATCCATTGCATGGATTGTTAAGGAGACTGAATTTAATACGCTATTGTACTATTAAGTGTTTACACCTGATATTAGGGGGGAAATGTTTTTTGTCAGGTTTTGGTATTTTACTTTCTGATTTTGTTTTTCAAATATAGGCTTTGATTTAAAATGAAATTTATAAATGCATTTCATAATCACTTATATGGGTCCACTTATGAAATTTATAAATAGTCATGGCCGGGTAACTTTGTACGAAGAAATGAATTATACGAGCTATTAACTAAGCTAGCAAGCACCAATAAGCTTTAAAAGGAGTTCTTCTTCTCCCACATGCCTTTTCATTGTCACATGCCTTCTTTCAAATAAATTCATATCACTTTGCCAGAATTTGTATTAGGATCTTTGGCTATTTGGCTATTTGTTTTGCAACTACAAAAAAAATGGATTGATTTTAACCCATAGAAAAAATACTCAGAGCAGGTGAGTTATGTATTACGTATTTGTTGTTGCTATAACTAATGACCTATAGATTATAATCCATTACATATGTGGTGAATAGAGTACCATCCAATCGTGGTTTTCTTTATTTCACTAAATTTCGGCATTCATTACAATTTCAGTCAACTTGGCAACTGATTAATAATTTCATACTCAAACCACAGATAGATAAGAAACATATCAATGTCTGCTTTCATAAACTATATAAGTATATATATAGCCAATGCTTCTTACAAAAATTAGCCCCCAAGGCCCCAACTATGAAACTCAGAAGTAATTAAGAGACAAAAACTCGGTCATATGTAAAACAACAAGTAAAACATCATTTCAGGGCAGCTAACAAAACATTAAGGACACAACCAAAACACCCAATTGCATCCCCTACATAAGAGGATCTGCCTCCCTGAAAATCACAAATGAATTTTTTTTAAAAGCGTAGTGAAAACTGAAAAGTCATCATCAAGCATGTGGAGTTTTTAAACTATGATGGAAAAAGATAGTAGGAAGCACAAAGAAGCCATTATTATCGAAAAAAGATAATTTACCTTGACTAAAATGTTCACACTAAGCGTAATAGTAGAAGTGGGTGCCATGTATCAGGATGTTTGCACAAAATGGTGTTAATTAGCTTTAGTTGCTTCTAGCCACTCTACTCTGAGATTTTTGTACAAAATGGTTGGCAAGACACACTAGCTGAGGAGTCAGACAAGTTTAATTATTTTTGTTGAGACATATCCCTTATATCTATAAAAGGAGTGTTTTTCATACTCCTTATATTATAAGCATAAATATCTAAATGACCAAGTGAAATGTGTTATACGGAGTATCACAGTTTTAAGCACTTTTGGAAAATCACTGAAATTCCTTTTGGGATTTTTTTACGAACACTTTGGAAGCAAGATAATCATGAAGGATCAGTTGACAAACAAGATTATACGAAAAACACTCCTAATAAGAAGGTTCTAAACTTCCGTGCAAGTTTAAAACCCGTTGACCCTAGCTCAATTCCCCCCTGCTTCGGTTATGGGACGAAGAGGAATCCAAAAACTTAATATGAAAATGATAGAAAAATAATTCAGGGCATATAAAGTGTAAAACTCAAACAAAGCACCCAACAAATCTCAAACACAAGATAACAAGGAGTAAAGTAAATCAATTCTGCACCTACTAATACCAAAAAAATCAGGCCAAAATTAATGACACCTATCAACAGAGTAATGGGTGCAGGTTCTTGAATCTAAATATGGACGAGGAAACCGGACTCACCTTAAGCGTACAATCGTCCGTATGTAAAAGATAGGGTTGGAATGAACACCACAAATTGGCTGAACAATAAAAATAGCACGTACGCAAAGGGTGGGGCGCGAGGAGAACCACATACAAAACATGCTTCAACAGTGGCGGAAGAACAATAGGCGGAGGACGGGCACCAATTCAAACGAAAATAGACTTCCAATTCAAAACGGGGAAAGGAAACACCGGAGACGGAGGCTATGAACAGGAAGAGACGGAAGCCTGACTTAACGGCAAATGGGCTGAATTCATAGACGGCCATCCAGGAGACTCTTTATATAAGTAGGAGATGAAGACGTCAAGTTTTACTTATTGAATCAATGGATTTATATGATGCGGGGTTTGTAATTTTTTGATGAAGATGCCCATCTCTTAGGTTTCGATTTCGGGCTTCAGCAGTTATATCAAGTTTTCAACAAACGATAAGGAGTACTTATTAAGTACTGCTTTAATCCTTTTGACAACAGACATGAGTGCAAGTCTCTCGAGGTATAGAAGCATTTAATTGATGATTTACATTTCTTTCATTTAATTGATCATTTATTTACGGTATTAAAGAGAATGAATAATATATGAGAAACAATTAGTTTGCCAAAAAAATAAATGATTCTTTCTATCTCATAACAAAACCAACAGCTGCATCTAAGTATCCAGCCAACTGCAAAATGAAGCAAGTGATGCAAAGTTAGAACCACCTCTTTCCATAGTATATCTTGCATTGCAAGGGAAACTAATGTCATTTGATTTAATACAATAAGATGAATTC
Source organism: Cuscuta epithymum (assembly GCA_945859915.1). Classification (NCBI taxonomy): domain Eukaryota; kingdom Viridiplantae; phylum Streptophyta; class Magnoliopsida; order Solanales; family Convolvulaceae; genus Cuscuta; species Cuscuta epithymum. The sequence continues at coordinate 2,918,822 of CAMAPF010000034.1, forward strand.
AACCTGGTCAAGAATGCTCTTTCCTGTAAGCCCTTCAATAACAAGCGCTGCTGTTAGACCAATCATAGCCCACGCACCGTTTATAGCTTCTATTTGGTGCCGGCTCTATTGCATTATAAGCATGCAAGAGTAGGTCATTAACTAAAGAGAGAAGAATTATACCCTTTAAACTACATCGGAGAACATATTAACCTCAACACTTTTATAACAATTAAACAAAAAAATACTCCCTCCGTCCCGCAATGAAGTTCCGGGTTTGACCTACACACATATTTATGTAAGGTAGAGTTTTGTTTTCACTTTCCATGTTTACCCTTACTTTATTTCAAATCAAGGGAAAAGTGGGTAAAAAGTTAGGGTAGTTGTGACTTTTGGGATACGAGTGGTTTCCTTTTATAGAAATGAGAACTTCATTTTTGGACATCCATAAAAGGAAAGTGAGAACTTCATTACGGGACGGAGGTAGTATATAGTTAGAACAAATACACCATTGACCTACATGTAACACATATACCCTCAATTGTATGGACAACAGGACATGTGTATTCCAACTTTACAAGTTTGGCGTTTAATTGTTCCATAAGAAAATTGATGTGTGTATACTTGTTCATCATCTCTTAATTAAATATCACGAGTTACATATGAAATTGTGAGAGTATGGAAGTCACTCACTTGTAATCTTTGTTTGGTTTTAATTTCCTCCATTTCTATTGCAGCTAATCGCTTGGCTTCCAATGGATCAACCATGATCACTACTTTCTTCGAACTTTTGTTGCTGCGAGTTGCCTGTGGATACTCAATCATTTTATATAATAAATAACACTTCTGGGTAAATAAAATACAACAAGAAACAAAAGACACACCCTTCTGTGTACACATAGTGAAATATTAAAACACTAAGCGAATGCCTAAATGCTTTGTTGTAAAGCAAATGCCTAAATGCTTATGCCATACTGGCCGCCGGCCTTTAATTAGATTATTAACAAAATCAAAGGGTGAGGTGATAGTAAGTTCCTTACATTAGGATTGGCTAGGAGATGAGTCGCCCGACTCTTGGTCATTTGCAATGTGAAACATGTTTGTCTGCGACTTCCAAACTCCTGTCTATAGGATATAAATAACATGAACAAGACTCAGATAATAATAATACTAATAATAATGTATTTGTATTTCTTCAGCAGGTGATCCACTACATTTACAATATGGTTATGCTTAGATCCTGGAAAGAGTAAAGAAAACAGATGATAAGTCTTTTCTCATGTTTGGTTGTAACAGGGAATTGAAATACTCTTGAGTTTTTAATATTCTTGCACATTTCTTGGTTTTTATATTCAAAAAATCATCAATCATCATTTACCCCAGTGCCGCAAAGGCTCCCACCTATGGTGGTCGGATGTACGCAATCTTACCCCTGTACTAAAGCACAGAAAGACTGTTTCCGGATGACTCATAGTGAAAATCGTGTCCAAAATTGCATGAACTGACCGCTGCTTCATAACAAATATGTCTACTAAAAAGGGGGTCGATGTTTGGTTGTACCACAGAAATTGAAATACTATTAATGTTGTAATATTCTTAAAGATTTCTTGGTGTTTATATGGTAGAAATAAATTTATCTATGAATAAGGGTTGTTTACCACGATATAAACAACCCCCAAGCATCTAAAAATCTATTAGATAGTACCAAATATTCTTTCTTCATAGTTTTCCTCCCTATTTTCTTCCCCTAGTACTTTGCAGGATCCAAACGGACCTTAGAGCTTCCAGCAAATGGAGTAATCCATCTTTCTACTGTAAAATTATAGAGCTGTCCCCAGGTAGGATAACTCAGGGTGATCCAAACATGCTAAGTTCCGTTGGTAGAACTATTTTACATGAAAATTGGGCATTTTCATGTTCAACCATATTGATTAGGGGAAAAACATGACAAATATGGATTGGAAAAACAAACCGAAAGAGGGATTAAGTTTGGTCAATTTTCTGTTCACCATTCCAAAAAAAGCAAAAAATGAAATCAGAAATAGAGGCATGAAGAAAACTTTAGGTAATCAATTCTCCATCTTTCCATCACTCATCCATTGCTCAAACAATAGGTAATCAATTCAAGATTTCACTTTTTGGTGAAGGGTGATACTATAATTATTCTCAAATTGAAGGGCGGAGAAGTTCAGTGCGCTGGGAAACTTACTTGCTAACTGCATTGGAGTGAAAACCGAAGGGCGAAAAACAGTTTTCTGATAGCTTAAGGCTTCCTCCACCGTGAAGGAGCGAAGAATATGAGGGAGGCGCCATTTCACAGTCTTATCCGTAACCTGTCCGTCTGCTTTGGCTTCACCCGTTTATGGAGGGTCCGTTGTATCATTGTATGTTGTGGTTTATATCCTCATCATATCCTAATACAACTACGGAGTAATATTTTTTTTGGAAGAACAACTAATAAATTATTTGTTTGAAAGGAAAATAAACTTATTTTTGAGCCCAATTGGTAATATCAAATTGAATTGGCTGATTCTGTTGAAGTTTATGAAATTCTGGCTAAATTGGCGTATTCTGCTGATTTATTAATAAAATATATCAAAAATATATTTTATTAATAAAATAAAAAAATACATGTAAAATAACTAAAATGGTCTTCTATAGTAACTTCAGCCAAAACAGTCAGAAATTTAATTCCAAACGGACACTAGAGAGTTCTTTTTGACCTTTAACGTCATCGTACACTAGAGAGTACTTTTTGACCTTTAACGTCATCGTACACTTTATCACTTCACTGGACTCATAATAGCTAAAAGGTCTCATCAGTCCATGATCAGATATAGAAAAGTTCACCCTAAATTGAGCGAAACTTTTCGCTGAACATACTGGAACATCAAAACAATTGACGCCTGAAGAAATTTTAATACTTCCAATCATAGCTAAACTAGATAACTCAAGACTACAACTAACACAAACAATATGGAAATAAGGTAAATAGTCATATAAAAATAAAACTTGAAATAAAACTAAAGGAAACTCTAGCCACTTGTTCACTCCATTAATACTTCATCTTCTTCCTTCAAGATCAAAAGATCGAAGACCAAAACAGGTGACGATGTGGTCACAACCGGTGATACCACAAGTGAAGCGGCCGTCGTCACGGCTACAAGCCTTGCTCCAAGCACAAAGAAGACTGCTATGGAGAGTTTCACTTGATCATCGCTATTGATCGAGAATCCAAAGCTAAGAAACAAGCCTCTCCATCCGGGGGCAAGGGAAAAGTTGGTTGCACGCATATGCGGCCGAAAAACTAAACCCTACGCAGGCAAGCAACTCTGCAAACGAGAGAAGCTCTCAACCTTAACTAAAACGACCCTACGTTTCGTTCTGAGTGAGAAATAACAGCTTCTCCCCAACTAAATACATTATTGGAACACACTGCATTATATATATATATATATATATATATATATATATATATATATATATATATATATATATATATATATATATATATATATATATATATATATATATATATATATATATATATATAGATTTAGGTTCATGTGAGAACTTAATCTTAGGAGAGTAAAAAAGAATACATCTTAACCATTGGATTAGATTAGAGTAATCCGTGCGTCTAAACCTTGTCTAAGGGTAAGGAAATCAATTTCAATTGACCGGTCGTACAATCCCTAAAGCTACGTTGCATGATTCCTTATACAACTGTTTCTTTCCAAAGATATTTTCGTCCATATTCATTCTTCTTTCCTTATGCCAACGTATCGATCGGATATTGTCCTTTGATCGGATTTCGTCCAGAAAGAGAAAGAATTGATCGGAGTTCGGTGCTCTGTTATTCCTCCTTCATCGTTCTTCTTTCCGGCCTACTTTCTTGTCGAATTTGAAGCTATTGTATTCCTTCTGCTGCGTTTTCAGTTTTTGACTCCAGGCCAACGATTCTATGGATTTCAGTAAGTATCAATCGAATGATTTTTTTGATTGTTTAAAGTGTTCAATTTTTTACGTTCTTGGACCTATGATTTTTACGGTGATATCGGTTCTGAGATGCGATGTTGATTCGGATATGAATAGATGTCTTTATTAATTCGGATATTAATTTTAATAAGATGCAAGTGTTTTGGATACAACATGCAACACTATGTCCAAGGTAATTTGTGTATTTTTGTAATACAGATGCATGATGTTCATTTGATAAGAAGTTAGATGGCGAAGGTTCATTTTACATGCAGCTTTGAAAGAATTTAGGTGCAACAAGTTTAAAATCGAGGAATGTAGATCAATTATATATGATTGTAATTGGAATGTGAAACTGGTGTAAGTATGTAAGATGCATTTATTGAATATGTAAGATGCAGTAGTTATATTTGTAAGATGCAGTGGTTTTGCTATTGGGAAGTAAGATGGCGTAGTTTAAGATGTGAGATACAGGGGAATTTGCAATTGGGAATTTGAGCATAAGTAAGGTGCAATAGTTATAGTTGGAAGATGCAGTAGTTATAGTTGAGAAAATGCAGTCATTTTAGCTGCAAAGTGCATGTTGTTTTGGTAATGGTGCATGTTTTTTTGGTAATGGTAGATAGACTTTGTTAAGGTTGTAAGATGCAGAAGGTTACTAGGTAACATGCAGCAGGATGAATTAGAAAGAGCCGAAGTGAGAAGAAAAGGGGGAAGAAAGCAGTACGAGGTAAGCATATCACATGAAAACAAATTGAAGTATATTTTTTTTTGGAATTTAATTGCATACATTGCAATTGATATCTAGTAATGCTTTTTTCGTAGTAACTATGCAGGTGTTGAGATCAGTAGAAAAGATAGGGGAAACTGGGAGTAAGCGTGAAGAGAAAGAGAAGTGGAAGAATGAATAAGGCAGAAAGAATAATAAAAGAGATGAGGTTACTAAAATAGGATTTGGAGTGATCCTGCAGCTAGAGATCAACGAATTGCCTTCAAAAGTGAAAACACAATGAATGCAAAAGAACTTGCAAAGACAAACAAATCAGAGAGGCTGATTGCACCATATGGGGAGTTGATTCAAAGAACATCTGTTTTTGTTACATTTTACTATGAAATGTTATATTGTGTGGGTGGATTCCTATAGAAGTATTTACATGATGTTAGTGTGGAAGTTATTATGACTAATTGTAGTATGGTGACTGTTTAGTGTGTGAATGTGCAATCCAAACACTTGTTTTGGTTGAATGAAGTTTTGGTATGAATTTAAATGCATCTTAACAGCCAGTACGATGCACTGTAATGAACAATAGTTTGCATCATTGAACGTTTGAGATATATGCAATTAGGACTTATATGAATTTCATTGAATAATACAATTACATTGAATAATAGATTTGCATATATTATAGGCTTACATACACTGATACACAGTGTATGATGAAAATATTTCGGGCATACCATATAAAATCGTTTCGGGTGGCAAACGTGTTTAACAAAAGTCAACTGTTTTAGAACGATGTTACATGCATCTTAACAGCTAGTATGATGCAGTGTAGTGAGCAACAGTTGCATCGTTGAACATGTGAGATATATGCAATTAAGACGTATGAATTGAATGGAATAATAGAATTGCATAGAGTATAGTCGTCATGTGTGTTAGCATAATGCAAATGTTATGCTTGAAATCACACATGAATGTGTTTGTACATTCAACCTTCATGTGGGTAAATGTTATGGTTGAAATCACACATAATTGTGTTTGTACATTCAATCTTCGTGTGGGTATAAAATTTTGATACAATATGCAAGTATAATTATACTTGCAATGCATCATTAAGAGTCTATAGTGCATTACTTAATTATTCATGAATGAATATGTTATGCACTACACACCATTTAAGGATGCAATAGAATTATAGAATGGTGTATAAGATGACATATAGGGCTATACCACCTTGACCCGATTCAACGCGTACTCAATAAAGATGCATCAACAAGTACTCATTAATGAAATTTGTAAAACATATTTGTATAGAATACGACAATAACAAAGTTTTGGAAACGTATTATACAAGATTACAATAAAAACCCAATAAGTTATGACTCCACATCCTCTTTCAATAATAATCCAGCTCCAAAAGTTACGCACTTTATGTGATTATCAACGCCTGTAAAAGGTCCAAACACCACATTGTACCTGAACATATAAGAAGGAAACTATTTTAGTCAAAACTATATTATATGGTGCATCAGCTTACACATAAATATGCACGTAATCAGGCTGTAAAGTGCAACTAAAACACAACATCAAGTGCACAAAAGTGAAATTCAATGAAACAAAATATAACAAAAACAAACCCCGTATCAAATGAAAATGGTTCATTCTGATCACATACGAATTGATCTGATTAAAATGGTTCCGTGTTTGTGTCTCTACTCCCTGTCATTTAAATGCAAATTCACTATGTTTAATAAGCAATGCACTATAGCACTCTTTCTCAATAAAAAACTACTCAAATAGGTTGTGCCACAAATTATCTACTCACAGTGCACGTATTGTACTCAAATACACAATCCCATTCACTTTAATCCAAAACCCCTTGAAATACACATTGCTTTCATTAAAATTACAAAGAAGTGAAGCACTATATCATTATATTTAGGAACATATTACTTTCACATCATGCACATTTGAAACGACCAATTTAAAATCAACAATTCACCAATGATATAAACAATCTGCTAAACTTACTACCTTAATCTCATGCACATTTACATATCAATAATATGTTGTTGTTCATATTATTGTTCTTGCTGAAAATACAATAAATTTTCAATTATTCATTCACTTTTTCCATTACATACGCACTGATTACACAAATTGTCAATGCACTTTAATCGAAAAAACCAATTCAATACAGAACAACTTATGTTAAGGAAATATACGACTAATTGATGCACTCTATAATTCAAATGTATGCACAGAATACCTTAACTTCATGCATATTCCAAAAACCGCATTAAAAAAAAGCTATATACGGAATTGATGAACTATTTGAATATTCGCTGAACTTTGTAGCTTAACTTCGTGCACATTGACATAGCAATACTATGAATTCATACCAAAATAACAAAACACAAATTCACTATGCACTCTACGCCTTTTTATCACAAAATCAAGCCTTTTCATTACCCAATATTCATTATTTTTCTATTCTTCATGAACTGACGGAGGACAACACTATTCTTCATACCATCATACTACCCATATGTACGAACAAATAAAAAAAATCTCACTTTGTATACTTTTTCTTGATAATCGCCTAACAAACGCCATCTAAACCGTCTACTTTAGACATGCATTCAATCCATAACATAAAATTCTTAATCTAACTAATTTAATCACAAATTCAACCAAGGTAATCGGCGTACCTGTAGCACTTTTCGAACTTTCCGGTGCTCTCTCCTCTTCGCTCGTCGTTGTCATCCTTCTTGCAGGCTTTCCTAGGGTTTCGATTGTAATGGAGGCCTTCTAGAGTGAGTTCGTCGACCTCTTTCCGTTCTCAGTAGAACTCTGCACAAGGAAGGAAGTTCTCTTTCTTTTCAAATATACCGGCACATTACCCGGGATTTGTTTCCATATAGGACTTCGTGCGCCCCAACCGTCATAATTAATCACAATAGCCTTTTACCCATTTACCCTTTAATTGGTTTCTGAATGCTCGTTTCAGTTTTTTAATCACGCATGGACGTTTTTTAATTGCCAAAACGTGTCATCCGAGCCGCACGTTTCAATTAATGGACGGACAGATGTTGTTCTTTTTCCCTCTCCTGGAAGCTATATCTCACTGGAACCCTCCCCTATATATTTTCAATTGAATATATATTTATTTCACCATCAAGACATATGCTCCGTATAATTTACATAAAATCGGAAAATATAAGTACGTATAATAGTTAAAATTACAATAGTCAAACCTAAACGTTAATTCACAAATAAAACATAAATTCTGAAAAAAAAAATAAAACCTTTTAAACTAATTCGTATTAAAAGAAAAGGAGAAAAAACTCATTTTTTTTCTTCAAAAAAGTCATAGATATTAAAAACCTTAAAATTACCTTAAAAGTGAGTGAGGAACTAAATAGTGAGCAGGGATGATAACGGGGCGGATCGGGGATAGATTTTACATACAATCATACTCGTCGCGTCAATAATTTCCTCGCCCTGTAACCGCCCTATTATCCAACGGGTAATTTTTAGTCAAATCATAACCGCTTCAACGGGTAACAATATAATTGCGGGTAATCACGGGTAATCTCTTTATTAAATGTGTCATTGATTTTTTTTAATAGATGAAGAATGACATCGCCTAGACGACTCTAGTCGTGAGACACTACTTTAAAGTTTCGATATCTACAAGACGAGAAAGAAGACAACCTATTAAAAAATATGATAATAATCAAACCAAACCATTAAAATCTATTACAAACTTTCATTCACACTATAGTTACTACATCTATTATCCATATAAACACAATGAAAAGAGAAAAATCTCATTTTTTAGAAGTTGTGGGACAAATAATAGATAATAATGTAATAAAAATATAACTAAAAATAAACGGGACGAGTAATGGGGCGGGCATGTAGAAAACCATAACCGTCCCATTATCCATAAAAACAAAACGGGTATTCCCCGCCCTGTACCAGTTACCCCATCAATGCGGTTTTCCCCATTTTGATCACAATTGCCATCCTTAACAGTGAGCTAGTGGTGTCCTCTATTGGCCTTTCCAGGAACTTCACGTCGTTCTTCATGTGCTTTTTTGGTAGAGGGGAGTTATAAAGAAATCAAAGGATGAAAGAAACAATTTGATAGACGGGGTGTAGAAGAAAGAAAAGAAACAGGGAAATGAAGAAAGGGAGAGAGGAGTGTACAGAAGAGAGTTACATAGGGGAGTGGGAAGAGAAAGGTTAAAACTTAAAAGGAAAAAAGTTGGGTAAGGCCATCTCCAACAGTTAGCACCATTTTTTACACCAAAATGGTGTAAACATCACATCAAACAGTATTTTATCTCCAACAGTTTACACCATTTTCATCACCAAAAAGGAATATTCTCTTTTTATTCTTTTTACTAACTTTTCTCCATTCTTCTATTTAAGTATCTAACTATCATATATTTATATATTAGCCCCTCATTTAATATTTTGACATTTCACACATTATTTCACACATACAAATTAAAATACATCATTTTAATATGTATTTTCACGCATCTCACTAATTAAAATACAATAATCAATATTTCACAAATACAAGCTAAAACCACATAAAATTAAATATTACAATAATATTATAATAATTTATACGTCATTAATAATTTAATAAAGTACTACTTAAACTTAAAGCTATAGATTAAATAAACATTCTTAGTTTAGTTATCGGAATTTGAGAATTGTTCCCACAAATGATCAATTAAAGCATTGCGGAGCTCAATATGAGCGTCTTTGTCGTGTATTTGGTTATGTCGGCTAAGAAATTGAGTGAACCGTGCCGCCTCATCAACTGCCACTTCAATATCTGGAACTGGTGTATCTCTCACATCTTCAACCGGTGCATGTATATCACGTTCATTCTCTATTATCATATTATGCATTATAATACATGCACTCATTATGTCATGTAAGACTTTTTTCTCCCAAAAACGTGAAGGTCCTGCGATAATTGCAAATCGGGATTGCAATACTCCAAAGGCACGTTCAACATCTTTTCTACATGCTTCTTGTCTCATGGCAAAATATTTCTTCTTTCTACCTTGTGGTTGATGAATTGTTTGAACAAGTGTTGACCACTTTGGATATATACCATCCGCTAAATAGTAACCGACATTATACTCTTTTCCTTGAATAATATAATGAGCGGGAGGAGCAATTCCTTGTGCTAAATCTGAAAAAAGATTGGATGCCTCTAAAACATTAATATCATTGTTACTACCTGGCATTCCAAAATATGCGTGCCATATCCAAAGATCATAATCTGCCACAGCTTCAAGGATGATAGTTGGTGAGCCACTACGACCAGAATATTGTCCTGCCCATGCTGTTGGACAATTTTTCCATTTCCAATGCATGCAATCAAGACTCCCCAACATTCCTGGAAATCCACGTTGTTTTCCAATGTCAAGAAGTCTCGCTATGTCATTGTCATTAGGTCTTCTTAGATACTGCCCTCCATATATTTGGACAATAGATCGACAAAATCTTTTCATACTTTCAATTGCTGTAGACTCACCTATTTTAACGTACTCGTCTGTTGCATCCGCGGGCACACCATATGCCAACATACGAAATACAGCTGTTATTTTTTGTAAAGCTGATAATCCGAGTCTACCTGTTGCATTTCTTCGTTGGTGGAAATAGTTGTCATGATTTGTAACAGCACCAACTATTTGTAGGAACAAATCTCGCGACATACGATATCGTCGGCGAAATAATGCTTCTCCATATCGTGGATTTGGAGAGAAATAGTCCATGAACAAATTATGGTCTCCCATTTCTCGATCACGGTCTATAACCACATGACCATGAACAGATCCACCATGCCTAATAGGCGTATTCATCTCACCAATACAATGACTTATTGTCATGTTGTTGTTTTTTAGTGCCACCATCATGATTTCTTCTTCTTCATCAAGTTGTGCTATAGTGTTCATCGCTAAAGCATCATCATCTGAAGAAGAAGAAGACGATGATATGTAAGAGGACGCTCCAATATTGAAGTTCATTTTTCTATGTGGTGATCCATCTGATGTGTTAATTTGTTCATATTAATAGTAGTACGCTTATCTCAAGAGATAAGAATCCAATGGTTGTGAAGAAAAGGCAATCCATCCATCGGGTAACGTAATGATTCCCTACCCACTTGCATCTGACATTGTAAGTAGTGCGTGACAAGTAGTACGCTTATCTCAAGAGATAAGAATCTGATGGCTTTGAATAAAAGGAAATCCATCCATCGGGTAACGTAATGATTCCCTACCCACTTGCATCTGACATTGTAAGTAGTGCGTGACAAGTAGTACGCTTATCTCAAGAGATAAGAATCCGATGGCTTTGAATAAAAGGAAATTCATCCATCGGGTAACGTAATGATTCCCTACCCACTTGCATCTGACATTGTAAGTAGTGCGTGACTAGTAGTACGCTTATCTCAAGAGATAAGAATCCAATGGTTGTGAAGAAAAGGAAATCCATCCATTGGATAATCTAAGTATTCCTTATCAACCTCTACATTCTATAAATACTGATGTCCTGAATGATCACACTTCATCAAAACCTCTATCCCACAATCTATATTCTATCTTGTTTCCTTTGCGAGCAAAATGACTTCAAGATCAAGTAGTTACTCCATAGCTGAAGACGTTTTGTTGTGTCAAGTGTATTTAGACATAACTCAAGACCCGATCATCGGCAGATATCAATCTGCAAATGATTTCTGGTCACGAGTTGAGGCTAAGTACAACGAACAGCGTCAACAAAATCAAGAGCATCGTAATACACGTTCACTGCATTCAAGAATGGATACAATAAGTACGCAAGCACGGAAGCTAAATGGGTGTGTGAAGCAACTTGAGAATTTAAACCCAAGTGGTGCTTCAGAAAAAGATATTGTAAGTATAATACTTTGTATAATTTTAATTTTCAATAATTTATTTACTTTTATGTAATACAAATTAATTTTTATGATATGCAGCTGGATCGTGCTAAAGTTTTATTTATGCAAGATCCAAAATATTCCAAGGGTTTTAAATTTGACCATGTTTGGAATATGATTAAAAATTTTGAAAAATTTAAAGATAATGTGCCAACTGCAAGACATGCTGCTCCAAAAAAAAGACAAGTTAATTACGACTCTTCCCAATCAGACTCTCATCCACCATCTCCAATTTCCTCATCACCTGGATTGTCATCTTCGTTCAATAAAGAAGTTGATACTGATTCTGGGTCAGATTTTTCAACACGCCCAATAGGGGTAAAAAAAGCCAAACTAAAGAAGAAAAATGATGAAGACACCACTATTTTGCTTAAGTCGGTTAAGAGCGACAATGAGCAACTAATAGACATGTTGAAGAAATCGTCGTTAGATCGACAAGAACAATTGCAAATACAGCGACAAAATATGGCATACAAAGAACAGAAAAGAGAAGATAAAATAATGTTCATGGATTTGAATTCTATTCATGATCCACAAACGCGAGCGTATATCATGGCAGAAAGATCGAGAATTTTACAAAAAAAATCTCAAGAAGGAGGATCATCAGCTGGATTTGGGAATTTGTTTGATGGTCTCGGCGGGTCTGGAAGCGGGTTGAATGACTACTAATTTCTAAATTAGTATGTACCATGTATGTTTTTAATTATGTTTTAATTTTAATTATAATGGTGTTATTAATTGTAATTTTAATTATGCAATTTCCTTAAGTATCATTTGTATTCTGTTAGAGTGTTGTTTGGATTTGAAACTTTATTTATAATATTGTGTGATTTAAATTTTATTATATTTTTTTCTATCAAATTAATAATTTTAATTTGTTGTTCTATAAGGATGTTTTTACTTGGACTGTAGTTTGTCTCAGGATCAGATAAGACCCGATTAGACCACACTTGAGTAGTTATAAAAATACAAATAAATTAGACCAGACCACATCATTTCAGATCAGACCAGATCAAATCAGACCAGACCAGATCAAATCAGACCAGACCAGACCAGACCAGAGCGGACAAACCAATTTTAGTCCAACTAAAACATCCTAATTTGCTATTTTAAAAATGGGTCAAAACTATAATAATTGAAACTTGAAGGTAACATTTAAAAGAAAAAGAAAGCAAAAAAGTGGGATGGTGTAATATATAGCGTACGCCATATATGGCGTGAAGCTATCCTCCCTCCCCCATTTTGGTGTAATGGTGTAGTGTTTGGTGCTATTGTTGGAGCATTTTTTTGCAAAATACACCATTTTGGTGTGGCAAATGGTGCTTGTTGGAGAATAAAAAACTTTTATAGGGTGTACAAATATTGTTCATACAAATATTGCCTCTGAATTGAAATTTGGATCCACCCCTTACCATGAAAAAATATTGGAATTAGTTCAATAAAAGAACCCATTCATATTTTTTCACAGAAGGTATTTGTTTCATCGAACAAGATGGGTCATCCTTCACCGGCATGGCCACTAGCTTTTGAAAGAAGAGCACTTATATTAAATGTAGTAACCAACATCCCAATCACAATTGCATTCCAAATTCCCCTCTAATAAACATCACATAGCCAACATGTCCTCTCACTCTTTGATCTGAAATACAGTAGTCCATCCAAAATTTAGTGAGACTAATCGTTGAACATGCGAGAGCTTCGAAGCTAATATCAGCCAAATCAGTCCGATTGCTTCCATACAAATTGCTGGCTAACAACCTAAACCAAAACATAAATCTTCTTCCCCTCAAGTCAAGAACAACGATAACAACAGAGTTCAAGGTCAACAAACTAAATTTGAATAAAACGGAATTAACTAAGATAAACTGATGGAGCGGCCGAATCTCAACACTTCATTTTTTTTATCCGATGAACCCACAACCGCAATGCCAGGAGCTATGGCTTCCACCACTTGAACCTCATCATTTTCATCCAACTCCATTCTGCCAAAAGCATGAGCCAACAGTTCCACTTCGATCCGCCTGTGATTCGCCTCCATCTCCTTGTCGAAGTATTGCACAAACACGAACAATCTGAAGGAAATGCCACTGCACCACTCGAAGCATCTGAAGAGCAAACCCTACTCAATCCAATTTGCTCGAGATAAAACCTTTTACAAAATCTCTGTACGAAGAGGAGCCTTGCGAAGCCCTGTTCCTCAATTGAAAACAAACACCAGACAAGCTATGTCGTTGCCGGAAAAACTGTTCGAACCTAGGGGTAAACCCTAGGTGCCGTCCGCAAAGAATAGTACTAGCTTCGTTCTCTTTTAAATGCAACATTGGACTTTTTGCACTATTCACGTGTTATACTTTAACTCTATTTTATTTATTAATGTATTATAAATTAAATTTAAAAAATATTGTTAAATTCTTCTCATTTTAAATTTTCAAAATTTATATTTTTTATTTTTTTATCAATAAGAAATAAAAAATATTAATGACCAAACTTGTGCGTTGACAAACGTAAAAAGTGGACTGTTGCAATTAAAAAAGAACGCAGAAAGCACAAAATATATGAGCATGTATTCTTTTCAGCATGGCCTCTAGCTACATCGTGGGTAAATGATTTGTTTTATAATTCTAGTAATGAAATAACTTACTTAATTTGGTAATGGTATTTGACTGAGAATAGTTATAACTATTTTATGGTGACACATAAAGTAATGTTAGTAATTCGACATAAAATATTCTTGAAGCGCAAAGCACCTCATTTGATGATTTTAATTGTTTTGAAAATCAAATAAATAGTGTATTCATCAAATGATGACAAAGAAAGTACTCACACGACATCGACTTATAAATCAAAAATTGAAAGATAGTTCGATAGATTACATACTACTAATGGAAAAAACTAATGTTAAGCGGAGATAACTTTCGTGAATTGAAAATCCATGTATTCTTATTAAAAAGTAAACTTATATATTGTCCTTTTAACTATGTGTGGTTGTCTTCCCTAAGTTTAGAGGTTGTTTTTATCCGTTTTCATCTTTGACGAAGTGCAGCTTTCTTATGCGGCTTTCGTCCACCTTTCGTGAGGCTCTATTTTTCGGCAGAACACAACGCCTATATGACGGCCAAAGATTGTGTATCCCTAGCAGCAGAGTTGACTACGTTTTTATATGTATATTTTGGTGCGGTGAACTTCAAAAAATGATTTGACTGCCTTCCCGATCGAATTTTGAGCTGAAATTTGGTATGAATAAACTAGACTTGATGATGAACATGCTCAAAATATTTCATCAAAAAATTCCACCGGGAACCGCCCCAAACGTCAAAGTTCGGACGGAGGTTCCCGTCCCTCCGGATGGATCTGAGCATTTCTCCTACATATAGGGCCCTTTTATGAAGCTCGACTCGAACCCAAACTTATGTAGGATTGGTACCGAGTGTGTACGATCATTTTCATACTTACGACATGTTTACTTCTTTTTTTCTCTCTCTTTTTTTTTTTAAACTCCAGGGGGCGTCTAGGGGAGGGGGACTGGGGGTTGGAGCAATCATGGCTGAAACTTACTCCATTGAGTTTCGAACCCGAGACCTCCCGTAAGAGAGAGTGAGTCGACGACCAGCTGGGCTGGGCCACTTCCTCACGACATGTTTACTTTATTTCTTAGTAAACGGCGTTACTAAATTCTGCGCTATCAAGCCATTGCTTAGTAAAACTTGCTTAGTATACAAATGTTTACTTCATAGTTCATACGAATTAACTTGTGCACAACTTTTCTCTTTAAGTTTATCGAGTCATACGCAGGTCCTGGTAATCTCTCTCATTCCCCTTTTCATCTAAAAACACGTACTTGTGGAGCATTTCCTTGAAAAAGTTCAGATCCTATTAAAAATTCTTCCTAATGAAAAACCCTAAACGTGATAAAGAAATCTTAACCCGGTACAAATTTCAATTCGGACATATAACTTGTTTGGAGGAAGTAATCTGGGCACCAATGTCCAACAATGTTTGATGTACCCACTCTTATACCCACCTTATACTCACCATGTTTGTAAATGTTTTTTTTGTCTGTGAACCTGATTCACAGACAATATTTTGTCTGTGCAAAATATTGTCTGTGAACCGAGGTTCACAGACAAAAAAAACATTTCACAAACATAGGTGGGTACAAAAGTGGGTATAAGAGTGGGTACAAAGATCATTTTTGCACCAATGTCCTAGTAGAAAGCAAGATTTCTAATATGCGACACCTTAATAAAGTGAACTTGAGTAAACCTAGTACAATAAAGTAAACCTAAGTTTTAATAAAAACTGGGTTAACCTAAGTGAACTCAGGTTCATGCGTAAAATGGTATTTGGAAATAAATGAGGTGAACCTAGGTTAATGCCATAAATGTTGTTTGGATGAAGGTACTCTAGTTTATTTTATGTTGAACGGGAACTTAACTTCCGAAACCCCCGATTCAGAGGTTCTTCAATTTGAGGTGTTTCCAGGTTCTCGGGAGTTATGTGAGGTTAAGTCATAACCTAAGTTCGCAAAAACACAAACAAACGAGGTTAACTAAAAATTGAACCTCCAATAACCTAGGTTAACCCAGAAACAAACCGGCCATAAGAAGATGAATGCTTAGTAAGCTAAGATTTCTATGCGCCTTTTTATTTTACAGGTGCGTTTACTTCAGTCGTGTTAGTAAGCTAATGTTATTTTAACAAAGTAAACATTTCATTAGTGCAGTAATTTAGTGTAACTTAAATACTACCTCTGTCCCGGTGGACTTTGCCAAGTTCAAAGTAGGTGAGAAATAAGAAAAGTAAAAACTGTGTGATTGAGGTTTGTGCAGAATCACAAATTAGTTTTTTTATTAGAAAAGTGGATTTTTTTTTGGGACAAACAAAAAAGGAAAGTTGGCAAAATCCAATGGGACAGAGGGAGTAGTAATTACCCTAAATATGATTAAATCAAAATATAAGTGCATGAATAGGAATAAAACCTAAATCATTCACAAATAGGATTAAAAATTAATTTCTATCCTTAATACCCTTAATCTAAACAATAAGTTACTCTCTAGTTCACTTGGGCAACCGGGATAGTCCGTTGGTAGCGAGGCAGTTCGGTGGTGATAGAGCTCCGGCGAGTCTTGGCGGGGTAAAACTAGCCAAAATTCAATCCGAAAATTTTGATCGAAATCCGGCGGTAGTGATAGGAGGGACAGTTGGGTGGTGGGCAGTGATAGGAGGGACAGTTGGACGGTGGGCAGTAGCTGGCGGAGGTGGCCAGAGGCCGGCGGCGGCGGCTGGGCTAGGTAGTCCAAAAAGCTATTGGGATATATTTGTCTAAACACACATGATTAATTCTATATCGGGAATTTAAAACAATGTAGTTCTTTGCAAACATGTTTTTATTGATATAATTACATTGTTATAAAGTAAAAACTGTGTGGTTGATGTTTGTGCAGAGGAGAGAGAATTAACTAGAATCACAAATTCTTTACTTAAATGGGAAATTAGCAAAGTTAATGGGACATCCAATTAAGGAAAGTTGGCAAAGTTATAAGCGACAGAGAGAGTATTTATTACTAAAATAAAGATTGTTTACAAAAATTTGACTAATGCCTAGAGTAATAATAAAATCATAATAACTTATGTTTATTTTTAAACTTAAGTTACTATGACATTACATTATAGTAACTATTAGTCATATTTCTGCAAATATGTTTTATTTTAGTAATATTTTGAAAACCCCATTTTTTAACTATTAGTCATATTTCTATTTCTGTAAGTATGTTTTATTACACTACAAAAAAACATTGGAATAGTCACAGATGTTGTTAGGGATCACAGTTCAACAAATCCCTAACAAATGATTTTATGAGGGATTTTGTCAGGGATCTCATCCGTAACTCCAGCGCCCTGACAAAACTATTGTTAGGGATTTATAATCCCTGACAAACGTTGTCAGGGAATTGTAAGGGATTTATCCTTTATAAATGAGCACCAGTCGCCGGCGAGATTAGTCAGGGATTCGAATCCCCGACTACATTCAATGTAATTATCCGCAATTTGCTTTTCGTTGTTAGGGAAACATCCCTATCAAATTTCAAAATTCGGATAGTATTCAAATTATATAGTCAGGGATAATTCCCTGACAACATTGAAATATTCAAAATTTGAATTCAGCTTCTTAGGGATATATCTCATACAAATGTTTATTTTTAATCTACGAAACTGCCATTGATGTTAATATATATATATATATATATTATGTGCGCACAAATATATCAAACTTGTTAGGGAAGAATCTCTGACCAGAATCCAAAAACATAAAAAAAATTAAATTGTTTTACAACGGATATTTCCGTAACAAAAATTCGAATACATTAAAAAAAAATCTCAATTATAATTGAGCATCATCATCGTGATCCGCAAAATATCCCCGGAGATCAAAATCACTTCCGGGTTGACCGTGGGGCTGACTGCCGGGCAGACCGCCGGGCTGACCTCCGGGCTGACCGCCGGGCTGACCGCCGGGCTGACCTCCGGGCTGACCATGGTGAGCAGGCTGCCCCACCGGCTTCCCCCCTTGCATTCCCCCCGGCATCCCCCCTCCCGGCATCCCACCCGGCGGTGTAGTGAAAAAAATCTGACTGCCGGGCTGGGAATAGCAACTGCCAAAGGGTATTTGTGAGAACCCTTGGTTATATCCGCCCACCATGACCATTTGAGATTGTTGCGATAATTTAACAACCAAAGCCCGCATTTCCCGCATTTCAGCTTCTCGGGCTTCTTCTTTCTCCTGTTGCCTTTTTAACCCCTCACGTAACTCATCAATTTCTTTCCGAGAAGGTCCGGATTGAGAAGAACCACAGCCACGGGATTTTCTTAGAATGGAGCGAGAGAGTGAGCCCATTCCCCGCAACCGCCCCTTCACCGGATCACCAACAGCCTCTACGATGATTGCATCGTCATCAATCTCCTCCTCAACAACTTCACCCCCGGCGGCAGCAATTTCAGTCAACTTCTCAGTCATCAATTCTTCATAATTATTCTACACAATAATTTAATTATAGTAAATAAGTGAGGAATAGAAACATATATTCATTTTCATTCATTTCTTACCGTTATCTCGGCAATACGGGGTGGAAGTGGCCCAGATTTCGGAGCCCAACACTTGTTCAAAAGTACCAATCTACTAACTTTCTTCTTCATCTTTTCTTCCTAAAGAAAAATAAAACATTTAATATTGTAGCCATACATTATTAAATTCACAAATTAAGTAGGACAACTTACCAATTTTTTATTATGGTCAAACGTTGATGAACGCCCACCATGCCATTGGGTATTCTTTGCATTTGGGCAGTTTCTGTTCTTCTTCCCTGCTTCACTGTATCTTTTAAACCTTTCATTATTCTCCCAATGATCCAAAAGAGTCTGCCACGCAACATCCGTAATCCATCCCGGCTTGGTATTGTCAGATCGGGCATGGGAAAATGTAGACGTGAGCCAACCGGATGCACGAGTATGAAAGTTCTTCCTAATCTCATCCGTCTCAATCGGATTCCACATATATTCGTGCTTCATCAAATTAAATAATGTTAATTAACACATTTAACAACTTATTTGTCAAACTCATTATTTATAGAGAATATGAATTTAGTACATTACCGTGAACTGGTCAAAGTATTGAGTCCGCAACTTTTTTGATATTAGACCATACGTGGCACAAGCCTCGGTAGGATAATGTCCAGAGACAATCTTTTCAATGGTTGGTAAAATTGTTCCATCACTTCATAAAATAAAAATTTAAATTAATTAATTTACATGTATTATTGTTATTTTATTGAATCGAAAGTTTTAATTTACCCGAGAACTTCTTCCGCCGTTATCCATCTTTGGTTCCCGGCCCGCTCATTCTGAGGTTGTGAGGACGTTCCACCACCCCCACCCCCACGCACATGAGAGAGTTGACCAGAAAGGGGGGTGTCGGGTTGACCCGAATTGTTATTCGACCCATCATTGTCTCCCATCGAGTGATCGCGAGACGTTTGGCCTCCGCCTCGACCACGGCCGCGGCCTCGATTTGATGCATTTGAATTGCGCGAGGAATTTGGCATCTAAAATTTATAAACGTAAGTAAAATAACTACTCGTAGTATAAAATTTATAAAGGTAGTATTATTTTAATGATGGGATTATTTTTGGAATTATAGGTACGAATTTGCCTCTTATTATGTCTGTTTTAATTATTATTTTCGTAACTAGTTGTTTAACTGTTTTTTTGAAATGTTGTGTTTTAGTTATATATTAAATGGAAAAACGTTTTGGTAAAATATTAAACAATAATACGGAATATTGACTAAACTAATTCTTAGAATTCATCCAAAAAAGACTAATTCTTAGAATACGTATTGTTTAAACTAAGTGTTTAACGTATTGTTTTGAAATGATTAAAGTCTTTTTTATTTGTGGTGTTTATGGTAACATATTACAATAGGTGTAAGATGTTTAAATAGACTAATTTTTTAGTAACACATTAAAATGAGAATTGGAGTTTAATGTGAAAGGTTTTTTTTTAGCTAGGTATTATTTCAATTTTAAAGATGGGATTATATTTGGAATTACAGGCGCGAAATAGCCTCTCAGTATGGCTATTTTAATTATTATTTTCGTAAATAGTTGTTTAGATTTTTGTAAGTGTTTTCGTAATTATTATTTTCCTAATTATTTTAATAGACTACTTGAGAAGGTGTTTCACATTGGAGTTTAATGTGAAAGGGGGGATTTTTTTATGTTCATAAGATGGTTCAAACAGTTTTATAAGATGGTTCATACTCCAAAAAAAAGTGTTTATACAGTTGACATAATAACACCAAATTCCGAAAAGGTATTTAGTTGTTTTAAAAAGTATTCGAAGTTATAAAAAAATGTTTAAAAACTTTTATTTTAACAAAGTGTCCGAAATACACCAAAAATGTGTTCATATAGTTGACATAATAACACAAAAGTCCACAAAGGATATTTTATTGTTTTAAAAAGTATTTGAAATTATTAAAATAATTAGAAAGTCGAACAGTAGAGGCATAGGAATGTAAAAAAAAATAACTACTAAAAATAAATGAAGCAAAAATAGGAAGGTGTGACCTGAACAGTAGAGGCCCGGTGCTGAGAGGCGGAAATGATTCTCGGACTCCGAGGCGTCGGGTTGAGGGCCGGTGGATGGATACCAAACAAGAGGCGTCAAAGTCGGTGGAATATCACGGCTGCACCATCGGACTCAGAGACATGCAAGGCCTTCGTCGGCAGCAGCTTCAGACACAGCGGCGTCTTCTTATCTCTTGTCGACGGTTGTTCCAGCGGCGTCGATCGGGCTAAGGGCTGAGGCGTCGATGCTTTTAGGGTTGCATAGAGAAGAGAAAGTGTGGAAAAATGACAAAGTATCATTTATATATTAATGCATTAGTTAGGGATAAATCCCTAACAATCTTCCACGTTTAATATTACTCAGGGAGACATCCCTAACAAATTTAAAATTCGAATTTCTTAATTCTGGTCTGGGATTGTGTGAGGGATATATCCCCAACAAATGCATTGGATTCCTAAGGCCTGCAATGTCGGATACAATCATACAGAGGAATCAGAAATGGTTGGTGCGAACTGTTTCAAATAATTAAATGAGTCAGGGATTTATCCTTGACTAATCCCTAACAACACCGCACAGTTGTATTTATTTAGGGAAATATCTGAGACTAAGGCTTTGTTTGCAAGTGATTATGCTTAAATAAAAAGCACTTTTTGGAAAAAAGTGATTAGTAGTAAAAGTTGGTAGTGTTTGATAAAATAAGTGTTTTTTGTTTAATAAAAAAAGTAAAAAGTAGATTCTACACGAAAATCGAGAAAGTAAAAGTTGATATTGTTTGATAAAATAAATGTTTTTTTCTTAAAAAAGCCATAAACACTTAAATTAATTGTTTGCAAACAAAGCCTAAGCCTTGACAAAAGTTGTGCTATCCAAAAAACATGACGGGTCTATCTTTGTGTCACGGAAAAATGATTTATAAATTGGCTAAATTGTTTAAATTTTAATGGGTTATGAAAGAAATTGATTTTAATTGATTTTAAATGATTGAAAGAGATTGATGCCGCCAAAAAATTATTCAAGTTCTAGAGAAGCGATTTGATAATGGCGGGGAATTAAGCACCGACGCTGAAAAGTCATCTGTGTAATGTTATTTTCTTTGCTGAGCTTGAAATAATTTAGAATTACATTTCCTTATCTGTAGTGAAATGTATAATAAGTAAACTCATTTGTAATGAATTTGATAATTTAATAATACCGTATTAATAAACATGTTGTGATTGAAACTCATGTTATGCTTGATAATTTAATTTCCTTATAATTTAGATTGAAAAAAAATTAATTCGAAATGTATTTGAGAAATATATGATTATTGAAACACATTTTCAATTTTTCGAATTTTCGAATTTTAATATTAAAAAGAAATGAATTTTATGCTTTAGATTAAAATAGACTAAAAATATATTTGAGGAATATATTTGAATTGTATGCTTGAGGAATACAACTATAAATGAGTTGTATTAGATATTCGACAAGTAACAAGAAAAATAGAGAATTATTGACAACATAAATTAATAAATACAAGTACCACAATAAGTTCGTAGAATGAGTAATACAATAAATATCAATTAATCGCTTTCAGAATCATGATCTTCTTCATAAATAATTTCTTCCTCTGTATCTTCACCAGATATCCATTCTTCTTCGTCTTCTTCTTCGTCTTCTTCTTCCTCTTGTTGTTGAACTATCTCTAGTTCTGTTTGAGGAATTGGGAACGAAGTATTTTTAGGTAGAACAACTTCGATTTCTGCCCCGCTTGGATCACTCAACACAATGTTATCTGTGATAGCTTCAACAACAGGCGGTGGCTGAAAATACTCTTGTTGAAAAGCATCTAAATCAACGTCTTTGTGCTGAGCTTGTGTGACAATTTTCCTAGGGCGGATAGTGCATGCACAGACCCACGGATTCGGTGTTTGTCGCGTCGAAGGATATTCGGCGTAATATACTTGTGCAGCTTGTTGGGCGAGGATAAAAGGTTCATTTTTTCGATACACTCTAGAATGATTAACATCAATGATGTTATATTTTGAATGTTTTTTCACACCTCGTATCGGATCAACCCATGTGCATCGAAAAAGAACAATTGATAGTTCTTGTTTTACTCGCGGCATACTCAGTTCTAGAATCTCTTCCAAAAAGCCAAAAAAGTTTGTTTCGGAATTATCATACCCAACTGTTGGGACACATATTCCGCTATTCATTGTGGGTCTGTCCTCACCATAAGCGCGTGTATGGTAGGTGTAACCATTTATAACATATGAGTGCCAAACTTTGGCATGAGTAGTAGGTCCCCACGCTAAAGATTGTAGAATGGGGTCAACATTGTCACAGCTACGTATCTGTAAAGAATATATATATATATATATATATATATATATATATATATATATATAACATTATAGTAATTGATAACGACATTTGATAAAATATACAAGTATTTAATAAAATGTACCTTATTCTGGTACCATGATGCAAATTCGGAATTCACCATCTCATCAATTATATGATCAGGGAATTGAGACCGTGATGCTCTGAATTCACTACAATAGAAAAACGATAGAGAATTGGTGAAAAAACATATCAGTAAAACTTGTGGGAATACGATTAAGAAAGACACTTACTTGTAAAATGGCTCAATTTCTTGACAGTTCATTAAAATGTATGTATAAGCCCTCAGATATTCTTCACCGATAATGTAGCGGTAAGTTGCGGCTCCTTTGCCTCTACCTGGATAATTGAAAATAGAAACTACATTATCATATGAGTCCTCACCAATGTCGTCATTTCGGGCTGGTCGTTTTCTTTTAGTAATCACATCCCGCTCAAAATAAAAAGACGAGAATGTGGAGATTTCTTGAGTCAGATAAGCTTGGCAAATCGACGCCTCCACATGTGCTTTATTAGTGACTTTCTTTTTCAAGTCTCTCAAAAACCTGTTATATATAAACAAAATAGTCAATTTCATTATTATTCAGACAGCCATAAAATATACTAGTTGGGATAACTATAAAAGGTGCAGTGTAACTAACCTCTCGAAGCGGTACATCCAACGATAAAAGACAGGACCGGCATTAATGGCCTCATAGGGAAGATGTACTAGCAAATGTTCCATTGTATCAAAGAATGATGGAGGCATAATCATTTCCAAATTGCACATTAGGATGGGAACACTTTTCTCTAGTTCTTTGAGCGCTTCAGTCTCCAAAACAGTGGAACATAATGTTTGAAACAACAAACTAACTTCCGTAATACAATTCCAAACATTTGGGGGAAGCATGTCCCTTAAAGCAATTGGAAGAAGTCTTTGCATGATTACATGACAATCATGACTTTTCATGCCCTTCATGACAAGTTTTTCTGCGTCTATGCACCTCGACAAATTGGAGCAATATCCATCCGGGAATTTGAGAGACCCTAGCCACATTAATATTAAAATTTGCTGCTCCTTTGTGAGTTGATAAATTGCTTTTGGAATTGTTTTACCTTGGTATTCAGGATCAACACCAAGTTCAGGTCTATCACACCACACTGTAATATCCTTTCTTGAGTTTACACCATCCTTTGTTTTTTTTTGAAGTCCATGACAGTGTTAAAGATATTATCAAATACATTCTTCTCAATATGCATCACATCAAGATTGTGGCGAATGAGAAGGTCTTTCCAATAAGGCAACTCCCAGAATATACTCCTTTTAGTCCACTTATGTGTAACGCAAAAACCTTCAGGATTTTGGTTTGGCAACTCCATAGCTGTAGGAATACGTCGAACACGATTCAAAAGTTGATCTCCAGACAGCCTAGGGGGTGGGGGGTCACGTACAGTTCTTCCCTTTAAGAATGACTTCTTATCTCTTCGATAGCGATGATTGGCCGGAAGAAATTTGCGGTGACAATCGAAATAACTTGGTTTGCGACTATGCTTAAGAAAGATTGCACCAGATTTTTCCATACAAACTGGACATCCCAAAAGACCAGCAGTGCTCCATCCGGAAAGCATCCCATATGCTGGAAAATCGCTAATGGTCCATATAATGGCAGCTTTCATAATAAACATTTGATCTCGAGAGACATCATATGTTGGTGTCCCAACAGTCCAAAGTTCTTTCATCTCCTCGATTAGAGGCTGTAGATAAATGTCTATTCTCTTTTTCGGATCTTTTGGGCCTGGACAAATTAAAGACAAAAATATGAAATGACTCTTCAGGCACATATCAGGTGGGAGATTATACGGAGTTAACATGATAGGCCAACATGAAAACTTGCTTCCAAACTGCCCATATGGAGCAAAACCGTCTGAACATAATCCCAGACGAACATTACGAGGCTCCATTGCAAATTGAGGATGACAACGGTCAAAATGTTTCCAAGCTTCCCCATCTGAAGGATGACACATCAATCCTTCTTTAGTTTCATGCTCCACATGCCATGTCATGTGTTTTGCAGTAACGTTTGAAGCATATATTCGCTTCAATCGTGGAGCTAGAGGGAGGTAAAATAATTTAGACAGTGCAGACCTGTACCGCGGTTTTTTGCGAGTTTGTGGAAGAGGTTTGTATCTATCCATTCCACAAAACTTGCAGTTAACTAGTATCTCATCATCTTTCCAATACAACATGCATCCAGAAGGACACGCATCAATTTCTATAACAGGAAGCCCCAACTGAGAGACTAATCGTTTCATGTCATAATATGTACTGGGAAGACTATGATCACGCGGTAACATCCCCCCAACAAACTGCAACAATCTAGACATGCAATTTTCAGGAAGGTTATATTCAGATTTTATGTTTAACAACTCTGTAACTGCCGATAGTTGAGAGTGACCCTCACAGTCGGCATAAAGAGGTTGATCGGCTGCTTTTAAGACATCTTGGAATCTCTCTCCTAATTCATCAACATAATATGGAACATAAGAGCTTGGATTCTCATCGCCGTGTGGGACATTAGAGCTCTGGCTTTGGGGGGGATTATTCAATGGCTCGACATTATGGTTAAATTGCGAGGTTGAAGCACCAAATATATCGTATACCATTTGATGGCCCCATGTCATTTGATCATAATCTCCCCATTCACCCATTTCATTAGGAACATGACGAGATGAACCTACTGTTTGTGGTAAAAGTGATGGGTCGAATGGCTCGCCATGAGAAGTCCAATTATAATAATTGTCAACAAAGCCTCTCGTCCACAAATGCCATTCAACACTCTGAGAAGAAAGGTATTTAAGGTTTTTACACTTAATGCAAGGACATCTTATTTTATCACCATCCTTATATTGTGTTTGTCCAAGTGCAAAAGCGAGAAATTCAGCAACACCGGCAAGAAATTCTGTCCGATAACCTCTATTTTCATCATACCTATTGTACATCCAACTTCTAATTTGTCTATACATTATACCTGAATATATTTGACATATTATATTAGAAAAAACCCCATTGCAACACTAACATTATTCATTACTTAGGCATAATATATAATGAACTATAAATAATGATAATGTTATGTAACGACATAAATATATATTATTTATACATGTCCATTTTACATATATTTATATATATTTTGTATATTCCCAATATGTGTGTGTGTGATGTATTATATTAAAAAATAGCTTCATTCAATTCATACACTAACATTGATTACTAAAAGTTAACACATAAATAAAAATTTAAATACATGAAATTATACAATAATAATGGACTAATAATTAACTATATATAATGAGATCAGGGGCGGACGTACGGTATGACTACAGGTGGCATGATCGAAACTCAGCAGTGCTACACATGATCTAAATTTGAAATTCTCCACCCACTTTTGAAACCTGTTTGGCAACCTATTTGAAAATGTTAAGAGCAGCTTCGAGTTTCTGTCTTCTAGAGGTGTGATTCATCCTACTAGAATTTCAAGTTTTTAAAAATTCTATTATAAATGATTTAAGCCATATTACTTTTATTTTAATAGTCTATATTGTAATATCTAATTTTTCTATTTATTTAGCATTTAATCCACCAAATATACTTTTAATGTTTGCTCTTAATTGAATACACATTGATAATAAAATACCGTAGTATACGAATATAACGTTATACACTTATTGAATGTAATTATGCGAAATGTGTTGATTTGGTCGGAGATAAAATCATATTGTAAATACTATCATATGTAATTAGGGAGAAAATAGCAACACTCTAATTGGTAGTTTTCTTTTTTATACATATGTTTAATACTCCGTATAAAAAATAATTATGTCAAATATATTTAGTCTTTCTTATTATTCTCTGCAATATCTTCCATTGTACATCCAATTTATAATTTATCTATATATACATATATATATATATATATATATATATATATATATATATATATATATATATATATATATATATATATATATATATATATATATATATAATATATTATATTAAGAAATAGCTCCATTCAATTCCTACACTAACATTAATTACTTAAAGTTAATATATATTCACAAACTTCATTTAATAAATGAATTAAAACAATTCATAATACATGGACTAATCAACTATATATAATGATACAATTAGTTAAGGACATAAATATCTATTATATACTTAAAATGATTTATTATAACAAGTGTAATGCTTTAAATAAACTAATACCCTATTCAATTTGACATGTATTACAAAAAAAACCCCAAAGAAATACATGTACATACCTTATTATTTCAAACACGCATTTGCCTCTAGAAATTCATCCAATTTCGTCATTTTGATCACTCCACAAACACATTATAATACTCTCTAAAATTATACACCATAAGAATGGTATGAAACTAGCTAAAATGACTAGTATATATAGAAAAATTTGTCAGGGATTTTGTTAGGGATTTTATCAAACGGTAATATTTGTCACGGATTTTGTCACGGATGTGTAACGGTCGAAATTGCTTCCAACGTTAACTGTTGTCATGGAACAATCCGTGACACAATTGTAAAATGTATAATTTTTATGTAGTCAGGGAAAAATCCGTGACAATATTAAATTTTCACTTTTGTCAGGGATACGATCCCTGACAAAATCAAACGGCTATTTTCCCAACTATTTTGTTAGGGATTTTTTCCCTTACAAATATTCCGGCCAAAAAGTTCCGGCCGATGGCCGGGTTGAGGGTGTAGTCGGGGATTTTGTTACGGATATTATCCCAAACAAATTTAGTCGGGGATATTTCCCTGACAATACTGTTTGACCGAATTTTTCTGTAATCCCTAACAAAATCCCTGACAAGCCTGTTAGGGACAATTTCCCTGACTAAACTCCCTGACAAAATCAATGTTTTTTTGTAGTGATTTTTGTACTCCATAATATTGAGTTTCTTTCCTAATTAATGTTAATTAATTAAATAATTACGAAAATAGGGTTGGGTTAAAAGTATTTACCAATATACTGCTGGGTTAACCAGGGTCGGGGTAAGTCTCCCAATGGTTGGGCGACTTATAAGTCGCCAAACGGTTTGGAGACTTATAAGTCGCCCAACCGTTGGGCGACTTACCTATTAAATAGGCAGACGGGTTGGTTCGCAGACAGAACGCGTTTATTCCCCTAAATCCCCAAACCTCTGCTGCAGCGACGAAGGACGCGCGACGACCGACGACCGACGAAGGACGAGCCATCTCCAACTCCGGCGAACCTCCTTCTCCGGCGAGCCCATTCCGGCGAACCTCCATCTCCATCTTCATCACTCTTTCTTCTTTCTTCTAGGTAAATCAAACTCCATTTCATCTCATTTTGAACTTAGGGTTTTGAATCTAAAAATTTTCAAATTTTTGGATTATGAATTGATTGTGAATTCAGTTGTTGTGAAATGTGGATATGTATGAAATGTTGAAATTTGATTTTAAATTGATTGTTAATTTTAATGTGTATTTTGACATTTGGGCATTTGGGTAGACTTGAATGTAGCTAAATTTGGGTATTGAAAGGTAGATATTGACTTTTGGATATATTACAATTTTGGTAGCTTTTTCTATTGAAAATTTGAATGTGTATAAAGTGTGTATATTGATGCCTACTCATGAATGTTGGACAATGAATTGTTATTAGAATATGGATTTCTCAAGCTTCCCAATCGTGTGTCATTGGGGAGGGAACTATTATGAGAATGGTGGGCAAATATGCCATGAAGGTGGTAGAACCAGCTTTGTCATGGTTTCTCGTGGTGCTTGCATGCTCGAGATCCTTCAAAAAATACATGCAGCCACAATGATTCATGCTGGCCGTTCTTTGCAGTTGAAAATGAAATTTCCCATGAACTGGGAAAGTACATGCTTATGCCCCTCATTGATGAGCTAGCTATAACAAATATGTGGGGCATAATTCAGATGGAGGATATGTCGACGCTGGAGATATACATTGAGGAATCCTGTGACGCTTATGGTACCCAATCAACATCAAATGCTGTTGTATCTACGCATGCTGTCAATGCAGGGGTGAATGCAGGGAACTCTCAAAGGCTCCTGTACTGGACATGGTTATACAGGAAGATGGTAGGTATTTGCACAACGATGCATCATTTGTGGATGGGCAGAGAAGTGATGATGATGCTGACGAGAACATCAATGGTGATGACGTGACAGAATCTGATGAAGATGATGGTGATACTGTCACGGAAACTGCCCCGTCTAGCCACTTTACTAGAATGTATGATCTCCCTGAAGGCTTTACTGATGCGTGGATGAGTGGATCAGGTGAGAAAAGGTTTACCCCCAATGGTGAGTTTGAGGTCGGTCAACAGTTTGACAACAAAGAACAAGTCATCAATATGGTGAGCTTGTATTCTATCAAACGGAACCAATTTTATCGGGTGATAGAGTCCGATAAACACAAATGGGTGGCACAATGCAAAAGGAAGAAAGAATGTCATTGCCCCTGGAGAATACGCGCCATAAAGAACAAAGGCAACCTTGACACCTTCACAATTGTGCGTTATCCTGGACCTCATTCTGGTACGTGCGTTGGCAACACCGACACTACCGATCACGTGGCTTTGACTTCAGATTTCATCTCTAAAGATGTGATTGACATTGTTCGCACTGATCCTTCCCTTGAAGTGCATACTATCATTGAGATGCTGAAGGAAAAATATGGGTATACGGTATCATATCGGAGAACGTGGATGGGGAAGCAAAAAGCCATAGCAGAAATATTTGGCGGTTGGGAGAAGTCATATTCTGAATTGCCCCGTTTCATGACAGCGCTCCAACATTCAAATCCTGGAACTATTGTGCAGTGGTACCCACCCCCCAATACTCCCACAGGTTATATGCAGTTTCAAAGAGTTTTTTGGGCATTCAAGTCATCAATACATGGTTTTAAGCATTGTCGACCTGTACTTACTATTGATGGCACACACTTGTATGGAAAGTAAAATGGTACATTGCTCGTGGTCATGGGTTGTGATGCGAATAACCAAATATTTCCAGTGGCATTTGCAGTTGTTGAATCTGAGAATGGAGATAGTTGGCCATAGTTTATGGCATGTATTAGGCAGTTTGTCACTAATTTGGAGTTGTATGTCATTTCTGATAGACATGGAGGTATTGTCAGGGCAATGAATGAGGTGGGCACTACTTGGGAGGAGCCTTATGCGCATCATAGGCTATGTATCCGCCATCTTGCATCAAATGTGTACACTCATTTCAAAGACATTCATCTAAAAAATCTTTTTGTCTGAACTGCACGACAACATCAGAAAAAGAAATTTGATGGTGGGTTCAAGAAGATAGGTGAAATGAGTTTGGAGACACGACAATTTTTGGGCAACCTTCCCTCAGAAATGTGGTCACTGCACCTTGATGGCGGGTACAGATACAGTACCATCACTTCTAATCTGGCAGAGGTTTTCAATAGCGTGATGAAAAATGCCAAATATTTGCCCATCACCGCTTTGGTCCAGGTTTCTTTTTACCGGGTTAATGCTTATTTTGTTAATAGGCGTGAAACCAGTAAAATGAGGCTCACAGAAGGACACGAGTGCTCCCCACACATCACAGATTTAATTGATAAAAATACAGAGAAGGCAAAGCATCACAGTGTCACTCCATTTGATTTAGGCCGATGTATATTTCAAGTGGAAACCGGTTGTGGTGGCCGAACGTTGGGGAAGGGTGGGAGAAAACAAACTGTCCATCTACAACGGAAAACTCGCACTTGTAAAAGGATGGAGATATATAAGATTTCATGCTCCCATGTGTTAGCCGTGTGCAGACAACGTAGTTTGTCTTATGCTCCATTTGTGGATAAGTTTTTCTCATCTGACCAATATGCCGCCACTTATCATGGAGTCTTCAAACCGATTCCTTATCGTGATTATTGGCCTACTTACAATGAACCCAAAATCGTGCACGATCCATCCATGCTTCGGGCTAAGGAAAGACCAAAGTCGACACGTATTAAGAATGAGATGGATGAAGGTCCACGAGGAACGGTTAGATGTGGAAAATGCCACCAAACCGGCCATAATAGAGCCACATGTGCGAAGAGATCGTCAAGACACGAGGGGGGGGGGTCCGCTGGGTAAGGTTCTATTTAGAGTAATTCACAATTCATGTTTTCGTCGCAAGAAAAAAAATAATAATTACAAAAAAGGATGTTAAAAAAAAGAATTAATATAATATTGACAAAATAACTAATACATTTTTGTTTGTTTGTAGGCATGGAGGTGACAGCGGATCCTGGGCCGAGTGATCATTCTGTCCTGACATTGCAGGCCTCGCACATGAGTGAGGATGTTTGGCTTGGCATGGATGTTCAGGTGGATAGGTGCCGCGAGCACCTGCGGGGTTTGTCGCATTTGCACGTGGACGACAGAGTACTAGGCTATGTTTGTGCTGCGGGGTTTTATAGTCTGCACAGATTAGTGGCTACTGTGCCTCTAGATAGAGCGCTTCTCACTGCTCTACTTGAGCGTTGGAGACAGGAGACACATTCATTTCACCTCCCTGTTGGTGAGGTGACAGTTACATTGGGAGATGTTGTTTTACTTACCGGGTTACAGGTTGATGGGAGAGATGTTACAGGCACTGCTTGTCGACAGTGGGTGGATGAGTGTGAGCGGTTGTTAGGTATCCGCCCCATTCTTCGGACTGACCTTCACGGGTCATCTTTGAGGATGACATGGTTGAGGGAGCACTTCCAAGTGCATCCTCCCGACGCTGATGAGGTGATGATCCAGCAGCATGTCCGGGCATATATCTTGATGGTGATGGGAGCCTCCATTTTCGCTGACAAGAGCGGAAATGAGATTCAGGTGCTGCACTTGCTTTTGCTAGAGAGCTTTGATGTAGCAGCACCGTTCAGCTGGGGTAGTGCCACGCTGGCTTATCTGTACAGACAGCTTTGTCGCGGCTGCCAGAGAGGGAGCACAGAGCTTGGAGGATTTTTGCTACTCCTCCAGATTTGGTCATGGGAGTATATCCACATTGGGCGTCCCATTATAGTCGCATATCATGGCATTGATGGACACCCACTGCCTGATGAGCCTCCACGTCTTCTAGGACCACATCATGTACGGGGCGAGGACCCTCTAGGCCGTCGGTATGTTTTCAATCGTTGGTATTTATGTGATTGTATGTTGAATGTAAATATATTAATAATATCCATATTAATGATAATGTTACATGAATGGTTAGATGGCTATATGCTGGTCTATCTCGCATGTCATCCGCTACTGGGCTAGGTGTGTACATGGATGCATTTGATCGGCTATCTGAGGATCAGGTATGGTGTGGGTAATATAACATTAACTATAATATGCATAGAATAAATACTAATTTTGTATCTATAGAAACAGATTACATGGATGTCGTATACACCTGAGATGTTTGCAGAGTTGCCCCCAGCTGGACGAGAGCGTAGTCACATATGGCGAGCACGTGTGCCGTTGATATGTTTTGACATTGTTGAGCTTCATTTGCCTGATAGAGTCTTGCGACAGTTTGGGTTTGAGCAGGTCATTCCACGGCCTATCGACACTTATGTTGAGCTACATAGGCTAGATAGGCGTGGGAAACATACAGAGGATTGGGCACTCAGACATGTCTGATACGTCACTATGTGGGAAAGGCGAGCTGAGCTAGTTGTGACTGGGACACCGACATTTGCCCCATCTGTTTCAGGAGACTACATGGGATGGTATTACAGCATCACTCGTTTGTTTGTGTCTCCTTCGTTCAGACTCCCTACTCATCATTATCAGCCTAGCTCTTTGGCTTTGCATCTTACGGTGAGTATATTAGTAATTAGTAAAGTAAGTCATTTTATTTATGTAATACTTGTATGTATTTCAATGTAATTGTAATTGTGTTTCATATTCCAGACACGAGCTTTGCAGCGCATACATCAGCGGGTTACCGCCATAGTGACTGATACTCATGATGTGGACATGTATGGACAGGCTCTGATAGGCATTGCCTCCTTGTGTTCAGATGTGTTGGGCCGAGTCGACTACGGACATCTTATACACATGCCCCCATCTCAGGAGATGCCATCCACGTCTAGTGCAGCGGCGGCTTCATCATCTCAGACGCAACATGAGAGAGTGGTTTTTCAACCACGACAACGACGTAGGCGTAGACATGAGCAGCAACATCTCCATGACCAAGCTGACGATGGGAACTTGTGGTTTGTCTTTTGTATTGCAGTTTTTCTTATACAGTAGATGTTGTAGGAACAATTTACAACAATTTACGTATTTTCTTTTGTAAACTCTTGTATGTTGTCTTGATGTGTTTGAGTATGAATATTAGATGATTACTTGTTATGAATATTGGATGATTGTACTGTGTTATACCGGTTATGAATGTAAGGTTTTGTATTTGATTTGTAAAGGGTATTTACAAGGTGTTTTTTATGTTGTTGAGAGTAGGTGTTATGTATGTGATTGTGAAGACGTGTGTTGTATGTTTTATAATTTGTTGTATCTGACTCGTAACACTTAAACAGAAGAAGAGAGACCTTATTTATAGCAAACAGATGAGTCGGGGTTGAACTGGGGCGAAAAACATGCTGAAATGCTGTTTTCGGACCTAGGGGACGCACGATCGTGCGTGGTTGGCAGTAAGTCAGTAACTGCTGGCCTTCGATCATATACATGGGGTAAGTCGCCCAACGGCCTAACTTGAAAGCTAATTAATGGATTTGGTACGAATGGATTTCGTTTTTGTCAGACCATCTTCGGGCCTACCCATACGGCCTATCTATCTTCCCGACACTGTGTACCGCCCATCTTCTTCGGTTCTTCGTAGTACCCTGATTTCCTCCTGCTCATTACGGGAAATTTTATTTCTTTAATATTATGCGTTAATATAAAATTCCGAGCACAGGAAAATATCTTCAACACCGCCATATTCTCTTATCCCTTCAAAAAGCTCCGTTCCTCTCCTCCCCGTGACCCACATCGCCGTTCAATCTTGATCCGCCGCCGCCACAACCCACATGCCAATCGTTCCTTACAGCGATCCAGATCCGCCGCATCGCCGCCGCCACGGAATTCCCATCAACCGAGATGACCTGGCACAAGAGCGGCCGCCTAAGCCAAACGCAATCTCCACCCCAAGAAAGATCCTTTTCGTGTTCTTGAAATGCGCCGTCATGGCTTTTATTCTCTCCCTCTTTCTCATCTTCCTCGGATTCGCCGCCGTCATCCTCATCCACTTTCTCCTCACCACCACCGCCTTCCGCCGCCGCCGCCGTCGCCGAGAGCGACATCCCGGGAGAGCCGCTGAAGGGTCTCCGCCCAATTCCGCACCGGATCTGATGGACCGCCTGCCCTGCCTCAGCTACTCCTCCTCCTCTGGCCTGATGGCCAAGGATTGTGCGATTTGTTTGGACAGCTTCAAGGAAGATGAACGGTGTAGAAAGTTGCCAGCTTGCAATCACTTGTTTCATATGAAATGTGTGGATTCTTGGATCGGGAAAGTACCCAATTGCCCAATTTGTCGGACCCGGGTCGAGTTAGATTCCAGTGGATCCAATTTGAGCAATGAAGATTGGAAGACATGGTGGGTAGTTGGTGTTTGAACAGGGTGGAAACCTAGAATTTTGTTCTGTAGTTCTTTTTGTGTGTTTTTTGCTTTAAGATAGACACCTTTGAAATAGCTTCTGGTTTCTGAGGTTTCTTTTCTCCCCTTTTACCTTTCTTTTTCTGTCATGTAAAATATGTGCTGGTTGGTTTTTATGTCAACTAACAAAGCTTCAAAGAAGTTCAGCATTGACTCTGTTTGATTTCCTTTTCATGGTTATTGGGTGAAGCTGAAAAAGTGCAGTATTTGCTACTCCCTCCGTCCCTAATAACTTTGCCAAGTTTGACCGGCACGGGGATTAATAAAGTAAAAATTGTGTGGTTGAGGTTTGTGCAGAGGAGAGAGAATTAACTGGAACCACAAATTCTTTACTTAAATGGGAAAATGGCAAAGTTAATGGGACATCCAAAAAAGGAAAGTTGGCAAAGTTATAAGGGACGGAGGGAGTAGTACACATTGTGTACAGAAAGCTTCCTAGGTTAAGCAGTTAAGATGAAAAGTGCAATCTATGGCTACCCTTTTGGCTCCATGCCAGGTGCTTCTTAGATCCGCCGGCTGCACGATTGGGTGATGATTACTTTGAACAAAATGAAGTGTGCAATAGATTCAGTGAACTATACTCCGTATCTAATTGTTCTAACAAAAGGACTTTGTGTACACACTTTAGTACACATTAGTACACACTATAAATTGGAAAAAATTTACTCTTTGTTTTTACCCCTCTCTTCCCTCTCCTCTAATCCGCCCCTTCTCCCTTCTCGTACACCCCTCCTTCCCTTTCTTCCTTTTCCTGTTTCTTTTCCTTCTTTTATCCCGCTCATCTGTCAAATTCATCTTTGTCTTGCATCGTCTTTGATTATATTCCTTGATAACTCTTCTCTACCAGAAAATCAAAACGTGAAGTTCTTCCAGAGGCCGAAATCCACTGCCTTAATGCCTCACTTTAAGGTAAGTTTAGATTTTGTTTCTATATCTCAAATTCCTTTTTTTTAAGGTGAAGATTCTTCTTCTTTCCTGTTAATGCAATATAGAGCTTCAATAGGTTTTACTCTTTCTGAACTTCCGTTTAAGTTACGAATTAATCAATAGGTTTGATTAATTTTTTTAATTATTATACTTATTAGTGTTCTCCAATTTTAAGTAAATTACACTCAATGTTCTAAAAGGCGCTAGGCGTTAGTCGGGCGCCAACCCAGTGCCTAGCGCCTAGGCGGCTAGGCGGGCGCCTAGTCGGGGACTAGTCGGAGACACAGAAATTGCATTTTTATCTATATTTTTGCATAAATATGATAAGTAATATTGTATTTTTGTGTGTATAAAATACATATATACATATACATTAACAAACATGAATGCTATAATTATCACATTTAATCATACGAAGTATATGATAACTAATCACTTAACTTTATTATGTTATTGTTGGGTTAAGGGCCCAAGCCGAGGTCCGGCCCACTAACCCATTTTGCTAGACGAACGTCCAGTTAGAACACTAGGCCAACCCACGGGCCCATGTTCCCTGAGGATGGACGAACGTCTGGTGTTGGGGGACTCAGGCCCAGCAGCTCATCCCGACGAACGTATATGCAGGGACAAGGAGCAGAACCACGGGCCACCAGGGATGGCGACGAACGTCCCCAGGACAAGCCTGTAGTCATCGGGGAAACCCAGTCCGCATGATGAATACCATTCAAGGCCAGGAGACGAACTGCCGATATCTCTCAAGGGTACACTTGGAGCAATCCAACTCACTTCCCGGGTGGATGAACGTCCCCACTAATCCGGCGGGAAACCTAGATTCTGGCGGGAAGTGCATTTAATGCTAAAGATTTGGTAGTTGGGACACCAGCGGCCCACAGGCTGCCACGTCACTACAGCCACCTGCCCATTGGCGGGTATAAATAGAAGCATTTATTTCATTGTAAAGGGTTGGCAACTTTCTATTCTTAGCACCCTAGCTATAGCATTCTATTCGCAGCACTTCTACTGCCTTGTAAGACGAACGGCCGACGGAGCCTTAGCAAAAAGTATTGTATTAGGGAGTTATTAAGAGATAATAATACCTAATCACTTACTTGCTACTTATTTGTTTCTTGATCCTTATCATCTGTCTGTTGGGCTAGTTACTCATACGCACTCCACTCGAAATCTTCGGGCTTACGTGTTGGGCCTGAAGGTTGAAGGAATAAACCTCAACACTGGCGCCGTCTGTGGGAAACTGAACTAAAAGTTTCCGAAAAACTCTCCCAAACAGTTACTAAATCTACCCAAGGCAAGCACGATGACAAGAAACAACCGCCAACGCGATCTCTCCGAGCAGTTGTCCCGCGGACGAAGCAACCGCGGGCAAACCACGGAATACTCCGAGACGTTGGGGACGACTGGGGGTGAGGGTGGTCTCACAAATCTCATCCCCCACGAAACCAGGCAGGACCCTCGACTCATGAGGGAACTGGCGGAAACAATGCGCCGGATGGCGGACGAACAGGAGGCGAACGAAGAGGTGTATTCAGCCAACACCATCTGGACGCCCATATCGCCTGTCCGCCGCATGCAGACCCTGGATGAGACAGCGGAATCTGCCGAGCGCCGGACACCTATCCACATGAGGTTGGGTCAGAATCCGTCTTCCCATGGAACTGGGGGGCACACCAGCGCCAGCACCCCCCGCTATGGGTGGCAAGACGATCACCGGGGACGCACGCCGGATGTCCCCTCCGAACAGCGGGGCACCATCATTACCCCCGCCGCCAGTAATATTGGACGACGTTTCCAAAGACATGGCGCCCATATCACACGAAGGCAACCCGACGCGGTTGCCCCACGAAGGAACATTGCGCTCGAGGCCGCCCCTCCTGTGTCCCCCGGAAGGGCCGCACAGGAGGCCCGGCTAGAGGCAATGGAGCGGCGATTAGCCGAAATGGACAGACGGGCGGAGGCCGCCCCAGCCACGCCGCGTTTCTCCCTCACTTCACCCTTCACCCCGAGGGTGATGAATGCGGAAATTCCGCGCGACTGCAGACCCCCCCAGGGGATAATATACAACGGGACCGGAGATCCTAAGGCCCACCTGATCAGCTTCCAGGGGAACCTCTCTATGCTAGGGGCATCTGATGAGGCCATCTGCCGGCTCTTCTTCAGCACCCTGAGAGGTCCGGCGCAAGAATGGTTCGGGCAGCTGAGGCCCGGATCTATTGATAATTACGAACAGCTGTCCCAGCAGTTCATGGCACAATTCGCTGCCAGCACCACCCCCAAGAAGAGCTTCACATCGCTCACAAGTGTGAAGCAGGGGAAGGACGAACCCCTGGCCCAATTCCTGGTCAGGTGGAGAGATGAGGTGCTCCAGGTGGATGACCTGGACGAACGGCTGGGAGTGAACATGTTCACCAGCGCTCTAGCAACGGGGGACCTATACCGGGACCTTCGGAGGAACCCCAGCACCAGCTATACCGAGGTGCTGGCTCGGGCGCAGAAGTACGCCTCCATTGAGGAGGAGATCAGATTGAGGGACGGCGCGCCTGCCGCCCCCTCCCGTAAATTGGCGGATAGACTCGGTCCCGGAGGCGGGCCATCCCCCCCAAGCAAAAAGAAGAAGACGGACGGCGGCATGGTTCCGTGGAAGGCTCATCCGGAGGCCAGCCGCGCACGCCCAGAGGGATACCACGTCCCTCTGGCCTACCCCGTCAGTCAAATTTTTGACGCAATCAAGGACAAGGGCATATTAAGGGAGCCCCAAGACAAGAAGGCACTTATGGGTCAGGATGAGACCGCATATTGTGAATACCACCAGAGGGTCGGCCACCTCACCGACAACTGCAGACAGCTGAGAACGGCCATCGACGAGCTGATCCGGCAAGGCTACCTGGGCGAGTTCACCCAGCTGTTAAAAAGGAATAGCCCGAGGCAGCCGAACCCGAGATCACGGTCATGGCGCCGCGACGATCAGCGCGAGGCGGAACCTAAGGGCGTAGACTATCGGAGTGCTGATAAACGTCCGGAGGGGTCCCTCGGCCCGAACGGCGGAAAAAAGAAATTGGAGATCAAGGTGATCTTCGGGGGCGCCGAGACTGGGGACACGCCTGCGGAACGGAAAAAGTTTGAAAGGTCCCTCTATGTGGGCTCCGTATCAGCACCCCCCGCTAAAAGGAACAAGGTAGAGGCCATCACCTTTGGACCGGCCGACCTACCAATGTCACCGGCCCCCCACAGGGATGAGCTGGTGATCAGCATGGATGTCAACAATGCGATCGTCCGACGCGTCCTTGTGGATACGGGCAGCAGCGTGAACGTCCTCTACTGGGAGGCATTCGAAGGGATGAAGCTAAGGAAGGATCAGCTGGCCCCTCTACGTACCCCTCTTTCTGGCTTCACAGGGGACTGCATCGATGCGGAGGGTACTATCGGCCTCCCTGTCGAGATCGGGGATGGACCTCACACCACCCGCATCCGGATGACGTTCGTCGTGGTCCGCCTAAAGTGTGCCCACAACGCAATTTTAGGCCGGCCCGGCTTGGAGGATCTGGAGGCCATCTGCTCCGTGCGGCACTCATGCATCAAATTCCCCACCGAGACAGGGGTGGGGGTCGCCCGCACGGATCCGCACATGGCCAGGGCCTGCTACACCAAGGCCATGGAGAGGTTCAGAGAGCGAGAAGCCCGGGTCAACAGCATCACTGAGAAAGCCAGGCAAGCTGACTTCGACGCTCGTCTGGAACCGGCTGCCCTGCTCGAGGAGGTGGAGCTGGATGAACCTTCGGACAGAAAGGTGTCCATCGGCGCCGATCTCGAACCTGAGATCAAGGAAGGGGTCATAGCTGTCCTCCGGAGGTTCAAAGTCCTATTTGCCAGAGGGCCGGAGGACATGCCCGGGACAGACCCCAACCTCATCTGCCACAGACTCGCCGTACGGCCGGATGCCAAGCCCATACAGCAGAAGAAGAGATACATGGCAGCCGAACGGCGGGAGTTCATCAAAAAGGAGGCGGCTACGCTCCTCAACATCAAGCACATCCGGCCGGTCATCCACGTGGAGTGGTTGGCCAACGTGGTGCTAGCCCCAAAGGGCGACACATGGCGGATGTGCGTCGACTACTCGGACCTCAACAAGGCCTGCCCGATGGATCCGTATCCGGTGCCAAGGATCGATTTGCTCGTAGATGAAACGGCGGGCTGCGAGCTGCTCAGCTTCATGGATGCATTCAGGGGCTACCACCAGGTGTTCATGCATCCTGATGATGCAGAAAAAACGGCGTTCGTCACAGCGGAGGGCGTGTACTGTTATGTGGTCATGCCGTTCGGCCTGAGGAATGCCATGGCCACCTTCCAGCGAATGATCGGGATGTTGTTCAAAGACGTGCTGGGAAAAACAATGGAAGCTTACGTGGATGACATCCTGATCAAGAGTAAGAAGAGGGGGGACCACGTCCGGGATATGGAGAGGATCTTCACCATCATGGAGGAGGCTAGCATGAGATTAAATCCAAAGAAGTGTGCCTTCGCCGTCAAGGGCGGCAAGTTCCTCGGCTACATGATGAGTGAGCGAGGGATCGAACCTAACCCGGAGAAGGTAAAGGCAATAGTTGACATGGAGGCCCCCAGGAACCTGAAGGACGTACAGCGCCTCACCGGGAGACTGGCAGCCCTGAGCCGGTTCATGTCGAAACTGGCAGATAAGGCCATTCCTTTCTTTCAGATCATGAAGAAGGCAAATCCCTTCGAGTGGACACCAGAATGCCAGGCTGCCTTCGAAGATTTCAAGATATACCTCTCTTCTCCGCTCGTCCTCACCAAGGCGGACCCCGGGGAGCAGCTATACATGTACTTGGCAGTGGCGGACTTGGCTGTGAGTGCTGTGCTACTCAAGGAGGCGGAGGGCGTTCAGCGACCAATCTATTTCGTGAGCAAAGCGCTGAACGGTCCGGAGACCAGATATACACTGATGGAAAAGACGATCCTCGCTTTGATAGCATCTGTCAAACGCCTGGCCCCGTACTTCCAGGCACACCCAGTGACTGTATACACGACGCAGCCTCTCGCCACGATCCTCCGGAACCCCATGGCCAGCGGGAGGATAACCAAATGGTCCCTAATGCTCGTCCAATACAACATTGAGTTCAAACCAAGGCCGACGATCAAGGGGCAGGCGCTGGCAGACTTCATTGCCGAGTGCACCGCCCGCACCGAGGACGATCCCCAAGGCGACAATGATTTCAACAACTGGTGGGAGATGTACACCGATGGGGCCTCGAGTGCGAAAGGTTGTGGCGGGGGAGCAGTGATTACCTCACCTGAAGGTTTCAAAGCCTACTACTCCATGAAGTTTGAATTCAAAGTCACCAATAACGAGGCTGAATACGAGGCGCTGATTGCGGGACTAAAGTGCGCAAGGGCACTCGGCGCAGCTCGTCTCAAGGTGAGGATGGACAGTCAACTGGTGGTAACCCAGATGAATGGGACGGCCGAAACCAGGGAAGAAAGGATGAAAATCTACAAGGAACTCGCGGAGGAACAAACCGCGCAGTTCGAACAGGTGATAATTGAGCAGGTATCGCGGGTGGAGAACGCCGAGGCCGATATATTATCCAAGCTAGGCAATCCCCCAAGCGATGACCCCACAACGAGCATCCCCCGGCACGTCAAGGGCTTCGTCAGGCAGGAGACGCTCCTAACACCGGCGACGGACGTCATCCGGGTAGAAGCCATCTCCATCGCCGAACCTAATTGGTCGAAGGAGATCGCAGACTACCTCAGGGATGGGACGCTCCCCGAGCCTGAGGATGATGGCGGCACCGGACGAGCAGCATGGATAAAGAGGAGGGCCCCCAACTTCGAGCTCATTGATGGGCAGCTCTACAAGAAGACGTTCGGAGGACCATACTTGAGGTGCCTCCCACCGAGCTTGGCAGCGGCCGTCATTGAGGAAATACATGAAGGCATCTGTTCCAGTCACCAAGGCCCTCGTACTTTGGCTCGGAAGATCATCTTGCAGGGGTATTACTGGCCGACCATCCAGCAGGACTGCTTCAACCACACTCGGAGGTGTGCGGTATGTCAGCAATATGCCCCCGTCCCCGGGCGGGCCGGCAAGCTTCTACACTCCGATGACGGTTGCACTACCCTTCGCCAGGTGGGGCATAGATCTACTGGGCCCTCTCCCGACGACGACCGGCGGAAGGAAGTTTGTCATCGTGGCAATTGACTACTTCACGAAATGGGTGGAGGCCGAGCCGCTGGCCTCCATCACCGAGTATCAATGTCAGAGGTTCCTCTGGCAGAATGTGATATGCCGCTTCGGGATCCCAGAACAGGTCATCACCGACAATGGCCGGCAGTTCGTCGGCAGAGGATTTGAAGCATACCTGGCGAAGTGGGGCATCAGGCACTCTAAGGCCTCGGTGGCCTACCCACAGGCCAACGGCCAGGTGGAGAACATGAACCGAACCATCATGGATGGGATTAAGAAAAAATTGGAAGATTACGCATCCACCTGGCCGGAGCAGCTTAATTACGTACTCTGGACGTACAGGACAACCCCGAGGACGGCAACCGGCGAAACACCTTTTGCTCTGGCGTACGGATTCCAGGCCAAGGTGCCAACAGAGGTGCTGGTGCCCACGCACCGCACAAAGCATTTCCAGCCGGAAGCCAACGAGGCCAACCTACGAGCGGAGCTCCACTTCATTGAAGAGCGGAGAGACCTAGCAGCTCGTCGCATGGAGGAATATCACCGAGCAACCCAGAGATACTTTAACAAGGCGGTGAAGATCCGCGAAATTGAAGCAGGGGACCTCGTACTCAGAAAAAGAGAGAAAAGCAGGCCGCTCGAGGGAGGTAAAATGGCCAAAAACTGGGAGGGGCCGTACAGGGTCATGAGAAGATACAACCAGGGGACGTTCCTTCTCCACACGTTGGAGGGGAACCACGCTGGAATTTGGAATGTCGAACACTTGAAGAAGTTCTACCAATAATTAGGGATAGATTGTTGTAATATTTTGGTCAAAGTACCATGTAACACCACCAATCGTAATCTCTATATTAAAAGGATTATTTCTGTTCTTCACTTCCTACAGAGAGATTAAAAGCCGAAGTGCTGTTGAATGATTTCCTCCTCAAAAAAAAAAAAAAAAAAAAAAAAAAAAAAAAAAAAAAAAAGGGAAAAGAGAGGAGAAGGGGAGAAAGAAGCTCCTAGGAGAGAGGGAGTCTTGACGAGGTATGCCTGATCTTCCTTCACCACGTGACGAACGTCTCCCGACGCGGAGGTCAGTAGGAACGTGGGGGGGGCTGGACGTACCAAAGGGAACCTCGGCAGGATAAACCAGTTTCCCCATGACCCGTAGGCCGGTGAACACCTTCTGCCGAAGCAGAAGGTTAGTAGGGCCACGGATATGGGGCGACGAAGCAGGGAATCCCGACGTGGATAAACCAGTGACCTCCTTGCGATCGTTGGATGACCGAACGTCTTCTTCGAGGGAAGAAGATTAGTAGGACCACGACAAGGACGAACGAAGCCTAGTTCCTCCCCCTGATGAGCGCATGACGAAAGCCTTCTGCGAAGCCAGAAGACTAGTAGTTCGCGGCTGGGGACGAACGGAGATAGGGAATCCCGACGTGGATAAACCTGTTCTTTCTCGAGGCGGGGATGGGGAACGTCTCCTACGAAACCAGGAGACAAGTACCCACGAAGCTAGAGAAGGACAAAGACTGATAAAAAGACTCCAAAAAAAAAAAAAAAAAAAAAAAAAAAAAGGAGAGAGACGGAGACATGGAACAAATAATGATTTTTATTCTTCGGTACTGATGACCGGAAAGTACAATGTGTAATGTAAATTACAGTGTAAATAATTGTGAAGTACAGACTATGAGCGGAGAATTAAGTTTGGCCGGCGTCAGGAGTTGGGGCCGAAAAGGGGACCTGCATGGTTCTTTCCCTGGCCTCAGCTTCTTCGCGCTCCTTACGCTCCCTCAGCAGTTCAAGGGCCCCCTTATGGGCGTCCACCATCAGGGAATCGAAACCAGCTGCCGCAGGATCAAAAGGAGCCCCAAAGTGACGCTCAAAGACAGGAAGGTTCTCTGCCACAAGGCCGACCATACCCTTGAGATAAGTGTCGTCGGCAAGATCATCAAGGAAGCGCTCCCCAGTGGGGGTGGCCTGAAGCAGCTTGATACCATCTAGATAAGGGTCCGGGCAGGTGGCCAAGAACTCGCCGACGAACCTCGGAAGGAACTTCCTGGCCATGGTCTGGATGGCACCGGTGTAGGCTTTGGACTTCTGGAACTCGATGGAACCAGACTCCTTGATCTTCGAAACATCGGCTTCATAGATGGGGACATGATTATCCACACCCGTACGGCGGATCCCCACCTTAGCCTGTTCCACAGCCCACAGCCGGCTGCGAAGATCTACAAGCTCGGCCTCCTGCTTCCGAAGAAGTTCCTTCTGAGAAGCGCTCTCCTGGACGAGCTTATCATAGGCGTCAGCCTTCTCTTGGAGCGTCCCAGCCCTGCCCTTGGCATTCTTCAGAAGGGCGTCGCATTCAGCCCGCACCCGGGCCATTTCCCTGCCTTGATTCTCAAAGGCCATCCGAGCCCGGTGGAAATATAACCCGGCCTTGTCAAGAGTGCTTTGCCCACACTCCAGGAGATCTTCAGGAGCTTCCTGGGCGGCGAAATCCTGGGGGACCTTGAGGTTAAGGCCACACCAGATTGAGGATGCGGTCTGGCCGAAGAGCATCATCGACTCCTTACGAGGGCCAACCCCCGAGAATTCGATAAGGCCAAGGGAGGACCCGTTGGTTTCTGGGGGCGAAGGGGGACGAGCATCGTCAGAACCCTTGGA
Source organism: Cuscuta epithymum (assembly GCA_945859915.1). NCBI lineage: Eukaryota > Viridiplantae > Streptophyta > Magnoliopsida > Solanales > Convolvulaceae > Cuscuta > Cuscuta epithymum. Next base: position 2,963,511 of record CAMAPF010000034.1, read on the forward strand.
AGCAGGGACATCTTCATCCCTAAGTCGACGGACCTCAGAATTGGCCGGAGGGGAAACAGGGGGCTTGTTCCGGGAGGAGGGCCTCCGCTTCAGGGGACTCCCCGGCTCACCGTCGGAGTCATCAGCCACTATGATGGCTTTGGAGGCGGTACCATCAATGCGGAGCCTCTTCGAAGCCCCGTCCTCTGGTGCGTCATCTGATCGCCTCCTGCTCGTCCGAGGCTCAATTTTGGGAACGAGCGGCTTCCTGCCCTTGTCCTCATGCCTGTTGTCGCGGCCATGGGCATGCGAAGTAATATGATTGCGCCCCATGGATGATATAGTTGGGAATACTCCTGCAGGAAGAAAATCAAGACGTTCAGAATCGTAACAACTAGAAGATGACAGGACAATGCAAGTACAAATAGACGCACCTAGCCCGGCCCGGGCCTTGAAAGGCTCGGCCACCAGCGACCGGAGGTTCTGAACGCCAAGACCAGCTATGCGCTTGGCATAGCCGAGCTCCTCATCCGTCATGGGCGGCGGGATGGACTTCACCGGGTAGGCGTTCCACCTATCGGAGAATGGCATCGGGGAGCCCACGTCGGCAAGGAAGAACCGCTCCTCCCAGCCGTCCGGATTCCCGGCGTTGTTAGAAAATAGGACCATGGACGGACGCGCGATCAGGGTTAAATACCCCGTACGTCCGAAAGGAGATAGCCGGAAGAAATGTTGCAGCAGGTCCACGGTGGGGGTCACTTCAACGCTGTGACATCTGATTATAAAACCCGCGATGATCCTATAAGCAGCGGGGACGAACTGAGCGGGTGTCACCCGGAGGCCCCTAAAAAGCTCTATGTGGAAGCTGTGGAGGGGAAACAGGAGGCCGGCTATGACAGAGTCCAAGTGGACCACCACGTAGCCGGGCAAATGGCGCATTGGGTTGCGCAGAATCCGATCGTCGTAACCCCTTGGGGGAAGGAACCATTGGCTTATCAACCGACGGTCGGCGTTCAAGAGACGCTGGCGCTGACGACGAACGCAAGAGAAATTCAGGTGATGACGGGGGGGCCATGGTGGCATACCCCGCTCATAGAACTCTAGGTCATCACCAGAGGAGCACCCATCGTCAAACCTATCAATAGTTTGGGACCCTGGTATGGACAGAGACATGACGACGTTCGGTACCTACGGGTGCTGAAGTCGGAAGCGGTACCAAAGAAAGCTAGAGAGAGGAGATGATTGTGCAGCACAAGAGCTAGAAATGGAGCAAATGGAGGTTTCGCAAGGCCTTGGGTACTTATAGGCAGCACCGCGAGGCTGCGCCAATCACGGTGGAACACGTGGCATCCGGATACCGGTACCTACCGCGGTATTAAAGGCTCCTCGATGTTATCACCTCACAGCCACTTCGAAGGAATCTGGCTTGATGCCACGAACGTCCCCCGAAAGGGCAAACAGAGAACGTACCTGCAGGCCAAATTCACAGGAGGACGTGCGTGTGTGCCTGAAGGTCCCATGTTCACATCAGACGCACGTCCGAGACGGGTGCCTGGCTTAAGCACAGGCGCAAAAGGGTACGCCACTCCAGAAGCGGCGATCTCCCCCATCAGGACGGGGCTCGGGGAAGCACATCCGATGAGCGTCTTCGCCAACTCTGGCCCGGGGAATTACGGCCGCAACCCGTACGTCTAGGGGAAGTGGTTTACATATATAATGCTCCCAAAGCATACGCTCATACCCCGATGGATCGAGAAACAGGAATGGAGTGTGGACGTGAGCGACCCCACGGACGGTTACGCAAATGGCCAAGAGGCGGGCGTCTTCACCAACTGATTCGGAAGAATACTGCCGCATCTTCGCACGTCTTCCTTCCGACGAACGGATTTGGGGATGGAACATATGTGGGGTGCTCTCAGGCATGCGTTCGTATCCCGAAAGTTTGGGACGCGAGGGCGAGTTATGGACATGAACGTCCCCGAGAAAAAACGAAAAACTACCAACGAAGAAAGAAGATAAAAAGAGTTCATGAGCGTAGAGACAACGATAAGGCAAAAAAGAGTTGTATATTCTTCGGCTCTACTGGCCGGATAAACACAGGATCAAAACAAACAAACTACGAGCTACATTATACAAAATTTGGAGAAATGGGCCGGGATCCCCCAGGGATGGTTTCTTCTTCCTCCTCGGGCTCGGGCTCGGGGGTCGGGGGCTCTGGGACCTCCCCCCTGGCTCTGGCCTCCTCCCGCCGGGCGTCCCGTTTCAGCTTGCCCACGGCCCGGATCAGCTCTGGATCTGACGTATGCTCGGCCAGATCAAATCGGGGGCCCTGAAGAGCGGCAAAGACCGGCAATGTGGCCTTCACCCCCTCGTTGAAGCCAATGACGAAGGAGCTATCCCCAACATCATATAGGAACTTCTCGGCCAGGGGCGCACTTTCCAGAATCCGGACCCCAAACTTGAGCCGATCCTTCGGCGCCTGCTTCTGCAGCTCGGCGGCGAATACATCGCCGAAGGCGCCGCCGAGATACCTCTGGGCGGCGATCATGAATGCCCCAGAATTGTGGTACCCGGTGTCGTCGACGAGCCACTCGGGGGCCTCGTCCTTGGGAGCGGGGAGAGCTGGGACGAGCTTGAACCCGGCCTTCTCGAGGACCGCGAGCTTCGCGGAGGACTCACGGGCTACCTTCAGGGCGGCCTGCAATTCTTTATCCTTGGCCGCAAGCTCCTTTTCCTGAAGACGAGCGGCCTCTCTCGCCTTCTTCAGAGCAGCATCTGCCTTGGTCTTCGCCTGGAGGACCTCGGCATCTCGGGCAGCCTCAGACTGCAGAACGGAGAGCCCGACCTACAAATCGGACGCGGGAGGTGAGACTTCAAAACATTAGAATAAAAGTGATCAGGCAACACGCGCGGAGCGAGATCTTACCTGAAGAGCGGCGGCCAGGGCCGCATCGGAGGCTTCCGAAGACGTGCGGGGAGGCATCTCCACGCCGGCCAGAGAGGCAACCTCCTGCCAAACGTCATGCGCCGGACGTCCGAGAGAGGGGAGGATCACCCCTTGCCCTTCAAGGGCCGAAGAACCAGTTCCCCTGGGCCTTTTGGACTTTTTGTCCGCTTTCTCCCCCTCCTGGGGATGGACGGCCTGCAGAGGCGCCACAACCTCGGGGACGCCAGAATCAAGGACTGGGGCCTGGGACCCTTGTGCCAACACCGTGGCAATGAGGTGCTGCTCCGCCTCCACGGTGCGACGATCGGCCTGGGAGGCGGAAGAGTTGGAATCAGCTGCCTGGACGGTTTTGGCCTTGGCAAGGGCAGCGTCGGCCGCGGCGCCCTTCCCCTTCCGATTCTTGAGGAGTTTTTCGTGATTCATCTGCTCCTGGGTTGGGGGAAGACCTGAAAGAGACAAAGGAAATGGGTTAGATGGACGAACGTCAGTAAGAACTCACCTCGGAGGAGAGGACCGCCCAATACCCCGAGACGAGCGTAGAAGGGGAGATGTCCAAGAGCATGGGCGGTACCTATTCCTGCCGCGGCGAGCGCCTCGAAGGTTAAGAAGTCATCTAAGGGCTGGATGCCGCCCGTCGAGATCTTTCTAATGTCCTCCTCCAGGTCGTTGGTCAGCTCCGGAGATCCTATTTTGGGCGGGTAGCCGTTCCAACGCAATGGCAGACGAGCATCCGCGTACCGCACAAAGAAGAACCGATTCTTCCAGTCGTGGATGGAGCTCGGTGCTCCGCTGAACAACCTCCGTTTCGGACGAGCAGCAATGCTCAGGAAGCCGTCAGAATTCTGGGGGGTGAGCCGGTAGAAGTAATGGAACAAGTCCAGAGTGGCGGTGACCCCATTGTCCTTGCAGCGGACTAGGAAGGCGGAGACGAACCGATAGGAATTCGGCATGAGTTGTGCGGGGGCTATCTGGTAAAAACAGAAGAATTCCACGAAGAACGGATGAAGAGGGAAGCGCAGCCCAGCCTCGATGGAGTCCAGAAGCACCATAACCATCCCTGGACGTCTCCTCATCACGTGGGTTGCACCACGCAGGCTGTATACGAACGGAGGGGGGAAGAATACCTTCAGTTTGTTGAGGGCCACCTGCGAGAAGATCTGCTCATGGCACAGGACATTCTTGATCGGGCACAGATGCCTCTCCACATCTATCTTCAGCCCAAGTTCGAATATTTCAATATCGGAGCCGTCCTGAGCTTCAACCCCAGAGTCATACCCATCTGGACGCTCGTCCTCACCGGCGGACTCCCGTTCCCCGGCATCAGCCACGGGGTCCACTACATCGAGGGCCATATTCCCTTGTTCTCCCAAATCGGCACCTTCTTCACCAGGGACCACCGCAGTAGCCACATCTTGGGCCTCCCCGGCCCGGACCGTTCCCACGGTAGAGGCTGAGCCAGAACTCCCGGAAGTGCTAGTCTCACCCGAAGAGCGTGAACCGGAATCGGAGGAGGAGCCCGAGGAAGAACCCGATGAACCCGAACCAGAACTCGACGAGATCTCCATCGAAACCATCTCGGCGAGAATTCAAGACAAGGAAAAGAAGCAGAGGATGGAAATTACCTTAGAAAGGGGATTAGCCGAGCTTGAAAACAGGAGAAAGCTTGAAGAGCTGCAGGAACGCGAGAGCAGGAGAGCAGAAATTGGGAACCCTAATTTAGAGGGAGAACCCGGCATTTATAGGAGAGACACCGGCGGGGGGACCAACGAGGAGCGGACACGTGGCAAGGAGCGTATTCCGGCCCACGCGCTGTGCGTGGGATGGGAACGTAATGATGACACTTCCTCGGGAAAATGCGCCGCCGCAACATCAGCCGTCACCTCGTTTCCTGAACCGTCAACGGCTGTCAAGCACCATGACCACGAACGTACGCTTCCACCAGGTGCAATAAACACAAGTATCAAGATACGGACGTCCACTTCGGGGAGGTTCATACTTCCTTATGTCCTGCGCATGCTCAGAACATCAGAAGTGGGGGACTTGTGTTGGGTTAAGGGCCCAAGCCGAGGTCCGGCCCACTAACCCATTTTGCTAGACGAACGTCCAGTTAGAACACTAGGCCAACCCACGGGCCCATGTTCCCTGAGGATGGACGAACGTCTGGTGTTGGGGGACTCAGGCCCAGCAGCTCATCCCGACGAACGTATATGCAGGGACAAGGAGCAGAACCACGGGCCACCAGGGATGGCGACGAACGTCCCCAGGACAAGCCTGTAGTCATCGGGGAAACCCAGTCCGCATGATGAATACCATTCAAGGCCAGGAGACGAACTGCCGATATCTCTCAAGGGTACACTTGGAGCAATCCAACTCACTTCCCGGGTGGATGAACGTCCCCACTAATCCGGCGGGAAACCTAGATTCTGGCGGGAAGTGCATTTAATGCTAAAGATTTGGTAGTTGGGACACCAGCGGCCCACAGGCTGCCACGTCACTACAGCCACCTGCCCATTGGCGGGTATAAATAGAAGCATTTATTTCATTGTAAAGGGTTGGCAACTTTCTATTCTTAGCACCCTAGCTATAGCATTCTATTCGCAGCACTTCTACTGCCTTGTAAGACGAACGGCCGACGGAGCCTTAGCAAAAAGTATTGTATTAGGGAGTTATTAAGAGATAATAATACCTAATCACTTACTTGCTACTTATTTGTTTCTTGATCCTTATCATCTGTCTGTTGGGCTAGTTACTCATACGCACTCCACTCGAAATCTTTGGGCTTACGTGTTGGGCCTGAAGGTTGAAGGAATAAACCTCAACAGTTATAAATATAAATAATGATAAAATTTAGGTATATATACAAACATATATGGTTTTATCTTTATTTACAACTTCATTTCTTTATATTCATGGCTAAAGTTGAAGTAGGTATATCGTTTAGAAAATTAAAAAGTGAAGTAATTTTCGACAAATTAGACGCCCTAGGCGGCCGATTAAGCGCTCTAGGCGGACAACTAGGCGCCATAGGCGGGCGACTAATTCACCTAGACGGCAAACCAATTAGTCGGAGCGCCTAGACGAAAATCGGGGCGCCCGACCACCGCCTAGCGCCTAGGCGGGGACTAGTCGGGCGCCTAGAACAATTTTTAGAACAGAGATTACACTACATGGTGTAAAAAAAAGCAAATTACACTATATAACTAGTATGATGTTGAATTCTTGAATACTTTGTTTCATTAATATATATGGTTTTGATGTTAATTATTGAATTTTGAGTATACCTATTGTATTCTATTATATGCCCATTACATGTTTGTTGAAATGATTTTATGAACGTCTTGTTACATAAGGCCTTCTAGTTATCTCTTAATAGTTTAAAAGAATGAAAATTTTATTTTGTACTTTTTGGAGTTTAAACTAGCTGAATGTTTTCACTTAAACTTGAAAATTAAAAGTTGAGACTAGCTGGTTAAACTTAAAGCTTAAGGTAAGTTTAAAGTTCAATGTAGCTGGTTTAAACTTTAAGTACAAGTGTAAGGTTTAAGTTTAAAGTTTGTGTTAAAGTATAAATTAACATTGAAAAATTCTGAAAATTTCACTTTCAATTTTCAGAGTTTAAATTAGCTGAAATGCATGAGTGTTTTAACTTAAACTTGCAAATCAAAAGTTCAAACTACTTGGTTTCAATTTAAAGATTATTTAAATTTAAAGTTTAAACTAGTTGATTTAAAATTGAAGTTTATGTTTAAACTAACTCCAGAACTTAATGTTTTTATAATACTGGAGTTTTAGTTTCACTTTTTTTACTTCAAACTAGCTGAAAGTTTTAACATAAACTTTAAAATTCAAAGTCCAAAGTACTTGAAGTAGCTACTACCAAACTAAAACTTAATGTTTAACCTATCAAACTAAAACTTAAACGACCTGTTTTAAAGTTAAAGTTCAACTTGTAGTTGTCGGTTTAAACATTAAATTGTGTGTTTCTGTGCAGGGTTTGGTGAAGGCATTCAACAAACTTTTCCCTAATTTCAAGCATAGGAAGTGTTCTAGGGACATACGTAGTACATGCGAATTGGAGTATGCATCATAAGGAAACATGTGGAAGAAATTTAGGCCCTAGCATTATGCTTGATAGTTGTCTCATGTTCAAGTCTGAAGCAGCTGCCAAACCAAGCAAGAAAAAAAGAAGTCATACTGAAACATGTTCGTCATAAATACAAGGAATGTGTATTTATAGGACTGGTTGTTTATTGTTTACCTCTATGTAAAACAGTGGGTATATATATGGGGCAAACAATTTCTCTTCATCCGAATGATTTCGTGCAGTTTGGTCAGGAAGAAGTGGCCAGGGCGATGACTTTAAGAATTAAATATGTTTTTTACCTCTATTATATTAGTTCTTGTAATAGTCACTGTTTTTTATCGTTTTGTAATAGTCACTTTGTAAAGTAATGTTATATTGTTCTTATATTCAGCATGTAAATGTATTTAGAATGTAAATTTGCAAGTGTCCTAGCATGTACTTCTGAAATGTTACTTTATTAATGAATATGTATTTCGTAATTTCATCTAAAATAATTGGTTGTGTGGTTGTTAATATTGTTTGTGTGTTCGTTTAAATTATTTGTGCATGTATTATTTGAATATTCATTTATTTAATTTGTACAATGAACATACGTAGTGATTGTTTGTGTATAGAAAACAATTGTTTGTGTGCTTGTTTACATTGTTTGTATCTGTTTAAAATACTGTTTGTATGTTCGTTTGTTTTGTCTGTAAGGTAAAGAATAATCGTCTATGTTCGTTTGTATTGCCTGTGTGGTTAAAATATTGTTTGTGTTCATTAATTTTGTCTGTGCGAAGAAATAATTGTCTGTGTGTTTGTTTAACTGTCTGTGCGTGGTTAAAACGTTGTTTGTGTTCATTTATTTTGTCTGTGCGCAGAGTGTTAGTTTATATTGTCTGTGTGTGATTAAAATATTGTCCACATGTTTGTATATTTTGTTTGTGTGTAAAAATCAATTGTCATAATCAGGTAATATTGTACATTCACAACAATGCCATAATTGTTCAATATCCTCCCCTTTTTTTTTCAGTCGAGCCAAAATTCAGCTATAGCTTTCCATCCAAAATGGGTATTAATGAAGCACAAAGAAATGACAACAAAAAATTGCATTCAAATTATGGACATAAATAAATAAGGAGTAATTTAATAAGATATGCTAAGGACAATGTTTTAAACATGCACAGACAACAAACACACTGGCAATTACTTCTATGCACAGACAAAATAATAATCATACACGAACACACAGACAAAATAATAATCATACATACTGGCAATTACTTCTACACACAAACACTGTTTTAATCATACACGAACAATAATTGAAAACAAAAGACAAAATAAACGAACACACAAACACTGTTTTAATCATACACGAACAATAATTGAAAACAAAAGACAAAATAAACGAACACGCGAACAATCTTTAACCACACATAGACAATATAAATGAACACAAAGACAATCTTTTGTCATTTGGAACAATAAAAGTTGAAATTGTTTATGTGTTCATTTATATTGTCTGTGCATGGTTAAAACGTTGTCTGTTTGTAGAAAACTATTTTTTGTGTGCTAGTCTATATTGTCTATGCATAGTATATATAAATATTGTTAGTGTGTTTATTTGTACAGGTGAGTAGAATACATCATTGTTGGTGTTGGTATAGGTGAGACTAAAATAAAAAATTACCAACAAATTATTATTACATGGACTTGCACAAAGGCAAAATAATCCCCCAATACACAACTAGTTATGATTATATGGACTTGCACAAAGCTAAGAAAATAAACCAACAAAACCAAACAATACAATAAGTGAAGAAGATTACACTTTTTAGGGCTATGACCCATATATAGAAGAAGAGAAAATATAACAGTACATTTGGTAAGAAAAGGGCCAAGTGAAGGATTCTTCATATACATTGTTTCCTAACTATCCTTCAACAAGTATTCTTTCATCTCATCAACTCAGCTGAGATAAAGAACGTGCCGCAATCAAACCAGCTGCAGACAAAACTCCACCTGCACATTTTCACATTTTTGACAAATTCATTAAACATAAAATCATTACAACACCCAACTAAAAAGTAGTTTCTACACATGAAAGCAATATAATTCCTATAACATAATATAATTCATCAACATATGCTAAGGCCTAAGAAGGCCCTTAACACGAACGAACAAAGCATCAAATGGGTACAACAAATTTGTAAAACAATCAATTTTCAAACCTTTTATGTAAATTATGAAAGCAATGAAATTAAATTAGCTCAATGATATTAAAACATAATAAAGAACAGATTTGATTATATGGCAATACATTATTGATAAGTTGAATTTAAAGAAAAATAAAAATTCACTAAAAGTGGAATAACAACTGATTTGTGAAGATGTATAGTGCACTGCTTTGGCTCCTCCCTATTATGAAACATGTACATAGACCTCTTGGAAATGCAAGAAAACTCAATCGAGACATTTCATGCTAGTACAACAATTGAATATATCATCCATTTCAGATTGGTACCTCAATTGAATGAAAATTTCATTAAGACATTTTAACAAACACTTTGCAGGCAGCCTGAAATTGATTTCTTTTAGCTTAAAAATAATCATGCTCTATCTTCAATCAAAACCAGTGAAACAAACACTGTGCATACAATATATAATGGAAGATCAATACACTAAGAATAAATCGAATTAATTATCAAATACAAAGTATATAGCTAAAGATAATTACTACCTTGATATGGATGAAGAGAGGTGTGAGAAATGTTGCCATATGGTTATCAGATTAGATGATAGTGGCGTGGGAGCAGCAATTCATGGTGGGGATGCAGCTACGAGGAGCGGCTGTCCTCTTTGATTTCAACAGAGTGTTGTTCCTTCTCGTCCTCACTTGTTTCTGCAGGTGCTTTCTTTATTACGTAAGTGCTTGAGCGTATGATTGATGTTGATTTTAAAATATACAGAGTATTTAGTAAGAGATGAGCATTAAATTAAAGCACAGAGGAAATTGACATGGAAGAGCATAGAAGAAAGAAAGAAACAGAAAAACAAGAAAGGAAGGGAGAGGGGGTGTACGAGAAGGGAGTGGAGTGGGAAGAGAAGGGGTAAAGAAAAGAAGGTAAAAACAATAAAACCCTTATAGGGTGTACAAGTGTGTACACTTTGTGTGTAACAAGAGCTTTTTCCTTGTTCTAATCAGTGTTATCAATAGCTCCTATAGGGGTATAGCTGAGTAGCCGTGGCTAGGGGCTATCAAATTGCCTCATCGTAGAGTAGTTGGATATCGTGCCTATAGCCTATAGGAGTGGTAAGAAAAATGGTGGCATAGGATATGAGATAGAGTCTCTTCGTTCTTGTTGTACCCACTAGGTACACTCTCTTGTAAATTTGCCTGTGTACATAGGCAAGGGAGAAAAATTCTGCCTTCTTCTTAAGGAATTGCCTATGTGGACAAAGAAAATAGGGGTGGGTACAATAGTGGGTACAAAAGTGTGTACAAAAAGAATTTTTGTATGAGATATCATTGGAGATAAGTCTTAGGTTCAAATCTATGAGAGCATTGGTGATAAGTCTTAGGTTTAAATCTATGAGAGGTTACTATGTAAAAATGCACAGTGCAAGTATTTAGGTCAAAATTTCTCTCGCTATCTTTTAGCTAATGATTAAAGTTCAATTTACATCATCTCAGCTAATCGTATGGCCAGTGTTGGGACCCTCAGGGATGGAGTATCATCCTTTTTAGAAGAAAAATGTTAAGTGTAAACCTTTTTATGTACACCAATCACATGTAGTATTTTTTTTTACAAGCAACAAACTGGAATTGAAAAGAGGTGGGCACAAAACACCGAATGGACAAGGAAAATAAAATAAAATTAAGATAACATTAAGCAATGGTGGGCCTGCTCGAACCTCCGAATAGCTCCAAGCCCGATCAGATGTCAAACATAATAGGGCCAAAGGAGGGTGAGGGTATTGTCAATAGCGTTTTATACAAACAGAGTTGTCGGTATACAAACAACTTCTATATTTCCAGAAAAATTGTTTGTATACTAACAACTATGTTTGTGAAGCGAGACAAGGTGTGTTAATGTGTACACAAAAATGTGTAAACCTAGCATTTTTGTAATGAGAATTATATCGAGGATGGGGCGATGCCGGTGATGCTGGGTTATATATTTTCACCCCCGTCCCATCAGATTTTGCCAACTTTTCTTTTTTGTTTGTCTCAACAAACTTTGGCAGTATCCTTTTAAAGAATTGAATTTGCAATTCTACCTATTTCTCTCTCCTCTGCACAAACTTCAATCAAACAATTTTTACTTTTTCTATTTTTCGCTTAACTTAAAATTGACAAAGTCCAACAAGACGGAGCTAATAGTTTTTTAAATCGTCAAAACAGATAGTTTAAATTGATATCATAACATTCAGATATAGGGGGTAAAATGACAAAAGGACCACATGCAACCGTCATCCCTCGAACCAGACTTAGAGTCAATCACCTCCAAAAAAGCAATATAACTCAATGATCCTATATTTAGCTTAAATATGCCAACGACGGTTAAATCAGACCTCCCATCACCCAATCCTAATGCAAGAGTCTTACAACAACAAAAGTAATCAATAGAAAAAATAAATAGTCTGATCATGAAAAATAAATAGTAAGCATACAACATAATTAAAATACTTCTTCCAAATCCTAAACTCTCCTACACTCCATGGCGGCGGTTCAGGAGGGGGACGGTCCAACAGTATTGAAGCATCTTCCACTCCTTGCCCGGATCCCTGTTCTAAACCGATTGGAGATGAAAAATCTGGACAGCAGACGAAAGCCGGGCGGCTTTTGCAAAAGGTGGGCGGCTTTGGTGGTCTGCAGCTACGAATAGCTTCCCTTAAGTGGTGGTTTCCGGCGATTTCAACTCCTATCGATTACACGACTCTTCTAAGTTAAATACCATCACTTTATAACATTATTCTACACTTTTAAACGTGTAGAACTTCATGTTTAATCCACCATATGATTTCTAAAAAATCATACAAAGATAATACTAGTTAAAGAACTACTCCGTATATGAGTTTGATGAGTCCGTATTTAGACACACATTTGATGCGTGTTGGGATCAAATTTTGATGGTTTTCCTACCTTTAAGGTGTTACAAGTCTCAATTTTAGCTCAAGTTATGTTTACCTGGCGTTGGTTCGAGTTTTGTTGCATTTGGAGTCAAAATCAGGATTTTTGAGTTCGGCACTGGCACTTGAGAAGCAATCGGGATGATTTGAGAAGCATTCAAGATTGATTTGAGAGCTATGGAAGTCACCGGAAGGTTTACGATGAAGATTTGATGACAAAAGAGTTCTAGAATTGGCTTCGGGATCAAAAGAAGATGAATGAAGCTTGAAAACGACGATCAGGATGACCTTCTGTCAATCGTTCAAGCATATCTCTTTGTATAAACCACCAATGGACATGAATTGAGTTCCATATGAAAGATAACTTCAAGAGCTATAAATAATATCAAGACACCTTTGCAAGAATCTGAGAGAACGAAGGTGAAAACAGACGATGAAGTCATATGATCTCTGTTGCGATTTCAGAACGATACCTTCCGTCGTTTTGATCATATCTCTTGATTGGATGATTCAAATCACATTCGGCAAATTGGGGTGGATATAGGACTTCATTATCTACAACTTTCATGAATAACGCCTTGCCAAATTCGGAAGTTATGTAGGCACGATCGTGCCCTCGAAGTCAGGCACGATCGTGCATGAAGAGAAAGCATCGCGGAGTTACTGCCAGCCAGGAACGATCGTGCCTGGAGGGAGGCACGATCATGCCTGCCCAAAATGCGCGTTTTTGCTCCGGAGGCACGATCGAAGGCACGATCGTTCCTGACATCGTGCCTGCCTCCGGAAACCCCAATTCAGCTCAAATTTCACCCGATGTTTCTACTTAAAAAGCCTGTAAACCCCCGTTCTTAAGGGGGGAGCTTAGAGAGAGTGCCTAGCACGAAATTTAGAGGGCTTTTCAGCCTTGTTCATCAACCTTTTGGTATTCTTTGTAAGTTCCATCTTTTTAATTAATGACAATTAATTCTATTCTTCCCAATTCTTTTGATTCTTCAATTATGAAGTGTGAGTATTTTAATTAGGGATTGAGATTGATGAAGGGGTTGATCATGATGTATGGCTAGTTTCTTGATGGATTAATTGCATGAATGCCGTTTAATTTGTGTTTGAATAATTTAACTGATATCTTTTGTAACCTAGAACGCGTGCTAGAATTACAATTGCATGTAGAATGAATTAAAAGAGATCTAATTTGTTCTAGAACACATTCACACACACTTAATCGTTCACTAAGAGATTAGTAGCGATTATGGGTTCGCAAGCTCGCTCGTCTTGGCAATAATTTAGGATCCTGTCGCATGAGAGATCAGCTTGGTCTCCTAAATTATTGTACTCTACGCCGCGGGAGCGGTAAGAACTTAGTAATGATTAGCTAGGCTCAATTAAATTAATTTCATGTAATTAAGCCTGATCTGCCATAAATCTGGATACCCAGGAATCAATCCTTGTTCCCTTCGTCATTAATTAGAAAGAACCCCCTCGTTTAATCGTTTTATTCGCATTTTTATTTTCCAGCAACCAATCTCGCACGACGCATTTTTATTTATTTCTTTTTAATTGCTGAATTTAGTTAATCTTTGATTCCCTTTTGTCCGTCCCTGTAGAGACGATACTCGTACTGACACCACTATATTACAATCTATTTTAAGTGCGAGAAAACAAACATCAGAGTTCTTACCTTCCTTCTAGCTACTTTTCCCTTGGGATTTCCTTGCTCTTTGCTTCTTCCAAGCTAGTTGTTGGTGAGAGATATTCCGAGAGCTCTTTCTTGGCTTTGGTTTGTGCGTAAGGCTCAAATGAAAGGAAAAGTTATCTTCACTCCAATCACTCTTCCAAATAGTGCATGAATGAGATATGGGTGTGGCTTTGTCTCTAAGAGACTTCCCCCCTTGTTCCCATCCGCCCCATATCATTCATCTTTGTCTCATTCCCAATTATTTGGGTCAAATTAGCTTACAAAATATCCCCAAGTGGGTGTAGAAAGTCTCTCCCAATCATTCCTGCTATTTTTGGCAGGTTGGGCCGAAATAGCACTTGGGCCGCTCGAACGTTTTCCCAACTTCGGTTGGCATTTTATTGGGTTTCTATAATTATTACGATACCCCAACTAATTATTTGGTAGGCCATTCTCATTATTATGGCCCGATAAATAATTTAATTAATTACACATTAATTAAATATACCAATTCTGTTACACGATTTTATTCGCTAGAAAATTCGAATACTTATCAAATTTTAAATTCAAGTACATCCGGGTGCGGTGTCACATACATATGATCTATTTACCAAGGCCTGTATGAGGTGCTTATCAATGTGCGTGTAACAGAAGCAGGGCTGTTTCACTTTATTAATCTTTCTCGTTGACTTTTATTTTATTAAAAGAGTTGAGTAGTCAAGTAATTTGTGATCTGATGACATTACTGTAATACTTTCAAGGAGGAGATCACTACATGTTTGAATCTCATCCCAGTTCAAGGATGTTGGCCTTAACATTGAGCAAATACTATATAGGTTAGAAAGAATTGTCAAAAAAAGAGCCGAGTAACCTTTTACCCCCTCCGTCGTGTTGAATTTTGTCACCTTTTATTTTTTGTTTGTTTAAAAAACTTTGCTACTTTGCTTCAAAAATAATGTTTGTGATTTTCTTTATTTCTCTCTCATACGCACAAACCTCAACATAAATTTTTATTTTTCTTATTTCAAACCCAACATATATAAAGTTGGCAAAATCCAATGGAACAGAGGTAGTATTGCATACATCGGAGTATGTAATAATCAAAATAAATAATTTTAGCCCTATCTCCGTTCTTTTTAAATTGAAACAATTTAACTTTTATGTTTGGCAATGCACAACTTTGACTGAAATTATATTTAATTACGTATTAGTAAATATTATGGACACTTAATATTTTGTAAAATCACATTGATAAAAATGTTATAATATCTTATACCTAATAAATTGATTATATAAATTGGTAGAAAATTGCAGTCAAAGTAAGGTGCGTGAATATTGCAAAAATCATAATGTTGTAACTACTAAAGAACGGATGAGGTATTATTTTTCTAGCTAACATAGCTTAAATAATTGAATAGAATTGTTTTATTTATAGTTCAGTAATTATGTCGCTTCAGCTAAAATTTCTAATCAATTTCAATAGGAAAACAGTATATAAACATTTTTGGAAAATGTCTATATTGTTTTTTGGTAAATTTCAACCCCATAACTTCAAGTTTTTTAAACCATTAAAAATGAAAACATGACATGATGAGATCAGATTAGACGAGCAAATTTGAGTTCAAAAGAAAACACCTTAATTCTAGGGCAATTTTCTCAAGTAACATCCCACCTTTCATTTCTTTCTTTCTCTGTCCTACTGAAAAGTTCGACTAACATGAGTGAATCAAGTTGCACCCTTGAACAGTATGGACTTCTCGTTTTTATCCGGGATGGAGCGAGAAAATGGTAAGTTAGGAAGCCGGGACTTAAAAATATATATGTAGTGTCAAACTTAAGAGCTCGTTTGGTGATTCTTATTTTTGACTCATTGAGATTAATAGTCAACTTTTTCACCAAACACGTAAGTTTTGATTGCACGCGCTGAATTATGTAATGTTGAAGTTACTTTTTTCGCTGCATTGGCTGAAATTACTCTAGAGGATCATTTTAGCTATTTTTCATATTAATATTTTCTTTATTGTATTAATAAAATATATTTTAAATATATTCTTTTTCAAAAATCAGTAGAATCAGTCAATCTAACTACTTCATGCAGAACTTCGTATATATTTTAGTAGAATCAGTCAGTACAACTGATTAGAGTATTACCAAACAGGCTTTAAAGTTTTACCATAGGTTTTAGCACCTATAAATATTATATTTATACAGATGTATATACACTAACAAAATCTTCGGGGGGAGGAGGGGCTCCTCTACCCCCGCTGTCACCACCCATATCATTTACCTAAAAATATTTATATACATATATGCGCGCGCACACAACTATAGTTCTAGTTCAATAAAAAGAGTTCTTTCATTGGAAAAAATAAAAGTACGAAGAGTTTAATGCACCAAACTCCTTTATGAGGTAAGATGAAAAAAAGGAGCATCAAAGCGGGATATAAATTTGACGCATTAGCCTTTGTGATTTAAAAATGATGTTATACTTATTCATGCGTAGAACCCCTTGAAGAACAAATTTATCATTTATCTTAATAATATAATTGAATATACAAGTAACTTTATTAAGATGCCTAAATTATATAAAAATACTAATCATTTTTCAATTATTTGATAATAAAATTTGTTTATAGAGGGGATTTTGCCATGAATAACTATTAACAGAAGGAAATTTAGAAATACACAAGCTAATGCACCAACTTTATATTTAGGGGTTTTGATGCATTAAAAAACTCAGTATGAAAGGAAGAAACGGCGAATTATATCGTACACCCGGATGTACGGTTCTCACTGTACATCCGGGTATTTTTGTAATTGTATCTGATTTGCTCGCTATAGTTCGTCCGTATCTTTTCTTTAATTCATATCCTGTGAGCTTGAGTCAACTACGCATATGCTCTCTTCCTTTTAATTATGACTCTTTTTTATGTTCTCTTCCATCTTTGACTTTTCTTTTTGCTTTTTACGTAGTCTTTTTTTTTGTTTTGTACTTGTAATGGTTTGTGATTTATGTAATTCTTTTCCATGGATTTTAGTTATGATGTATATTTAAGGTATAAATGTTTTCTTTTTCTTTTTATTTTTAGCATAAGATGAATATTTATTAGTTTATTAAATATTTAAGGTGTTAATGTTTTATTTTTTAATATTAGTTTAAGTTGAGTATTAATTTATTACTATTTCCGTCCCGCTATGATTGTCTCATTTTACCTCATCGGTCCGTCTCATTAAGATTGTATCATACCAAATTTGGTAAAGTTTCTGTGGCTCTAAATCGTTTTTACTTTATTCTTAGTTTATCAATTCAATATTAATCACATAAATCACTTTTTATTGATTTGCGTGTCGCTCCCTCTCGTCTCATTGTTAGTTATAAATGCTCAATTTATACTCATTTATGCACATTTTTAAAATGTCATATCATGCATGTTTCAAAAGAATTTGATTCATTATATTTTTTTAGTTATGTGTATTGATTTGGTACCGTACCGGTGTTATGTTCATTTTAAAATTTTATATCAATACAGACGAAACTCATGCGATCAGATTGGAGCTTGCTCACATAATTTTAATGCTCGATAATAGAAAACACAATACTTTTCATTTGTCTTTTTCTTTTCTTCTTTTCGTTTATTTTCTTGTTGTTGTTGTTGTTGTTTTCTTTTTTCTTTTTTCTTTATATATGAAATACTGAGCACATTAGAAAGGAGTTTTATTTTAAACTCAAATGAGTAAAACGTCTAAATAGAATGAACATACGCAAATGAGTTTTTGAATTTTTGAAAACTCATTGTGTACGTTATATATGCTCATTCAGTAATGTTGTTATGCTCATTTTAAAATGTTATTCAATGCATATTTGAAAAGTACCATATTACATTAGATTCACATAAGAGTTGATTATAAACATGCGGGCCCAAATCATGATTTTTTTTAACCTGGAAGGCTTTTTTTTTTACCCGGAAGGCACGGGCCCAAATCATGATACTCAATCACATGATTGTAGTACTCAATATCAGAGGTTTGATGCTCATTGAAAATGAATTGATGCTCAACTAAAAAAAATTATAATTTTCATATTAATGCTCATTTTGTATGTTGCGTATGTTCATTTGGTATTGATGTTATGCTCATTTTAAAATGTTACATAATGCATATTTCAAAAGTATCATAAATTCACATATTGAAATTCATAAGGGTTGATTATAGATATAATTTTAAAAAAATTATAAAAGCAAAAATAACAAAAAAAAAGTGAATTAAAAGTTATGAAGCAGATATCATGATGTTCAACATTAGACTCATAATACTCAACAAAATAGGTTTTATGCTCATTAAAAGTTAATAAATGCTCATTTAACAGAAAATGTGATTTTCATCTCAATATAGGAGGTTTAATGCTCAATGAAAGTGTCGTGATACTCAATCAACAAACCTGACAATTCTAATATCAATGCGCATATTTGGTAAGTTTAATTTGCTCATATGATACTCTTGAGATATGCATTGATATGATATTTTAAAACTGAGCATAACATCAATACCAAATGAGCATACATAACATACAAAGTGCACATTGATATGAAAATCGCAAGGTTTGTTAGTTGAGCATCATTGCATTTTAATTGAGCATCAAATCTCCGCTATTGAGATGAAATCACGGTTTCCGGTGAATGAGTATTAGTGAACCATTAATGAGCATCAGTCCTATTATGTTGAGTGTTAGGAGTCTAATATTTGGAATCGTGATCTCTGCTTCATAACTTCTAATTCACTTCCTTTTTGTTATTTTTTCTTTTATAAAAATTTATTAAATTATATTTATAATCAACTCCTATGAATTTTAATATGTGAACCTAATGCAAAATAGAACAATACTTTTAAGAAATGCATCGATGTGACATTTAGAAAATGAGCATAAGATGAGTACCAGATGAGCATACGTAACTTACAAAATGTGTATTGATGGAAATCATGATATCAGTTAAATGAGCATTAATGATTTTTTAATGAGCATCACATCTATACAAATGAGCATATGTAACTTACAAGATGAGCATTGATATAAAAATTGGAAGTTTTGTTCGTTGAGCATCAAGACAAATTCAGCGAGCATCGAACCTCCGTTATTGATATTAGAATCGTGCGATTGAGTATCATGATTTGTGGTCTCGTGTCTATAATCAAATTCTAAGTGAATCTAATGTAATATGAGACTTGAAATATACGCATTGATATAAAATTTTAAAATGAGTATAACAATGGTACTAAATGGACATATATAACTTACAAAATGAGTTTTCAAAAACTCATTTATGTATGTTCATTCTTTTTAGACGCTTTACTTATTTGAGTTTAAAATAAAGCTCATTTCAAATGTGCTCGGTATTAATATATAAAGAAAAAGAAGAAGGAAACAAGAAAGAAAAGAAACGAAAAGAAGAAAAGAAAAAGACAAAAGAAAAGAAAAGCAAACTAAAACTAAAGTAATGAAAAAATAAAATAAAAAAGATAAACACAAAATGTAAAAGACCAAAGAGAATAGCAGTTGGAAAAGAAAGAAAAGGAACGTGACTTGAAAAGAAAGAAGAGGGGGCGGCTAGAAGGAAAGAAAAGAAATGGTATTCAGCAGGGAGGTGCATAGAGCCGTGGCAGAAAATTAAAACGGAACAACTCAGCCTAGAAACTTGCTACTAATTTGTAATTACAAAAAAAAACGGGTGTACATGTACACCCGGATGTACCATATAGGCGCTCGGAAGAAACGATGCACATTTGAGATTATGGACTTATCATGATGCGTATTTATAGTTAGGATACTGCATAGTTCACATTTGCAGAAAATTAATTTTTTAGAAAAATGTCACCATATCTTTCAATCGAATGCCAATACACGATTTTTATGCCAAAATGTCGTTTTTATTTCGATCGAAATCGTTCCTTAATTTTCTCATGAATGCCACGTTCCGCGAGTATTGTGATTGAGGCGAATACTCCTTGAACCACACTTGTACCGAACGGATGGATAGCGTTTGTCTTGGTGCATTTGAGCCGCGTCAGTATTATTAGCCCAATATCTCAAAAACTTTATAGTACGTGTATTATTGTCGATCAATGGTGTTGTAATATAATTAGGATGAAATTCTGATGTGGTTTGATAAATGTCTCGTCACTACGTATTTTATAAGTATGAAAGTCTGATCTGATCTATTTAAATTTAGTCTGATTTGATCTGGTTTATTTAAGTTTGATTTGAGATTGAATACACTTCAAAGAAAAAACATCTTTAAAACTTGCTCAGGAGCTTTTCAATTCAATTGCTAGATCTTATGTTATGGTGACACATTAATCCCCATTAAGATTTGAAGTCAAGGGAAATTAATTAAACAGATTTGTTGCTAACTCAATAACAGCAACGGATATCCACAATACGTACCAAGATGTTCCTCATTTTCAACGAGTAGTTCATTTGCAATTTCGTCACTCTCCAAACTTAAATGGTTTCTTTGACAATGTATGTCCAACGGTACAAGCCCCAAATGAAAGATATTTTCTTGATTGTTAGAGGATGGTCCATTTTTAAAAGACACATTGCTCATAGAGAACTTCATTAAAATAGTTTTTTTCTTCTCTAAATGTTATTCAAATGAAGCTTATCTATAAAAATATGATCAAAAGTTACTACTAAATATTTTTTTAAAGTTACCACTAAGTACTATCGGTATATTATAGTGTTATAATCATTAAAAGTTAAACATAAATTACAATACTCTAATCTTACATTTATATAAAGAACCTTTATTCTGGTCATAGTTCATAAATATACACGGAGTAATTGTTTTATATAAAAAGTATCAATAAAATTTAAAAAATTGCTCTAAATAGAATTAGAACATACTCCCTCCGTCCAGAAAAGGTTGGCCAAAGTTGACTTTCACGTAGATTAATAAAATAAAAATTGTGTGGTTGAAGTTTGTGCAGAGGAGAGAGAATTAACTGTAGCCACATATTCCTTACTTTAAATGGAAATGGTCAATCTTTTTGAGACGTAAGAAAAAAAGAAATTTAGCCAACCTTTTCAGGACGGAGGGAGTAGATAAAAAGACAAAATAGGAGTTAAAATGCTTTATTCCCAATATAAGAGTCATTCGCTCCATGTGTCCCACTGAACTTTGTCAATTTTCCTTTTTTGTTTTGTTCCAAAAAACTTTGCAACTTTGCTTAGAACAATAAATTTGTGGCTCTGTTCATTTCTCCATCCACTGCACAAAAACTCCAATCACATATTTTATACTATTCTAATTTCTCACCCAATATCAATTTGGCAAAGTTGACTGGGATGGAGGTATATAAATTTTTACCATTTCTGCAAGACAAAGTACTTATTTACCAAACACTAACAATTTTTACTTTTTCTCAGCTTGCGTGTGAAAAGTGTTTTTCTCTTTTCTATTACACAAAAAGCACTTATTTTATCAAACACTACCAACTTTTACTTTTCAAAATCACTTTTTTCTCAAACACTATCAACTTTTACTACTTATCATTTTTTCCCGAACACTCTAAAAGTGCTTTTTTTAAGCAAAAACAGTTGCAAACACACCCTACAATGCCTAGAATATCCCTTCTTTCCTCATCGCTCTTTCTAGCTAGAACTCGTAGAAGTCTATGCCTCCAATATTAATTTTCGTCTCCCGCGATTGTCTAGAAGTACTCCAAATTCTATTTCGGCTATGATCCCCTTCAATTATGTCTCTGGCTGCTTTCACATTTCTGATCGAAATTTTCACCAATTTAAAAAATCCTAAGTATTCTTTGTCCTCCTCTATTTGTAGAAAAGAATTCTTGTTTATCCTCAAAATGTCATGAAAATGGCATTTACATAGTAAAAATATGGCAGTCGTCCCCCTTTCATTTTTTTAAAAATGACATGGTTGCTCTGAAAATGTCATGAGGATCGGATGTCGAATTTTTACTCTTTACAATTGCAATATTCTGCTCTAAAAGTGTAATAAAGATGTAAAGCAAAATTGTCACATTTAAATGAAATAATAGTGACACTTTTTTCAAATGATGAGAAAGATATATGAATATTTTAAATTAAATTAACGAGAATTAGTAAAAAATGGAAATCCAAAAGAGAAGAAATAATATGGAAGAAGAAAACATAGGAGCATGAGAAGAAGAAGCTTATCCGAGCATGTAGCAGAGCCATCGCCAACATTCACCGCAACCATTGAACATCCGTCCATTGTCTGCACTCATCGCAGGCCTCCAACTGAAGAAAGATACAAGAGCAATTTTGCAGTCCAAATGTTCTTATATTTAAACTACTTTTTCCCAAATTAATTAGCATACTACTTTAATTTTTGGGACTATCATACTAACTTCACGATTCACACATCTTATTTTGTTATAATAACTTCTTTATAAAGATTTAAGACTTTTTTTTATCTTATACGAAGTACATTAGAGCATGATATATACTTCGTATACTTCTTTCTTTACCGCTTGTCTCAGTTCCAGCATGGTCGTTTGTCTTTGGTTTCTTTGCAATTTTTAATTTGACCTTTATGAGCTTAGAAGATGATAATTGTTTATTTTTAGAATTTTATGAGTGCTTTCCCCCAATTACAAAATGAGTCTTCGGTTGAAAATCAACATGCGCAATGTAGTCCGCTTTCTTATGTTCTTCCTCAACAGTTATGGAATGCAGTAAAGATTTTCAAGTGATTTTTTCCATTTCATGTTTTAAAGTCATACCAAAATCTTCCCATGATTTGGGAAATTTTTCTATGACCGCCATCACTTTAAATTTTTCCGGCAATCCCATGTATGCTTCATGAAGAGAATGTAAGATAATCTCATTGTGTCTGTTCTAACACTGATTATCATACTTTCATGTCAAATCGAAGGAATTTAGAAACAATATACTCCCCCCGGTTCACATTCTTCTTTACACTTTCCGTTTTGGGCCGTCCCAGAATCATCTTTACACTTCCTTATTTACCTTATTTGGCAAACAAATCTACACAAAATAGTGCCAAACAGTGCAAGACCGTGCCAAACAGTGTCCAAACAGTGCCAAATAGTGTATTCTACAGTAAAGTCAAATTTATTTCCTTAAAAACTGTAAAGTCAAACTGTAAAGAAGAATGTGAACCAGAGGGAATACTTTTCAAGACCGTGGTCATCGGTACTATATTTCCTATCCAACTCATCCCAAAGATCTTTGGCTGTCCCCATAGAGGGTGCAATAGACATCAAACAACATGTCGAATAAACCCATGAGAATAATGTCTTTTGCAATTTCGTCCCTCTCACGCCAAATTTCATGACATTCAAGACTTTTCAGATCAGATTCGACAACTGGAGGACACACCGTCATAATCACCAAAAACAAGCCCTTGGTGATTAACCAAATTTTTTATGGGTTGTTGCCGACGCTTTAAAATATGCCCAGTAAAATTTTCGGGCATCCCAGTTAAATCCACCCCGTGCGAGCCCGTAGCAATGTATTCAGGTCTGTCTCCTAAATTAATGACAGACAGAGAATTATCATTTTTAGGGGCACCAAAAACATTCTCAACACCAACAGTTTCATTGTTAACATCATTTTTCAAGTTTGCCATTTTTGGATAATCCAAAACTCGAAATATAATCTACTTCTTCAAGATTGTTAAAAATTGATATTTAAATGCGAGATTAACCAAATAAAAATCCTGAATTTAAACAAATCACCAGACAAACCGCCAAATGCAGAAAAAGAAAACAATAATAAAAATAATTACTAGAATAATTAGAATGAATAAAGAGAAAAGAAAAGAAAATTTATAGCAAGATCGCCCATTAAAACGAACTGACCTTGAAGAAAGATAGCCCTCATATTCCGATAGGTATTCGGACGGGTCTGACTAGCTCGCTCCCAGGATAACCCTACTCTGTTTTAGACTTGTAGCTATTGTTGGGTGTGTTTAGGAAAATAAAGAAAATTAATTAAAATAAATTAATTAAATAAAATGACAAGAGAAAAACAAGAAAGGAGATGAAGCAGAATTAGTCAAAGCTCGTGCTACGCACGATGTCCTTAAAACGTATTTGTTGCCTCCCACGGTGCTAGGAGCGTTGCAACAATCGTTTCCCAGGATACGATGACTACGAACTAATGTTTGAGCACACAAACAAAAGTTCCAGCGAACGAGAACACAGGCTGAACACAGAAGGAATTTTTCAGAATGCTAGCAGTGTGTTTTTAGAGGTAAAACGTGTATGGATTCGTGTAAAATCGTGTAAGAACGTGTGTTGTTGCAAACCACCTGCCGGCCTTTATATAGGAGGATTTGTTGTGTGTAAATGGTGAGTTAATGGACCTGAACGTTGGACATCAATGACCAGTCCGTTGGGCATTGAATCGTCCATGAACTGTCCATTTAACGCTGCATTAAAAGATAAGAACATTGGGCATTAATTGTTGTAACGTTTCAGAAGCGCGACAGAAGACCTCCATCAGAACACCCCGGGAGGGGTTCTGATCGGAGACCAATCAGAAGACCCCAACTCTGATCCGCGGCCATCAGAATACCCCATCTCTGATCGAAGCCTCGCCTTCTGTTCCGGAACACTTCTGTTAACTGGGAAAAAATATACGTTTCGGGAAGAAAACAAAAATAACTCGTATCTCTTGAGAGATGGATTTTTGGACGACATTCGTGTCCGCAGGTCGCCCCGCGCACGCAAGTCGCGGTTTTTCTTCTCCGATTTCAGGATTTGATTTGCATATATCGAATTGTAGCCCTAAGCAAGGACAATCCGAAACCACTTTAACCCGACCCAAATCGGAAGTGGACCCCACTCACAAATTTTCCCCAAAATAGCCATTTAATGCAATTTTTCACACATTTTTCCAACAGCTACCTTGACTGGAACCTTCGACCGTTGCTTGATTTGCCAATAATTAGATATGAGTTTGAGAATAGAGAATTGTGAACTATGGATAAACTCTCCAAATGGATTGAATTTTGAAAACGAAAGTATTTTCCTTCATGTATTAGAAAGCAAGGTACTGCTTTCACTTTTAAAAATGAGAAAAGAATGATTACACCTCACTCTATTCCACCGTATCAATATTTTTTTGATGATTCAGGTGTTACTGCTTGCGCTCCCCTAATCTTGGAGTCTATTGACTGTCCTACAAAGTCTCTAGACAATTAAATCCGGATCTGATCACAGTCAGCCTTCGTCGGTACTAGTTCCACAGGACCAATCTAGCAGGACTTCCTTTCACTAAATCCAGAGGGTCCTCCTACCACACAGAGCTTCCTTTCAACTGAATCTAGAGGGTCCTCCTACCACGTGAACTTGCACTGAACCGAATTTCCTTGCCCTCCCTTCTTAGCCGCTGTGCAACTCCGTGAAGGTAGGAAGAGTCATTGGGAGCAAGGCCTCCCTCATCTTCCCTTGGTGCATAGCAGATTTCGAACACGAGACCTCACATATGCACCGGTAACCTCACAACCAGCTGGACTGATATGCTTGGTTGTTGCACCGTATCAATAGTATAAGGTCTGGGTTTTGTATTTGAAGTCCCAAGCAAGGAGAAAGAGCGCTTGTACGTATTCGGATAGAATTTGAACTCATCTAAGAGCATCTCCAATGGTAAAATGTGTACGGTGCACACGTGGCATGAGAAATAACCACATAAATATTAGTAAATAAATTCTTTCTCTCCTTATTTGAATGATTTTATATAGTTTTGGTAAATTTTTTTCCACAATGTCAAGAAGACCGTCTAGATGTTGACATTGTTGTTGACATTGCAGGAAAAAACTTACCAAAATTGTATAAAATCATTCAAATAAGGAGAAAGATTATTTATTTGCTAATATTTATGTGGCTATGACGCATGCCACATGTGCATCGTGCACATTATAGCATTGAAGATGCTCTAACAGATTGCTTTAATGGAAATCAAATTTCATTAGTCATTAAACCTGAGAGTTGAACGGCAACCACACAGCAACAAATGTTCATAACTGATCCATATTGAAGGATCTCATCAATAGTATTAAGGATAATCATTTTCAATTTCAATTCAACTTAATAATCCGATCAGCAATTACATTGTTCACACAGTTAGAGACAGGGATGGATTTAGGGGGGGGGGGGCGACCGCCCCCCTTGGACTTTCAAAATTTTCTATCATATATGTAATATTTTCATAAAACTTTCATAATTTAATTAGATTTGCCCCCCTTAGGTTTTAATTTTCAAAATTAATATATAGTGTTACATAATGTAATACTTAATTGAAGATTTAAAAGAAGGAACATCTAAAATAATTTACATAACTTAAACAAATAAAAAATAGAATAACACGTTGTTTAAGATTTAGGATACTTATTATATAAGAATTCCTAGTTTTGTAATGTTTAATTATCTTTATTAGATAACAAGTACTTGATTTTGTAAAATATATATCAAACAATATTAAATATCAGACACACTAATTACACAATTTTTAGATCACGTGAAATGAATCCAAAATATAAATGTTTATTGACATTAAATTACATTATTCATTTACTTCTTGCTTTCTAAAAATAATTTATTGCATAGATAATAAACTTTAAATTATTATAGCATTAATACAAATATTAAAATATAATATGCACCATATATGTGTGTGTGTATGTGGTGCATATTATTCTAAAAATAATAATATCATACATACTACTATTGTAATATTAAGAAAACTTCTCATGAGTCATGACTCACGAACACCCTCCTTGGGGGCCGGACAAAAATTACAATTCAATAATAACCGATTCATGAGGTTAAACAATGTAGAAGTTATTAAAAATGTATTGGTTGATGTCTTTGTCATCGTCTAATTTAAACTTAGAACGTACTACGTAATAGATTTAAATGTCGTTAGGGATATGTATGTATTAATGTCATTTTTTGAATAAAATTAGCAGCATAGCCCTACAGTAGCGGAAAAAATTCGCCCCGCTACACTAGGGAAAAAATTTTTGCCCCACTACACTAACGAAATTTTTTTCACCCCCTACACTACCGAAAAATTTTGCCCCCCTTGAATCGAAATTCTGGATCCGTCCCTGGTTAGAGAGTCTCTGAAATTATGACATTTAATTCGATCACTTATAATCTGTCCGATCAGGCACACATATAAGTGAAAAAATTAAACCGTCAGACAATTTATCCTATATTACAGAACAGATAAATTCATTGTTTTGATACATCACTATACACTCTTTACAACTATGGATTCTAATTTAAATCCAAATATGTAAATTTTTCTTTGAAATATTATCAGCCTCCTCTCCATATTTAAAACAAGTACGGAGTATATCTTTAGACACAGTACTCTGAGAAACTAGATTGAGGCGGTTCTCTGATAAGACATGTCTTCGTCTCTGAAGAGTCCATCTCTTTTAAGCTGGAGGTTGAGGCCCCTCTTGGTTCTGAGGTGGTTTTTAATTTGAATTGTTATGTTTTAGTTTTAGTTTTTAAAAACAGGATATTCTTGTGGTTGTTTTTGCAAATTAAGGTGGATCATGTGAAGTCTTTTTCATAATCTTTGGCTCATTTGTGCCCTATTTCGAATCAATGACTTATATTGCTTCATACACGGTGATTCATTTAAATTCTGGTTCAAGAGATGATGATCGGGAAGTGACTTGTCGTACTGTAGCTTGTCTGATTGAATTCTAGTTCTCGAATATACTCATTTTCATTGAAAAAACAATTTGTTTACTTAAACTCAACAAGGACTAATTTTCCCTTTTGTAGAAACATTAGTAGTATCCCTACACAATTTAGAATTTCAAGGGTATATCTTCACCTATAAATATTCTTCAAAGATACTAGAATTCCACCCGTGCGTTGCACGGGATGCAATCAATAACTATTGATTTCTTTGAAAAGACAAAGAAATGATATGATAATTATTTAAGTTTATATAAAAAAAATTATAAAGATGCTTCTTGCATTTGTTCTAAACATCATTTGAGCCTCAATATATGTCTTTCGAGTTTAATGATGATAAGGTGTGTATCATTACAAAATCAACACAAATGATTAATATTTCTTATCAGGTTCACGGTCATCATTAAATTTAATAAATACTTCAACCGAGAAGAAGTTGTTACTATTTAGGATGTTTTTACTTGGACTGTAATTTGCCCCAGACCAGACAAGACCAGACCAGACCAGACCAGTTCAGACCAGACCAGACCAGTTCAGACCAGTTATAAAAATACAAAGAAATCAGACCTTACCAGACCAGACCAGACCAGTTCAGACCAGACCAGACCAGATCAGACCAGACCAGACCAGACCAGACCAGCAAATTACAGTCCAAGTAAAAACATCCTTAGACCGCACGCAACATATAACTGCCAATGGGTAAAATAAGACAACCTAAATAAACGCTAATTTTTTGAAAACTTCACTTTTATTTGAACCCAGAAGAAATTGTCATGTGTTCATTTATTTGAAAACCTCCCTTTTTAATACTTTAGTCTAACCAAATATTGGTGATTTAATTGAGAAACCACTACAATTGAACAAAAATATATAAATAAGATTGCTAATGAACCTACAATCATACTTTGCAACTCCTGCTTAAAAAAACACTTTTGGAGTGATTTGAAAAAAGTGATTAGTAGTAAAAGTTGATAGTGTTTGAGGAAAAAGTGATTTCGAAAAGTAAAAGTTGGTAGTGTGTGGTAAAATAAGTGCTTTTTGTGTCATGGAAAAGGGACCGGCACTGTTCCGGCCCGACCCGAAGTCCGGGTTGGCCCGACCCGAGGGGTTTCCGGGCCGGTCTTGGGTCACCCAAATCATGAACCGGCCCGGGCCTGGGTCACCCAAATCATGAACCGGCCCGGTTCCGGGCTTTTATTTATTTTTTTTTCAATTTTTTTAAATCCTAGGGTTGGGCTGCGTATTCCGGGCCATTTGGGATGGTTTGGGGGGGGTCGGGGTGAGGGGGCGGGGGGTAATTGGAAAAAGGTAAAAAAAATTGTAATGGGCCCGAGGCCAGGCCCGGACCCGGTGGCTACCCGGGCCAGTCCCGGGTCCACCTTTTCTGAACCGCCGGCCCGTCTGGGCCTAGGCCCAACCCGGACCCGGGCCGGCCCGGCCGAATCCAGGCCTAGTTGCAAACCAACCCTTACAGTAAATCCTTCCGTGTTTCACCTTGAAGTTTTCACATTTTATGTTCTCACTAAAACCCCAATATTTTGAGATTCACAGAGAATCTATAACTTTATGCTTTAGTTTAGTGTTGCCCTATTTTATAAGTCCATTTTTATCGAATTGTGTGAGAATAATAGTGAGGCTTACCTATTTTAACACTTCAGACTAAATATCTAATGATTCTAATCCATGAGTCATGAGACAGATAAAAAATCAGTCTTAATAAACAACACAGTGTGAGTTCTCAACCTAAAATTGTACAACAAACAATAAGAGGTAAAATACTACGTAGCAAGTAAATTAATTAAAACTTGAAGGAAAAGTATTTAAAAAAGTAATACCACAAAGTATAGAAAAAAGAATGTATTTTTGGAAGAACATCTAGATCAAGATGAATAACATTTATGATTTATCCGTTTTGACAGTTTCAATTTCAACTTCCTATTAGTTGAGTCTCGTTAACACTTCAATTATGATATCCATGTAACTTTAATCTTCCAAAGACTACCACCATGAGTGTGGAGTCCCAATAATTTTCTTGATAGGAAAGTGTGTACAATAACATCAAGAATGATTGAAAATTATTTCAATCCAAGGATCTACAACAATGCATTTTGTTAGTGTTCTAATTTTTAGGTGTTCGGTTGTAACATTGGTCAAGTCATGTATTTTCACTTTTAAAATTTGAAAGTCTAAGTTATCTTTCAATACTTCTCAAAGGAGTTGTAGTTTGTAGTCTAATTAACTTTATATCCTTGATTCTCATTAAATTAAACTTTGTTTTTTTTTTCTTTTCAGGTCCCGTTATTGCCCATTTATTCATCACTTTTTCTTCCCAACTTTAATTACAATTTGCAGACAAACAAAACAATGTTTGAAGGTAAATAGTTCAAAATATGATACGACATGAAAGTTGAATCATGGTATACATTCAATGTGATTTCTAGAAGTTACACAAATTAAATGTGTAGGAAATTCATAACACATGCACCATCGCCGCTATATTAGTCCATCTAGTGTCTAAGAGTCCTCCCTTTAGATCAAGTCATTCACCCCTACCCTTCAATTATTAAATTCATGTCGCCTTTTGTAATAAAAGTTCACCCCTACCAAGCAATGCAGTTTGTATCCATTTTTTCAATAACCTGCAATGCATATATCGAAAAGAGTAAGAGTGTTATATTCCATTGCAATCTTAGAACACCAAACTTTCTTATAGAGAGATTGGCCATTTACCATGAATGGTTATTTTTGGAGGTGTGACCATCCATGTTATTTCTTGTATGTGTAAAACACTGGGCTATATTTCAACGAATTTGCAATTCTGTGCACGTAACTGTCACCATGTGATCTTCCATATATTTTCTACTCATTTTATAGCCTCTTTTGGCCTACTTCCTGTAAAAAAAAATAAGGAATGAAAGATTAGTAAAGAGACCTCTCAAATTGGGCAAATCGGATATGAGAATTTTTTAAGTAATAATTAAGTTCATCCAACAAAAATCAACTTTCATGTACTTCTCTCCAAAGTCTGCCAATCAAACAAAAGCCAATAAGATGGTACTTTTATGAAGGAAAATAAGGACTTTCTGGGAGGAAGTAATAGGTGGGAACTGGGAAGGATAATAATAACATCAATCATATAATTAGTCAAATGGGGATATTTCAGTCTTGGAGGACAAACCATTTTTATATTGATAAATATAGAAATACACTCAAAGGAAGAAAAATGATTTCATGAAATAAATTCTAATTTCAAAAATAGATTAGAATAGCATGCCTTGCTCTCTATTGATTGCTTGGTGTCGTCTCATATGAACAAAAGAAAACTGGTATATATTAGAGAACCAATCTAAGGAACTCTCACAGGAGAACTAAGACAGAAGCTTTGTTGGAATATCAAGTATTGGAAACAATCAATTCTAAGTTCATCCACATAATCAGAGATGATCGAGTGGCCAAGTCTATATAGCTGATATCTACCCAAAGGACATCCAAAGGACATCAGAGGAGTTCTTGTAGCCACTGTCCAAGTCTGTTTTGGAGGTTACACCTTGAACTTAAACAATAATTTGCCTTTCTTTCAAAGGATCCATCTTTTTTGTATATGGGAAATTTTACTATTAGGTTCTGGTTTGGGAATAATTTCTCATGTGGTAAGCTATAATTCCATATAATATGCTTTATGTAAATTTCTAGTAAAAAACAATTTCATGCATACATTGCAAAAACCAAATAGAAATTGATGAGGCAAATGGATAAACTTGTAAAAATACCAAAACCAATCCCAGCCCTTCAAAGACAATTAAAAACAAAAATCAATACAATAAGTATAAGAAACTGATTCAACCCTCCAAAACTGAACAATAGAAAAAGGAATGAGAGGAATCAATATTAGACCTGATTAATAAGAGGAATCAATATGACTTCACTTTAGATTAAGCGGGGAATGATTAGTTAGAGGAATCACCTAACCTTGACAGTGAGAAGAACATCAACCATCCTTTAGATGCAATTGAGAAAATCTAATCACATGATTTTGATGAAACACGGGGTGATGACATTGAAATCCACGTTCCTGGACAGTCTCGGAGATGTCCACCAGCACACAACTTACCAGAATAACCCGTTGCAGCACCAGTATCTGATATCCTGTAGAAGAATATGGAAGGATTCCCAATCACAAGGCTCACAAGTCACAACCTTGATCTTCTATCTATGAATAATTATGTCAGGAATTACCGGCCCACAAAGATTATCCACAATGAAAGCGCCCAGAAATAAGCGTCTAGTGAATTGAATGGAGATGCAATGGTTGAAGGCTGTATAGGAATGGAGGGTAGAGTTATGTTAAAAGAGATGGACATCATATATGTTAAATAAACTTACTTTGCTCTCTCTTAACCGCTGCTTTTCCATGAGCTACTTAGTAAAAATTTACCTAACATGAAAACTAAGAACATATTTTGACACTATGATGATGTAGCACAAAATTCTACCATCCAAACCTAAAATTTAAGCAAAACTCCATAATTTAACCATCTAGACCTAAAAACTAACGCTTCAAGATTTCAGCTTGTTTAAAATTTAACGAATTAAAAGGACCTGTTTTTAAAATGTTCCAAATTAGATTAAAACGGAGTGTAAAATGGCTAACACCTTCAACTTGGGATCTGTGCCGATTCACAATTTTAAAGGTTTACAAATTAAAATGTTGTAGACCTAGCACAACGTCACTGAAATATAGATTAGTCCAAGTGATCTCCACCAAATCCTTTTAAAGAGTATAAAGGTTTTCTACTCAGAGAACGTCTAGCTGATTCATTGTTAGATATCATTCTAGCAAGAGCACAAACAATATAATTCTGAGTTATATGTTTCCGATTTCAATGGTCTGTAAACTATGATGAGTTTTTCCTGCTAACGGTTTAATCTCCTAAATCCTAATAGTCTAGTCTATTATCACACTTGAGAAAGCACCAATAGAAAAATATCCAAGTGCATTTACAATACTATTCTGATGAGATAACCTTCAAATCAATTTTACAGAGAAAAGAGAACATCAGAACAACAAGTTAATAAGTTAAACAATGACGCTGAAAATACGTTATTAGGTTATGAAAATACTTAGCAGAGAGCAGTTATGGAACAACGATTATTTGTGTGAAATATAATGTTAGGTTCAAAACAGAGAGCTAAACTGTGGGCGGGAATTGACGGGTATAATAGATGTCTACTTATTAATATTTCAGTGAATGGCTAAGTGAGGAATGTTAAGTGATTTCTAAGCCAAGGAATGGTTTCTCCTATCATCCTTGAAGAGATAAATTCACATGTTTGAGCTCATCACTATTATTGAGTTTGTGAGGATCAAATATTACAAGGATGAGGTCAAATATTCCCACTTGGCAACAAACCATGATGTAAAGTAACTTCTTTGTGTTCATTGGTGAGCAAGCCTAACATTCTCTCTCTGAGACTACAAAATAACTGCGCAGTTAGAAGCGCAGTTATCTTCAAGAATTCATTTGAATGCCTTCCCGATTGAAGTTTTAGCTAAAATCTGGTATGAGTAAACTACACTTAATGAATAAGATGCTCAAAAAATTTCATCAAAAAAATCCACCGGAAACCACCCCAAATGGCGACGGCCGGACAGAGTCTCCTAAATAAGGGCTTATTTGACCTTTTTTGGTTAGTACATGGGCCTATTTGCACCTTTTCCCAAAGTATATCTTCACCCTTAAGTTAGTGGAGTAAGTGTATTTTAGTGCTCCTATGGAGTCCTAGCTAATTTTGAATTCAATTTGATTGGTCCACACGTGAACAACGTCTAGTACTCACTCCGTCCCAATTAGTTTTGTAAAATTTCCTATTTTGGTTGTCCCAAAATGGTTTTTCAATTTCTATTTTAGGTATGTAAATAAGGATAAAGTGACAACTTCACCTCTACTTTTACTTTTTTCCATCAACTTAAAGGCATCTACTTTTATGACTTAACTCTCAAAAGTCTTATCGAGTTGGAGCGTTGGGCGGGATTCAACTTTGCGAATTGAATTCAATTTGATTATAATGCTCCGTATTGCTCTCTCTGGCTCCATATCCCTGCTGGTGCAGCGAGCTAGCAGACGACCTGGGTCAAAGTTGAAGGTGGGGGCAATAGAGTGCAGAGGCAGCTGGTGGCCTGCTGGGTGACTTGATGGAGGGAGGAGTAGATATTGCAGAGTGGGGCGTCGCTGCCAGCAGCGGCCGGACACGTTGACCTGGTGTGATCGAAGCGGCGCCCTAGCTCTGTACCGCCGCAGCAATGGTCGGAAAGCCAGTCCCGGCTGCTTCCGATGATGTATCCACGTCTCCCGGCCCGATTCCGATTGCTTCTACTTCTGCCCCTGCCTCCTATCCTATTCTGCCCGGCCTGAAATTGGTTTCTGCAATGGCTATGATTGCAGTTTACTGGCTCCCGGATATCAAGGGACTACTACTCTGGTTCCATTTTGATCAATTCAACACCGGCCCGACGGCTGATTTCTCCTTAATGGGTCTTCATTATCAGCAGCTTTTCAGCACCCGATATAGTTTCAATTCAGTTCGATTTTGTTCAAACCATGGTTTGGTTTGATTGAATTGTTCAATTCGATTTCTGTTTTTCACTAATAAGCATTGCAATTTGATTTTAAATGATACAATAGGTGAAGAAATCAAACATATTACACGAAAATGCAACCAAACTAGACAAAGTATATTTTAGTTTACTGAAATTTGTTGGTCTGATCTAGTCTGATAGACGTATGATCTGTATGTATTTTATAACTATCCAAGTCTGGTCTAGTCTGATCTGGTCTGGTCTAAGACTGAAAATAGTCCAAGTAAAAATACCCAAATAATTAAAAAAGTGTAATAAAGTCCCGCTTAGTAAGCATATCACTCCATGTACTAATTAAGCAGCACTTTAAACATTTTCAGTTTTTGAATTTACACTTACCCTTCCTCTTTGCTCTTACCTCTTATTGTTGCCCCTACTCTATCGGCCTACCTTTACCCTTCCTTACCCTGACCCCACCCCTACACGTACACGTGTACCCTTACCCTAATCCCCACCCTACACTACCCCTCCCCTTACCCCTAGGCCCTTACGCCTAACCCCTACCCTTTCCCCTACCCACACACGTATTATACCCTACCACCACCCACTCCTAACCGCCCCTACCCCTCCCCCCGTTACCCCTGCCCCATGCCCCGACCCTACCCCTTTCTCCCCCAGTTACCCCCCTACCACCTTCTCCTACCCCGACACCCACCCCCACCACGTCCCACGCCCGCCCCTAACCCTACCCCCCGATTCCAACCCTACACCTACCCCTACCCTACCCTACCAGGGGTAAGGGGCAGGGTAATAGGGGCGGGGTAGTAGGGGGTAGGGTACGCGTACGAGGTTATTTTGGACATTTTTGTTAAACGGTGTTTTAAATCTTTTGAATTAAACATAAGTTTACAACACTGGTTATTTATGCTCCGCTTATTAACACGAGTTTAACTCTTAATAAGTACCGTTTAGTAACACGTGAAGTAAACATGTCCTTAATCTTTGTTTTGGTCCTATTTAAATACGGAGTAATTTTTAGGAGTAAAAATTATATGGGTATGAAGGACTATACGAATGATACAGAATCGTTCGTCTAAAAGTTGCATAAATTCTCAAAAAGTGCAGAGTAACCCAATGATCCACATAAGTCAATTTTCTTAAAAAGTGCATTAAAATCACCGGATAGTTGATCATAATTCTAAAAAAGCTAGCATTGCCAAGTCAACTTGCCTTAATGAGAGAAATAGAAAGAAGTGAAGGAGGGTAGACCACTTCCAAACGAAATTTCCATTTCGTTTTCCCACTTATGCCCACTCCTATGTATAAATAGCCTGTCAGTGCCCTCTTCAGATCATCAAAACATTCCCAGCCCAAGAAAAAAATACCGAGGAAGAAGAAAAAACAGAAGTACGGAGTATTAAATTTAGCTTACGTTTAAAGCCTTTCAAAAAACTTCGAAGAGTGAATAAGATCAGTAAACTCAAGCATGGCCGCACCTTTGTCCACATGGCCTTGGGAGAACTTAGGCGTATACAAGGTATATATTCATGTATCCCATTAATTAGTCTTAAATATTACTTACCTAGCACGGAAACTCTCCAGAAAGAGTATGTTTGCGTTTTGAAAACTCTACGGAAATTCGTGAGAAACTCACTGAACAGATGTTTTTCGAGTAAAAGTCTATTTTTCTCGTTTCCCATTTTATTTTCAGGTTTTCGTGCAGCATAGAATATTAGAGATTTATTGGATAGTTTGAACTTTGAAGTATGATATTAAACGCCTTTATTGTTTATGGTTGGAGCAGTATTTGCTATATGGACCATTTCTTGCAAAGGTTTTGCACTCAAGATACTATGAAGAAGGAAGCAATAACACAACAACTTGGTGCTTAAGCATACTGATTTTGTGTGCACTTAGAATTGCGGTATACCAAACGTGGTCTTCATTCAATAGCATGCTGTTCTTCGTTCGCAATCGCCGAATCGTACAACAAGGGACCGATTTCCAGCAGATTGACAAAGAATGGGACTGGTATGAAAGTTCAAATTAACACCTAGGAAATGTTCCCGAAACAGGAGTAGTCTTATTTTGGAATTCCAAAATAAGACTTAGGTTTTTCTTCTTGAAAAAATAGAATTAACAATTTTTACTCTCACTTTGGAGTCATTACTGCCAAAATAGTTGTAGTATTAGACATTAACATGACAATATTTATTGTCACTTGTGCAATCTTGGAATCATTATTGTCAAAATAGTTGCACTACTAGGCATTAACGTGAAAGTATTTACTGTCATTAATTGTAGTATTTTTCAATCAACAGTAACAACTCTTATTACGAAAACAAAAACATAACCGTTTATCCATTCCCCATTAACATATAATATCTTGAACTACTTATTTCATTAGGGTTAAACTTTTAGATTGAAATTCCAAAACTTGATGTCCGATTAAACTCTAGAGAGCAATATGTAAAGTAAATACTTTTTGTAAAATGTTTCAGGGACAATTTCTTGATACTTCAAGCTTTGACGGCAAGTTTAGGCTTTCTCATGTTCCCAGAGACGATTGCCAGTCTCCCAGCTTGGGACACGAGAGGAGTAATGGCTGCAATTTTGCTCCACGTTACGGTTTCTGAGCCCCTTTACTATTACCTGCATAAATGCTTTCATGGCAGCAGATTTCTCTTTAACAATTA
The DNA here is from genome assembly GCA_945859915.1 of Cuscuta epithymum. Classification (NCBI taxonomy): domain Eukaryota; kingdom Viridiplantae; phylum Streptophyta; class Magnoliopsida; order Solanales; family Convolvulaceae; genus Cuscuta; species Cuscuta epithymum. The sequence goes on from CAMAPF010000034.1 coordinate 3,000,315, forward strand.
TCATTCACTGCACCATTCCTCGGCCGTACCACACCCATACACATGTACGTATGCTAAACTATACTCTTTCCACATTCAAAGTTTCTGTTTGGACTTATTTTAATATCTTATTTTAACATCTCTTCCGGTACTCTTACATTTTATTCGGTAATTCTTTACCAAAAAAGGAAGTCATACAATTATTATCAAAACAATCATAAAAGAAAGGTAGGACTATTATTTGTTGTCGCCGAAACCGGCTGAATCAGTTGATTCTATTGAAATTTATCAAATTCTGACTGAGGTGGCTAGATTAACTGATTCAACGGATTTCAGAAAAATTTATATTTGAAACATATTTTATTAATAAAGTAAAGAAAAAATCACTCCCTCCGTCTCATAGAGAGGTTCCCGATTCGGTTTACGATGCTTGACTGACGATAAACTTGTAAATAAAATTTATATACTGAAAAAATACATTAAAATTTTCATAAAGCCTAATCAAGAAAATTTAAATTTGATAAAAAATTGATATATAAAGCAAAAAGATTAAGAATGATTTAAGTTAACCACGTGACTAGTGGTTTGGAACCTTTGAATGAGACAATGGTAATATATAAAATAGCTAAATTAAAATAGTCTTATCCAATAACTTCTGTCGATACAGTAACTAACTTCAACATTACTCTTTCTTGTTATTAGATATATCAATTCACAAAAGTTGAATTTAAAATCTTGAAATCAGTGTTAGACATTTTATTGAAACTATATAGTGACAAAAGTTTTTATTTAATGTTAAATTTTGGGTCATGCAGCTGCACATGCTACACCTCTAGAGCACATATTTTTAGGTACAATAATAGGGATACCCATCCTTGGGGCATGCAAGATGGGATATGGATCAACGGCCATGATTTATGGTTACATTCTGGCCTTTGATTTCTTGAGATGTTTGGGGCATTGCAACATTGAAATTGTTCCACACCAGCTGTTTGAAGCCCTTCCATTTTTGAGATATCTGATTTACACCCCCACGTAAGTAAATTCCTCTCTTTCACACCCTTACCAGTTACCCCACAATCAGTTTCATTAGGTCACCAAAACTATCTTTTAATTTGGTCCATACTTCAATTCATGGGATTGGTGTATGATTTGACTTTTTTTAAATGCAGATATCACAGTATACATCATACAGAGATGGACACCAATTATTGCCTCTTTATGCCTCTATTTGATGCTTTGGGCAATACTCTCAACAAAAAATCATGGGATAAGCACAAGGAAATTAGTTTGTTAGCAGGTGATTGATTTAATTAGTCAACAGAAATATTAAATTTTGGCAAATATTTCAACTAAATTTGTGATGGCAGCACTTGTCCCAAAGTCGTAGTTTGTTGTTTCGTTTTTGGGTGATACAAGTACATTTTATCTTTGTAAGGGCACAAAATTTAATAAGGCTTCATTTTATTGGTGTATTTCCAATATAGGTGACCACAACAAAGCTACAAAACGGAATTGACTCTTAATTATTATCCCTCAGTCTCAATTTGAATTATCAAATGGATTTTTTTGAGTCAAACAATTAATTTTATTCACTTAATTAAATTTAAATTTGGATTTTCCATTTTTTAGAGATTCTATTGAAGTTTCTAGTTAGTCTGGGCTGATTCGGTTCGATCTGATCTGGTCTAGAAAATATCTAGTCTCTTTGTATTTTATAATTGTCCAAATCTGATCTGACATTGAAAATAGTCCAAGTAAAAAACATCCTTAGAGGTCAAGGACAGTTTTTATCAAAATAATGCGTGAAAGTAATTTACTTTATTATAATCATAAATTCATAAGTATCAAGTAGTATCAACAATCAAAATAACTAAATATAATGCATTTATATATGCAGGAAGAAATGGGAGGGTACCGGACTTTGTGTTCTTGGCCCATATAGTGGACTTCTCAGCGGCCGTTCACGTCCCCTTCGTGTGGAGGTCATTCTCGTCAACCCCCTTCAGGACAAGGCTCTTCGTGATCCCCTGCATTCCTCTAAGCTTCATGTTAATGCCCTTAATGTGGGTTTACTCAAAGACATTCTTGGTCTCCTCCTACATCCTAAAGGGTCATCTTCAACAAACTTGGACCGTACCCCGCTTCGGTTTTCAGGTCAGCGAGCTACTTTTATCTACCGCTTAATCAGGGGATGTTCACTACAAAAAAACACGGGATTGACATAAATTTTTGGTAGGAATTCCCCAAAATTAGCAAGATTTTGAAAGAGATATGCTGAATTCGTGCCAAAAACATTTTGACATGAACTATATGACATGCAATTATCGGTCAATCCCGTAATTTTTTGTAGTGATTTGAGAATTGAGAGTTCAAAACACGGAAAAGATAATTTTGAAATCTTTTTGTGATCTTTCAAAATCTTCAATTGCTCACTTTTTATGTTTTCTAATCGATGAATTTTGAAGGACAACCTATTACATGACAATTTTATCATAATTTGAAACAAATATAATTTCAACTATTTGAATATGTCATAATTTGGAAGCTCTTTTAAAGTCATCTCCTACTCTTCATCCAAACTCCCAAACATACCATTTGATGTCATTTTTGTTTTAAAGCATACTCCGTCATAAGGTCTTGCTTCCTGTCATTATTAAGTCATTTGAAATTGCTGAGATTAGACAGCTGATTTGAAAAAAGTAAAATAAAATATTTTCACTAATTAACTACGAGTATATTTTATTCCTATTTGAAGCAATTGCATTGCTTGTATATAATATACTTCATTTTTCTTTTTGTGTAATGTTATTGCAGTATTTCATACCATTTGCGGCAAGGGGAATCAATGGGCTCATAGAAGAAGCTATTCTTAGAGCTGACAGGATGGGGGTGAAGGTTATCAGCCTTGCAGCCTTGAATAAGGTTAGTTCAATATACAATAATCAAAGAAATTATTGGATCGAGAAATTCATTATCATATTTGTAATATTTGTTGATAATTGTTACCATATCACACGTCTTAGGATGTTTTACTTCTGTAATCCGTCCCAGACCAGACCAGACCACACCCGTTCAGATCAGACTTGAATAACTATAAAAATACAAAGACGCTAGACATTACCAGACCAGATCAGTTCAGACCAGACTAACAAATTACTAAAAACATCCTTAACTCATTTGTCCCATAATTAGAAAATTAATATATTAATTAATATGTGTAGAATGAAGCACTAAATGGAGGGGGGGCATTGTTTGTGAACAAACATCCGAACCTGAGGGTTAGAGTGGTTCATGGGAATACCTTAACGGCGGCGGTAATATTAAATGATATTCCCAAGGATGTTGAGGAGGTTTTCTTGACCGGAGCCACCTCCAAGCTTGGTCGCGCTATTGCTCTTTACCTATGTCGACGAAGAGTTAGGGTTTTGGTACGTTTTCAATTATTTTTACTTCCTCGGTACTTTTTTATTTTGTCAAATTTGACTATTTAAATTAATCAGGTTAAACTTTGAATGATTATATATTTATACACTGTACTGTTGATAATACGAAAATGATATGAAAATGTTTTTTGATGTTAAACTTTGAATGATTATATATTGATACATTTTTTGTGCACACCTTTGACACAGTTGTCTGTCTACCCAGCCAGAATTGTCTGTGTACAAACAATTCATATTAAAATATACTTCATCCGTTCCAAAAACAACTTCTCACTTTTCTTAAATGGATGTCCCAAAATTAACTTCACACTTCAATACTTTCTTTATTTGGCAAATTATCTACATCAAACAAGTGATAAACAGTGTCAAACAGTGTTTAAACAGTGCCAAATAGTGTTTAAGTAGTGCCAAACAGTGTGTAAACAGTGCAAAACAGTGCAATGTACAGTAAAGTCAAATTTATTTTCTAAAAGTGTGAAAGTCCAACTGGGAAGTTGTTTTCGGGACAGAGGGAGTAAAAGTTTTCCGTATACAAACAAATTTGTCTATGTAAACAGATAAGTGTGTCAAAGGTGTATAAAAAAAGGTGTACATCACCAAAAATATTTCTTGATAAACACTATCATAAAATATAAATTTATTATGTTTGAAGTGAAGGTAGTAATATTTTGCTCCTAGGAATTTGTTATTATTGCTCTCTGATCTCTACAAGACTACAACCATTAAAATCACAAATTATATCGTGCGCAACTAGATTGAATTGTAATAATAACTTTATATCCAGATGTTCATTTACGTACTCTATTCCTAAATAAATCGACATTCATAGCCTTATCTTCATATCCTTATTCGAAAAATACGAAGTATTATATATTTCACATTAATTTTCCTTTATCTAAATCAATTTCAATTCAATCACGTAGTTTTCATTTAATTCATTGGATAATATACTTTGGACTCTTTATGGGACAAGTAATTATCTAATGAGAGAAGTCCTTAAATAGGAGTAAAAAAGTTTTGAAATTCCTTGAATATGAGTAAATTTCTTCCAAGTTTGGCGTTACTAGGCTTTAAACATGGCATTTTGTTCAAAACTTGGCAGATTACTTCTATTCAGGGAATTAAAAACATAATACTCGTATTTTGGAATTTCAAAACGTTTTTGCTCCTATTTAGAGCGAATTCTATTATCTAATCTATCCGCATTTTGTATCTGGATAATGGCATATTTCAGCATAAATAAAACACGCTTGGTGTCCAAAAAATCCTTAATTAACTCGTTATGTTGCACTATGTGCACAATGTATCCAGATGTGCAATATAGATTTTTTATTTAAGAACCTTTTTATTAATACTTAAATATTCTTCTTTATTTTGTATACTAAGTTGGTGAATGTTGTATGATAAGTACATCTTAATTCTTTGATGTGTTGTTTCCTAGAATTAATTGAGAGTAGTTGACGATGAGAGTTATGTTGAAAATATAAAACATGATTGCCGGCAATATTTGGGTATTAAGTAATTAAATTAAATTAAATTAAATTAAATTAAATTAAATTAAATCACGTCTATATTTATGTGTGCAATTGGTTTATTATGCATTAATTATTATGCCGACATGTAGTTGGATGTTGTTGACAACATAAGATTAGATTCTAGAAGCATACACTCACGTATAGGGAAATTCTAAATGCAGTCTCCATTTTACTAATTGCAGCCCCTAATTAAAATTAATTAATTATCAATAAATATAATACCAATTATACCCTATCGCTTGTCCCAACGTGTTTCTCTTGCCGTAAGGCCGATTTCCGATGCGGCTCGGGTCTTTTATCACTTTTTCTCAAGCCTTTTTTCCTTTTAAGCAGTGGCGGAACCAGAACTTTTTTTGAACAGGTGCCGAGAAATGTATGAATAAATACGTTGTAATAAATTTAGAAAAAAATGCAAATGATTGTCTAAATTAAGTGTCGTAAAGCTTAATGTTTACATATAAGTCCAAAACTAACTAACTACTCTAGAAAATTAGGGGAGATAACTGCGTCTTGCGAGTTCACATCTGTTGAAAGCGTTGCAAAATTACTTCATTTTCAACATTCTTAACCTAACAAATTGTACAACAATAAATTCATATACTACTTATTAATTAGCCTTAGCCTTGATTTGTATGTAATCACTACATTTAGTGTTAAATTAATAAGACAATTCAGTTAAGGAAATAAGAACACATTGCACTTATAATAATAATAATAATAATATTAATAAAATTAATATAAGACACACCACACTAGCTATGGCATCCCAAAATCCCAATCTAAGTAATAAAATAGAGTGACCGGTTGACCCAATTCAGTAATTCACCACTTACCCACTTCAACAAAAAAATTAAAAAAAATGCCACAAATTACACAAATAAAAGGACAACAGATAATTTACCTCTGCTTTTCAGAATGAAGTTTCAAACGCGCAGGCAACAGCAGGTCAGCAGCGATTAAGCGATTCAAGGTCCAAGCTTTGCCGCTCAGTCGTTCCAGGCGTCCACCAGTCCACCACAGTCCACAGCACCGGCGGCCGCCCCAAAATTTCACTCTTCACTTTCTGGGCAGAGCGAATCGGCTGTTTGACTAAACTAATTTGCGAATTGAACGTGGGTGAATAACCCTAAGGTAAACGAGTAAGGTCTGTAAGGATGCTATTGAAATCTAATTGTAATTTCTTATATTTAGGCAGTTTTTTAAATAATTGGATAATAGGGTTAATGAGATGTCGTTTATAGGATACTAGCTGCCGTTTTACCTCTTTTTTGAACTTAAAGCAACGGTGTCGTTTAAGTCTTATGCGTCAATTAAACGCTTTCTAAAAAAACCAGCGCGGAGCAGTAGGCCGACGGAGGAAGCCATGGCAGATTGGCACGGTGCTGGTAATGAAATCACAGCAGGGCAGCAGGGGCGCTGGAAAATTATACATATATATATACCTAGACTACTCCGGCGAAGGGGGAGCGCCGGCACCGGCTCGCCCCCCTCTGGTTCCGCCGGTGCTTTTAAGCTTATTCTTTTAACCCCTAGCCCCTCCTGACACCCTCCAAAAACTGGCCGGCACGTTGATGATTCCGAAGTCGATGGTGAAGTGGAGCAATGAAATTCATGGGTGGGACTGTGGCCTGTGGGAGTATTTGAGTCGGTCAACATAAAAGGAAAAATCAATTTTCCACAGCAGTTACTTGCGTAGGTGGGAGTTCTTTTCCTGTTTGGCCTTTTTTGTCAAGTGATATGAATCACAACAGATAGAGGTGGATTAAGTACTCCGTATATGTGTAGCTTCGTTTTCAGGGGGTCCTTTTAATCTGGTTAGAACTTAGAAGAACAAGATAGCTGGTTGGGATAAATATGTATTGGAGATGATAATTAGAATGAGTACCGGAGTACGTAGTAAGAAATTAAAAAGCTCTTCAGTAACGTCGATGTGATGGCGAATGAGGTTGGGGCAAACGACAAGGATAGAATAGACATTAGATTTATATTTAATTAAATAATTTTAATTAGGGGCTGTGTTTAGTAAAACAGGGGCTGCATTTAGAATTACCCTCACGTATATACAGGAGGAGTTAGAAGTCACCTTATTAGGCCCAACCCATCACAAATTTGAATATGTCTATACAAGAGTGTTGATAGAAATTTACCTGATTAGGCCCAACACAATTATATAAAGATTTATCAACTTTTTTTTGTACTAGTCATCCTAACATGTTTTCAATGTGCCGAGATGGACTCATGGGTTAGATGCATTGGTACTTTACATTATTGTCCATATACCATACTATATGATGATTTTCTCCATTACATAATACCACTAATACGTATTACCTCTGTAACATTGATATCTTCCTATTTAAAAGTAAATGAGATTAAGAATAGTGAAAGATGATATAAATTATTGAACGTGTGATGGAAATATAATGAAATAGTGTGCTGGAATGAAGGATAAATTCGAAAAAAAATAGTTATAATAGTGTACGGAGTATTATTTTCAAAATTATTGAGAGTATGATAAGAAGATTTAGAAATGAAAGATATGAATGTTACAGACGAAAAAGAATAGTGGGAAGATATAAATGTTAATGAGGGAATAATTGATTGCGTTTTCACAAATTGTGCAGATGTTGACTCAGGCAACTGAGAGGTTTCAGAATATCCAAAAGGAGGCCCCAGCTGAATACCAGAAGTACCTAGTACAAGTCACAAAATACCAGGCTGCCAAACACTGCAAGGTGATAATGCAACTTAATAATTGTATACAGATATAAGAATTAAAGAAGGAACAAATACGAGTATACGCCTAATCTAGGAGTCAACAATAAAAGTATACATTGAATCCAAGAATTTAATGTATACATATTAATGTATACACTATACCCCTCCGTCTCCTTCTAAATGTCTCATTTTATCATATTGGGACGTCCTTATTTAATTCTCTCATACCTTATTTGGTAAAGTTTATGTGGCTCAAAATCATTCTTACTTTATTCTTACTTTATTCTTTTTTATCAATTAATATCAACCACACAAACCTATTTTTCTTAAAACTCGTGTCACCCTCTTACGTGTCACAAACCTATTTGAAGTATATACACTGCAAGGTTATAAACGGTATATAAATATTCTTTTATGATTGAAGTGTATATTTGTTCATTATTCCTATAGATTATCCTCCTTATTACATAAAAATAGTTATTAACCAATAAAAGTATACATTGAATCCAAGAATTTAATTAAAACTCAAAATTTTATTTTTAATTAATTACAGTACTTAAACTATTCTCTTTACTAAGTAAGGATTTCTTTGATTATAGACATGGATAGTTGGGAAGTGGATCACAGCAAGGGAGCAAAACTTTGCACCAAAGGGAACTCATTTCCACCAGTTTGTGGTTCCTCCGGTTTTGCCCTTCAGAAGAGACTGCACCTATGGCGATCTTGCCGCCATGAAACTCCCTGATGATGTACAAGGTCTTGGATCTTGTGAGGTGAGCAACATACATAATACACTTTAGCTTCTTTTATGTCATTAATAAAAGGACGATTGTGACGAATCAATGAAAAATGAATGAATGATGGCATCACACAAATTTTTTATCGCGAGTGAATGTGAAAGTATTTCAGACATTACTAAAATATCAACTAATAAACTAATTACTAGATAAAATCTCAGGCTACTCCTTATCTGATCTTTTAAATGGATTAAGGATGTTTTTACTTGACTGTAATTTGCTGGTCTGGTTTGGGCTAGTCTAGTCTAGTCTGGTCTGGTTTCTTTGTATTTTTATAACTATCCAAGTTTGGCCTGGTCTGGGACATATTACAGTCCAAATAAAAACATCCTAACTGATCTTAACTGTTGAAGACCTACACCGATAAATTAAGAAGTAATAAAGTGTCATATTTAGATCATGAGTTATTTCTCTTATGAGGTTAACATTTTAGGATGAAACATTGAGTATTAACATGGTATACGAGTCAAACCGATCAATAACCATGTTGTGGGGCTTTATGAAAAATGACGACATGGTTATCACACATGACAATGACGAATCGATGAAAAATGAATTCTGGCACGATCCAGTCGAAACGTCTAGTCGTGAGGATATGTGTTGAAGTCCCACACCCATTAACTAAAAAGTGATAAAGGATTATACTAAGATGTTGAGTTATTTCTTTTATCAAGCTAAGCTTTTTTAACATTAAATATTGAGAAAAATAACAAACAAACTAAATTAGACCGATTAGCTTCAATAAAGAGCACAAAATTTCAAAATGTTGAGTTGACTTTCCCCAACAAATAGGCCAGGGAGGCTATATTAAGATCTAGTCTAGGAGTACGCTACGTATTATGGTTGCATGCCTAGTCTACCTTAGACCAATTTGGCTCATCCAATCCATTCCGTAACTTATAAATAGTATTTGATGTGGGCACCTAGCTAACTAACTAATAGGAAACCATAATGCTTAATTTTGACTAATGATGATTTTGTGTGTATTTATTATTATGATGAAATGTAGTATTCAATGGAAAGAGGAGTGGTCCATGCATGCCATGCTGGAGGAGTGGTTCATTTCCTTGAAGGGTGGACCCATAATGAAGTTGGAGCTCTTGATGTGGACAGAATTGATGTAGTTTGGGAAGCTGCTCTTAGGCATGGACTGAAGCCTGTCTCAAGGGTTGGAATGGAGAAAAACATGGTTACTAGTAGCTAGGACACAGGGATGGATCTGATCTATGTATGTAGTGATTTGTGGTGTCAAACTGAACAAATGTCCATCTTTTGATCTTTATGTATGTTTAAACTCAAAAACATATTCCATATCTATACAAGTATGTACCCATGCATATATATGGACTGAATTTTCAAACCCATACCACCAATACAAAAATAAAATTGTGCGGCATACATAATATTAACCCCCCCCCCGTGCAGCCCCCAATTTTATTTATGTTTGATTCACTCACATCAAGAAGATAAATTAAAAGTAGTATAAACTAAGTAATGCTATAAAAATAAAATTAATGGTAAAATAATGTAAGATACAATAGATTAATAGGTATGTTCAGAAGTCAATGGAATATAAAGGCAAGGACGACACACTATTACAGGTCTCCCCTAATATAGAGCACAAAAAATTAGTTGATCTTCCATCATCGTGAGTCTCGTGACATATCACAAAAATCAACCGAGAATTGAAGGGCTTCTTACTTGCAAGTTCGAAACCATGCACCCTGCCCAAAGGTGAATAAGGTGATGCATAAAATTAAACATAAATTGTCTCATTGTCTGGGGTGAGATAGTTATATCCGTCATTATTAAACCTAAATTACACGGAAACATGCAAAGTTCTAAATGGTGTAGATCTAGTCGATCAGTTATCATGGGACTCAACAAATAGTAACAGTTAATAAAAGTTAATAGTATTTATACAATTAATTTTTGAAAAAGTAAAAATTAAAGCATTTAGAAAAAAATTGCATAATAGAAAAAAGAAAAAATAATTTAAAGCACTATCTATTTTCATCACTTAATAATAACACTCGTTTAATGTTATTGAGTCGTTTGACCATGGCCCCGATTAGTTGATAATCTCTATTTTCTGCTTATCAGTCTTATAAATTAATTTCTACTTAGTATTAACTATTAGTGTTTAACTTTGATTTTTCGTGCTAAATCGTGTAATAATCAAAATAAGTAATGTTGGAGTGTTTTTTTTGTTGAATTACTTTAGAGGACTATTTAACCTATTTTTTAATATAATTTTTTCTTTAATCTATTCATCAAATATACTTCAATTCTTTCCTAATTTAACAGATTCAACCAATTCATGCATATCGTTTTAACTAACATTTCATCAATTTCAGCAGATCCCACCAATTCAACCAATTTCAATTTTGAAAAATGGGCCTTAAATCTGATTAGATTGTTTAGAATCAGTATAAATTAAGAAATTACTCGAAATAAAAATAAAAATAGTAGTGAAGTTTAAAAAATACGACTAATTAAGTGTACACATATGTCTAATAAAAGAAAGAACATTAGCTAAAAACTCATCCCAAATGAGAATAGATAAGTTCTATTTTAGAAACAAAAACAATCATTTTGAAATGTGTTACTTTCTTGTTTTTAATTAGTAATGTTTGACTTTTTCATGCAGTGATACCAAATTTTGGCCCTAAATATATTTATACATGGAAATATTTATTACTCTGTATATGAAAGTGATAGAAAAATCTTTGTTAAATATGTTAGGGATTTGTCTAAAATAGGAATAAAAACGGTCTCAAATTTTAAAATATGACTGCTATAAGAGTCGCTATTGCCATGTAAACAAGTAGCTATTTTGACCATAATGACTCCAAAGTGACAGTAAAGATATTGTCATGCTACTTCTATTTCGAAAAAAACATAACGACCCTATTTTAGAATTTTGAAACATTTTACTTCTATTTTAATTTTCCCAAATTCTTATCATAAAAGTATAAAATTTATATGTTTTGAAAAAATACATTAGTTACAATAATTGATCAAATTTTATTATCATTAAGGAAAAGTAAAAACTGGGTCACTAAAATGATAGTACGCAATACATTGTATTAATGGGACATTGTCTAAATAGGAGTAACTGCGTGTTGTAATTCTAAAATATGAATGTTACTCCGTCCGTTCCATAAAATAGTTCCTGCATTGATTTGGATCAGAGTTTAAGAAAGTGAGAATAAAGTGGAAATATATGGTTGTGGTTAAGTAAGAAAAAGGTAATTGAATGTGAGTATACAAAACTTTCCAAAAAAAAGGAAATAAGAACTATTTTTTGGAATGGTCCAAAAAGGAAGTTGGGAACTATTTTGCGGGACGAAGAGGGTATATTTACCTTAGTGAAATAGGAGTTATAACTCTCATGATGATTGAAAATACCGTCATTACTCAGATCAGAGTAAATAGTGTAATCAGAACTGGAGGTACACGTTTTGTGTACACATGTCTGTCCTTCACAGACAAATTGTTTGTGACAGACAATTTGTCTGTGAAGGACAGACATGTGTACACAAAACGTGTACCTAAAGCATTTTTCATGTCTAATAGTGCAACTACTATTTATATTGCAGTAATTGCTTCAAAATGATACGTAGTACTCCTATTTCATTGCGAGAAGAAAAATAAGATTTTTTTTTGGAATTTTGAAAATTGGGAAACTTTCTTAGTACACTCTATATATCCTTAGGGTATCATACATTTGTTCACGTGGACCAATCAGAATGTTGCAGTTGAATTATTTATATCTAAATTCAAAATGATACTACCTCCGTCCCCCTAAGTTTGGCACAAGAGAAGGTGATACGGTTATTAATAAAAGTGAGTTTATGTGGTTGATATTAAATTGATAAAGTAAGAATAAAGTATAAATTATTTAGAACCACACAAACTTTACAAAATAAGGTATGTGACAATCTAAGTGGGACGGACCAAAGTGGTAAAATGGAATAATCATAGTGGGACGGAGGGAGTATAATAATGTGAATCAATCAAGTGAGTGATAAGTATGGTACCCCATTGTTTAAATGGGTACCGGAGTCACCAACTTTCTTTGCATTTATTTAGATTATTATGACAAAATGTACACGTGTCAGGGTGTCGTGGAAGCACCGCCTGTAAGACGCCACACGCGTCGATCGCTAGTTTCGTGTAATCAGCCATGTCGAACCACCTCAAACAAACACTTGTTCGCGGACACCGAAAAAAGAAAGTCCTACAAAAAATGGTAAAGACAACCGCAGGAGGATCCGCTTTAGCCGTTCATCACACCAAGAAGAAGAGGCGGCCGGTGCCGGAACGCCGCCGCTCTTTTAAGAAGAGAGTGTTTGATTATCTCTTTTCCGATGATTACATGTTTGCACCCCTGCTTTCCTTGCATTCCTCAATAGTCTCCTCATCTTCATTTGGTACGGATTTCACATGAAATGGATGAATCGGTTTCAATTTTACTTTTTATTTTTATAGTTAGTTTTTGAATTAGAAATTAAAACTTAATTAGTTATATCAGGTATATACGGAGTACTAAATAGGAACGAAAACAATACTCTGGATGATATTTCAAAATAAGAGTGTTATCTTTTTCTTGTAATCAAGAGATTAGGAGTAACTTAATTTTTTATTTTATTTTAATTGATACCACTTTGAGGCCAATCTAGCTTTCTTAGAGCATCTCCAATGCTAGAATGTGCACGGTGCAGAAATAGCCACATAAATATTAGCAAATAAATTATCTTTCTCCTTGACATTGTGGAGAAAAACTTATCAAAACTGTATAAAATCATTCAAATAAGGAGAGAAAGAATTTATTTACTAATATTTATGTGGTTATCTCTCATGTCACATGTGCACCGTGCACATTGTAGCATTGGAGATGCTCTTATCTAGTACAAAAACATACTCGTACTACGAAGTATTAGCTTTCCTGTCTAGTACCTTGAAAAATACTACTAGTATCAATTACTACTTCAACACTGCCATATTAACATTCAAATCATTTAGGATGTTTTCGGATGTTTTCAGTCTGAGACCAGATCAGATCAGACTTGATTTCCTTAGTTATAAAATACATAAAGACCAAATGTTTACCAGATCCGTTTACCAGTTCAGACCAGACTAGACCAGCAAATTTCAGTCCAAAAGAAAACATCTAACTTTGAAGATGATGTCAATTATTATACTAATACATCATCACCATTACCCCGGTGTCGCAAAGTCTCCCACCTATAGTGGGTACGTGCAGGGACGGTGGGATACGTGCAGAGACGTAGGTAGAAGTAAGAGTTGGGCTGGATCGGTACAAAGAATTTTTACAGATAATTTTTTACATTAAAAATATAAGCAATTTTAAAATTTGGACCAGGTCGTGGCCCAGTTGGCCACCCCTCCACCTCCGCCCCTGGGTCTGTGGTCGGATGTACTAAAGCACATGGAGATTGTTTTCGAATGAGCATAGTGAAAATAGCGAAAATCGTGGACTGTCTGCTGCTTCATAACAAAAAAATCGCTGACAGTTTAATGAACCATTTTGTTTTATTACGTCATATTTCCAAGCCAAAAGATATTGAGTCATTGGCTCCATTGCAAATGATGGCAAAATTATTACACTAATACCAACACATTAATGTCTGGTAATATCAAAATATGATAGTATTATTGCATGATAGCCATGAATGTTCCTATGGTATAATATTAATTATAATGCTACTTAAATGATAGCCATGGTATAATCCTACTTAATTGAAAGTGCAATTCTATGAGTAGCCAAAAGTAACAGGATTGACAAGAACTTTTGGAAAGGATTCACTAAAATTCGTAGACGATTTGGCACAACCACGCCAAATTCAGGCCAACAACATTTTATCACAAGCTATTTGACACAAAATCATTGATCAATCCGTGTCAATCTAGTTATTTTTTTGTATTACTGAACAAAATTCATGGACAAGAGCTTGAATTATATTGTCACTATCACAATGTTGTCCCTCCATATTAGCCATTACCATCAAAGTGACTAGGATTACTATAATTTTGAATTTATGTTGGTGTTCATCTTTCTTAAGTCATATTTTGTTAGGTGTTAGTTTTATCATTCAGTTCATTAGCAGGAATTGGGGAACCACTCTCAAAGGAAAAAGAGGAGGATTTTGTGGGGAAAGTTGTTGATTATATGAGGTCTGATTGCTACTTGTACTCTCCAATGGTGATTACTCAACCGTGGCTTACATCATCTGTTCAATGTCCACCCCCAGCTAATAAAACAGGTTTGCTTAGAGGTTTGCTTATTGGTGTTCCCCTGGCCTCCTCTCTCTCTACATATATAAGGCTCAATCCTAAGATGCATATAGCCTATGACTAGTCCCGCATTTGATCTAATCCTCAGTGTGCAATGTGGGATGATGTTGACTATATTAGTAAGGCGTCCCTTATCTTAAAAGGTTAACCTAACGTGAGAAGTAACATAGTCTAGATCTTATATATTATACAAAGTATTACTTTAATACTGCGTAGTTTATTCGTTGGAAACATCTATATTATGTATATGCATATTTATGTTGTTATAGATTTATAGTCTAGATCTTAATATGCATTGGTCATTTACTAGATAGGCAAGCGAAAGTGGCCTTCAAATCTCTGGGAGCTTTAATACGTAGTATAAGCTATTTCTGTGTTTTAGGGTTACATCATATCCTTGAAAAGATAGACACGGTCGAAACCGGAGATTTGTTAAAAGAAGGCGATCAAACTGATCATCCTGTTGAGAAGATTAGTAAGGACCAGAACACCGATAGCTGTCATCCTTTTGATTTAAGCCGCACTCGCATCAAAAGTACCAGCTTACGGCAAGAAAGAGTTAAGCATGTGATATTGCAACCCTCCCATCCGTTAACCCCGTGACAACAGGTTATTCCTTTGTTTACTATCTTTATTCAATTCTGCAGGTACATATTCTGCAGGTACATAAAGTGTTGCATTATGTTTAAGTATCATACATTGCACAATTTATCCAATTTTGTCATACTATATGAGAGTAGGACATTATTATGTTAACTTCATTGTCTTCATCCATATCGAGATACAAATAGTTTAAACGCGTTATTTTAACTTTTATTTACATGGAGCTATTAGATGTTGTTGTTGGGCCATTTGGACTTCTTTAGCTTAAAGGACAGCTGCTACGAGCAGGGACAGTGTTAAAGAATGATTCATAGAATAGTTGTCTTATTGCAAATTTTACCCAAAATCATCTTATTTACTTGGGGGTAAATCTTGATGCTGCTTCCCTAACTCTGGCCATACGTTTATCTATTGTCTTAGTTTTTAAAAGATTATGAGCCTGTTTGGCAAAACTGAAATTGACTTATTCTGTTGATATTGATGAAATTAATGTTGAAACGATTGAATTGTCCCTATCTCTAGCCCTACGTTTATCTATTGTCTTAGTTTTTAAAAGATTATGAGCCTGTTTGGCAAAACTGAAATTGGCTTATTCTGTTGATATTGATGAAATTAATGTTGAAATGATTGAATTGTGAAAAAAAAATATTAATAATATACGTAGTATTTATTAACAAAATAAATAAAATTTATATGAAAATATAGCTAAAGTACTCATTTGCAACAATTTCAAGCCAAAACTTTGACCTCACTTATTTTGACTATTACACAATTTAACACACAAAATAAAACATTACATGTTTGGTAAAAAAAACGTTGGCTAATAAGATTAATAAGCCGGATATAGGGGTTACCAAATGCGTTCTACATCAAAGCTTGATCACATTTTTCTAAGCCGGCTAACATGAGGTGATTTTAATCCAGCTTTTATCTGTTTGAATTGGCATGTTGTTTGGCATGTTGTACTTATTTAAATGTGAACTCGTTATGTTTAATCTGTTGCTGAAATAATCTGTTGCTGAAATAATGTTTTATTCTGGCAGAAGAGTGTTCTTTGGACCTAGGAAGAGTCGTGGGAGGTTTGCGACGAACTATAGCAATCCCAAGTTTGCATATCACGCTTTAGTCTATCTTCAACTTTTTTTAGATACACATACTAAATCTATATATATATATTGCTCTAAAATTTTCTTTGTATTTGCTCCCCCCACGCCCAGGTCCCATGAAAGTACAGTTTTTAGTTTTTTTTTTTATTTGTAACAAGATATAACGGTCAGACATATGAGAAAATATATGGAGTATGTCAACACGCAGGATCCTGATCCATCTAACGGACAACAGCAACACGGGAGGAGAGCTTGGGAAGGGGAAGTGTGGATCGTGTGGGTGTAATAGGCCAGGCCCCTACCCAGCACTCTACCCGGCTGCAAAAGCCAGGCGGCAGAGAATCCTGATCCATGTCAACATGCTCACTATGGAGTATTCTCTCTATTCAACTCTTCTTTTGACTCACACAAGATTTATAGTGTAAATTTTGTGATCAAAAGTTGAGAATTGAGAATGAAGTCTATTTTAATTTAGGATGAAAATGAAAGAATGGGGTTGATTTTGGGACAGATCTAGTTTTTTCCTGTGCAAATTTATCTGCGTGTTAGAGAATTGAGAATTTTATTATTGTTTTCCGACTTTATTCAACGCTCTAATCCTTCATCCAAAACTCGAAACAGGATTGTCCTAAATTAGTTGACGGGATTTCTTGAACTTCATCCCATTTTAGGCTAAATTGACGTGAGAAACATAATCTTAGACGTGCCCGTCATTTTTAGCCTTAGTTTGGTGATGAAGTTAGGAAACACAAATACACTGTTTATTTAATTGGAAGTTGGAACCATATGATTATCACGGAGTTTAAGAGTGAAATAGTAAATGTGTGGAAATTATAGAAAACATGGAAAAGGTATTAAAAAATAGATGAAAAATACATACTGAAAAGGGAAATAAACATTTTACTAAAAGAAGTTCCAGAGAGAAAAATGTTGCTAGTAATAATAGCTTTGTATCTTTGCTACTACCTTTACTCTTCCCGGAATAGCTTATCTATTCATTGTCCACAACTATTTCATCTTCAACCAAAAAGGCAACCATCATTCCGCTTGGTGTTCTGTATTCAGAATTCCAACTAATCCTTTTATTTTGTCATATTATTCGTGCTTATTTCGTGTAATTTGAATTTTGTTTGATCCCCTCTAATTTCAACATGTAATTCGATCTCTTGGGATCCTAATGTTATTATGACAAGGTCTATTCTTCTTTGGAGGTTTATTTCTGATCGAATAAATTGATGTCAAGTTGGACTCATAGTAATTACCCTATGACAAGGTTAAATTATTCCGGGACAAATGAAGTATAATTGCGCTGCCCGCTTGCCAAAGGAGGATCTAGGTATGGGCGGTGGGTTGAAGCCCAGGACATAAGATGTGGCAATAATATTTAAGAGCTTTATGACAATGGTATGCTTTTACTTGAAATAGCAGAAATTCGAATTGTAAGTAAAAACTATCTTACATATATGGTATATATGAGCAACATGGCCATAGCGTTTTTCCAACTTTGATAAAAACATAACTGGAAGCTAGCCAAAGTCACCTTAATTAAGCTAGTACGATATGGGCGGTGATCGGGCGGTAACGTAGCCTGGAATTCTCTGTGAGCTGGTTCTTGATAGCGCAACATCCTACTACCAGTACGACAACGAAGAAGGCAATGAAGCTCATGTTAGCAATGGCCACCCTCTTCCAGTTTCTCTTGACCTCTTTGATCAACCCAGCCTTGCAAGACTGGCAGTCATAGCACAATATGTTTTGGTCGTTGCTCCAAATTCTGCAATCTGTGATATCGACTGAAGAATTTGTTGGGTTTTGGTACTTGGTGATGTGGCAGCCACTAGGCGGGTTGCAGCAACCTGACTGATAATAAGAAATTAAAAATTGTATAGTTGAAGTTGAGAGTAGAACTACAAATTACTATATTATTTATTTGAAAGGGAAAATGAAAGTCACAAACAAAAAAAAGTTGGTAAAAGACAAAGTAAAATAATACTCCGTACAAGTACTTAATTAGCTTAGACATTAGTAATCTGTGACTGTTATTAATCATCTGTATATTTTTCACTTACAAATTTGGTCGCATGATTCATAAGTCTTTTGCAATTGAAGGACTTTTTTATTGGAATGTACACTTTCGGGCAGAAAATTTGACGCCAATGCATCTTTTCCAATATATTTTGTATTGGAATATCTACTATATTGTGTGAAAGTCTTTAAATTGTAGAAATAATTACATAAATATGACCAAAATAAAGATGATTTACAAAAATATGATTAGTTACTAGAGTAGTAATGAAATCATAGTAATTCATATTCAAATTTTGAACTTTAGTTACTACAACACTATGTTGTAGTAATGAATAGTCATATTTATGTAAATAACTTTTATTTTAGTAATATTCTTATAAAAAACCCATTAATATAATTTGAAGTTACGGGACAAAAAATTATAAATTTTTCTACAGAAAAATCTAGGGAGATGTATTATATTAGTCGTGTTCCTTTTATGTCAACATTAAACTTGCGTTACTCCCTGAAACTAACTCCATCCCCAGATTAAATTTCGAGATATATAACATTTTTAGTCCAACCAACTCTCTAAATTTTGAGAAATAATTATTCAAAACTTTATGAGCCTTTATAAGATAGTTCTTGTTGGAGGTATTGGTCCTACCAAGGCCTCCCTTCCACTTTATTATTTAGGCTTGCACCCCATGTTTACTCCCACTTTGATTCCCTGAGTTGAAATCACTCATTGGTGGCCTGTTGACTTACCTGGAATCTGCCCCATCTTCTGTCCGCTGCTCCCTTTGATTGTCTTGGCTTATACCCGTGAATGTCCTTCACACCCGTGAGTGTCCTTGTTTTTCCTACCCGTGACTTCTCAATAGGCAGGCAGCCTATTATAAAGTCAACACTCCTCCTCTTTGTGAGATAAGCCTGCGAGAGAACATCCCAGTGCAGTGTCTTCCTTCTTCCTTTCCCTTTGTGTGAGAGTTCCTTAGTGGAGTGAAGAAGAGTGAGTAAACATGGGAGATGGAGTGGCCTAAGCCCTAGAGTGGTGTGTGTGAGTTTAGTTTAGAAGGTTGGAGACCTGAGCCGGAGACGGAAACGGTCATTACAGTGGTATCAGAGCCAGAACCGCCGTCTGCCGCCGACCTCCGCCGCCCCTCGCCGCCGTCCTACCTTCTGCCGTCGATTGGAGGTCACCGCTAACTCATTGCCGTCCGACGAAGTCCCTGGAGGTTGCCGAAGGTCCCTGAAATCATCTCTGCTGAAGCCTCGTTCTTCGTTGTTCTCTGCCCACAGACGCGAGCCTCATCCCCTTGGAGGTTATCGCACGCCGCCAGAGATACCACGTCGCTCGATGCCTGCCGCCGTCCTCCACTGGTAAATTCAAGAAGCAGAGAACAGGGACGAAGCTTCCCACCTGGGTCGAAGCTGCCCTGTGTCGCTGCAAGGAGGTGCTCGCCGATCGTCTTAGTCGCAGAAAGCAAAGGACCGTCGCCGGAGATTGATCGCCGTCTGTCTGGAACTCATCTCCGGTGGTCGCTCGTTGCTAGGCCCGTCGCCCGCCGGCGACTGTGTGCTCGCCGGCCTTGTCCGATTTCCTTCGTCGCAGGCCTCGCGTAGATGATACGCAAGTGAGGCGCAGTGCTGGATTGGTGAAGCTGTTGGGCCGCTTGTAATTTTTTTTTGGGAGCTGGGCTGCTGCACGTGAGTTACTAGACCAGGCCAAGGTGCTGGTCTACTAAAGCTGCTGTGTTGTTGGGCTGGTCTGATTGGGCTGCTTTGCTGCTGAGTCAGTGGACTGCTGGGCCGAGCTAAACTGGGCCGCTGCTGGGCTGGAGCTGGACCGCTGACTGCTGGAGGTGCTAGACCGCCAGTCAACGCCAGTCAACGGTGGTCAACGCCGGTCAACTCAGTCAACATCTCTAGAAAAATCCCAATTTTTTTAAATTGGGTAGGTAAGGTCGAAACGCTCTCCTAGGGTTTCGCGAAGGTGAGTTTTCGATAAACTTCCTATTTATTTTATTCCGGTTTTAATTTAATTTTTTCCCCCTCCCCGCGGGCCGCCGGTTGATTTAATCCCGGCCGCCAACCCCCCAGGTACGTACTAAACTTTCTCCTTTGTGGTAGACTGTTTTAGTTAATTAATTAAATTGCTTTGTGTTATTTAAATTAATTGTTATGCGTAGGGGTGGTTTATTGGGTGGTAGGGGTAGAATTGATTAAATTTAATTTTCTGCCCGGAATTGTTTAATTGCCAAAATGTCCATTTTTTTGCTATGTGTTGCATGCTGCCCGGGGTTATTAAAGTGAATACTTTATAACCCGGGTTGGATTATTTTCTGTCATTTCAGTCTGTTTAGCTTTGTGTTCCTTTTTTGGTTGATACCATGGCTGCGAATCAGTATGGTATGCTTCCATTTAATGGAAAAACAGATTTTGATATTTGGAAACAGAAAATAAAGTGTGTTTTAATACAGCAAAAAGTTTTCAGAGCTGTCACTGGTATTTTCCTTGAATCAGAAGATAAGGCTAAGCAAATTGAAATGAACGAAACTGCTTGTTCTACTATTTACTTGAATCTGTCTGATTCTGTGCTTAGGAAAGTGGGTATTCTTGAGTCCGCTAAGGAGTTGTGGGAGAAATTGGATAAGCTCTATACTGATACCTCTTTACCCGGGAAGTTGTTCTTACTAGAGAAATTCTTTAGGTTTAGGCTTGACCTGACTAAGGATATAGATGAGAACCTGGATGTGTTTAATAAACTGATACAGAATATCAAACAAGCAGGTGATAAACACATAGATGATTATACTCCCATAGTATTACTTAATGCCATTCCCGACTCTTATAATGATGTTAAGTCCGCTATTAAGTATGGTAGGGATGAGATTTCGTTAGACATTGTTGTGAATGGGTTAAGAAGTAAGGAATTAGACCTGAAGCATGCTAGGGGTAGTGCTAGTCAGTCCAGGGACTCCGGTGAGGCTATGTTTGTTAGGGGTAGATCTAAGGGTAGGTCTAAGAACTCTAAGCAAAATAGTCAGGGTAAGAACACTAGTCAGCCTGGGAGGAAGAGGAGTAAATCTAGGAAGAGAGTGTGTTACAATTGTGGTAACACTGGCCATTTCATTAAAGATTGCCCCCACCCTAAGAAGACCGAGCATGCTAGTGTAGCTGTTGATAAATGTGACCTTGGTGATATTTTGATGGTTTGTGACCATGTTAATTCTGTGAGAAATTCCCTGTCTGAGCATGAATGGTTGATTGACTCTGGTTGTACCTATCACATGTCCCCCTTTAGAGATTTGTTTCCTACTTATGAATTATGTGATAGTGGCTATGTTTCCTTAGCTGATAATAAGAGATGCAATGTGCTTGGTGTTGGTGATATATGTCTGAAGTTTTCTTGTGGCTCTGTGTTTACCATTAAGAATGTGAGGCATGTCCCTGATTTGTGTCACAACTTGTTATCTGTTGCTGCTTTGGAGAGTAGTGGGTTACAGGGAAAATGGGGGAATGGTTGTATGAAAATCCTGAAAAACTCGCTTGTTTTGTTTAAAGCTGAGAAGGTGAATAACCTTTATGTGTGTCATGCTAAACCTTTTGCTGAGTCTGTGAATGTTGTATGTTCTGATAAGACCTCTTTGTGGCATAATAGGCTAGGGCATATGAGCAATAAGGGTTTAGATGTCATGCGTAGGGCTGGTTATTTTGGTAAGGACTCTGTGACTTCTGTGCCTTTCTGTGAATCATGTGTGTTAGGCAAGCAGCATAGAGTCAGTTTTCCTCCTTCCTCTTACCCTAATCTGTCTAAGTGTTCGTCTGTGCTTGAATATGTTCATGCTGATGTTTGGGGTCCTGCCAGTGTTCCTACCCACGGGGGTAGGAAATATTTCCTTTCTATTATTGATGACTTTTCTAGGAAGGTGTGGGTTTGCCTTTTAGAACACAAGTCTGATGTGTTTGTGAGGTTTAGGGAGTGGAAAACCCTAGTTGAAAACCAAACTGGCAGGAAGGTTAAAACCCTTAGGACTGATAATGGGTTAGAGTTCTGTAATAAGGAGATGGATAAGCTGTGTGTGGATTGTGGGATAAAAAGGCACAAAACTGTGCCTTATACTCCCCAACAGAATGGGATAGCCGAGAGAATGAATAGGTCTCTGTTGGATAAGGTTAGAAGCATGTTAGCTACCTCTGGTTTATCTAAGAAATTCTGGGGTGAAGCAGTCACTACTGCTGCCTATTTGGTTAATAGGTCCCCGTCTGTCCCTCTTGGTGGTAAGTGTCCTGAAGCCGTCTTTACCGGTAAGCCTCTTGATCTGTCTAACCTTCGGGTGTTTGGTTGTGCAGCGTATGCACACCAACAGGGTGACAAGTTGGATCCTAGGTCTAAGAAATGTGTCTTCCTAGGTTATCCAGAGGGGGTAAAGGGTTACAGGTTATGGGATAGGAATCAGGTAGGCTTTAAAGTGGTCCTTAGCAGAAATGTGGTGTTCAATGAAACTGATTTTCCTTGCTTGACCGAGTCTGTTTCTAATCTTGAGTCTAGGTCTGATAGTACTCCTAGTGAGGTGGAGTCTGTCCCTGTTGCTGCTAGTCCTTTATCTGTTGATCCTGTTATTTCTGATGATATTGTTATGCATGATTCTGATTCCTCTGAGCATGATAGTCCCACCACCTCGAGTGAGGTGGAGCATTTGCATGATACTGAGCATGATTTGCATGATATGGGTGCTGAATCTGATTTTCATGATAACAACAATTTGCATGAGTTGCATGTGGAGCCTAGTAGTGATAATTTGCATGATTATCAACTTGCTAGAGATAGGAGTAGAAGGGCTATCAGGAGAACTGCTGATAGTATGCCTGATTATGCTTTCATTGTGCATGATACTTCTATGTTTGCATTTTCTGTGTTTGAATCCCTAGAGCTGAATGAACCCAAGACCTACCGTGAAGCCTTAGGTTCCAAAAAGTCTCAGAAATGGATTAGTGCCATGAAAAGTGAGATGGACTCTTTGAGAGTGAACCAGACTTGGACCCTTGTACCTAGACCCCCCAACTGTTCGGTAGTTGAGTGTAAGTGGTTGTTTAAGGTTAAGGAAGAACCTAGTGATGTTAGGTTTAAGGCTAGGTTGGTTGCGAAGGGGTTTACTCAAAAAGAGGGGGTAGATTATGCAGAAATCTTTGCTCCTGTTGTTAAATTCACCACTATTCGTATGATGCTTGCTTTAGTTGCTCACCATGACTGGGAAATGAAACAGATGGATGTAACTACTGCTTTTTTGCATGGTGAATTGGACAAAACAATTTATATGACCCAGCCTGAGGGCTTTGTGGATCCCAAGAGAAGTGAGCATGTCTGTCTGCTTAGGAAGGCTTTGTATGGCCTGAAGCAATCCCCTAGGCAATGGAACATCAAATTTGATAAATGCATGATATCTTTGAAGTTCCAGAAATCTGTTTGTGATCATTGCCTGTATTTCAAAAATACTTCTTCTGTGCCTGTATTTTTGTTACTCTATGTGGATGACATGTTGATAATTAGTCCTTCTCTGAATGCTATAAAAGATGTGCAGAAATGTCTTTGTGCGAATTTTGCCATGAAAGACCTAGGTGATGCCAAGAGGATCCTAGGCATAAACATTGTAAGGGATAGGAGTAAGCGTACTCTTACTTTGAATCAGATTTCTTACATAGAAAAAGTTTTGAGTAAATTCAATATGTTATCTGCTTCTCCTGTTAATGTCCCTATGGCATCTCACTTTGTGTTAAGTAAGGACCAGTCTCCCAAGACTGCTCCTGAAATTGAGAAAATGAAATTTGTGCCTTATTCCAGCGCAATAGGGTCGGTGATGTATCTTATGGTTAGCACTAGACCTGATATTGCATATGCGGTTAGTTGCTTGAGTAGATATATGTCCAACCCTGGTTTGCCCCATTGGAATGCTCTTAAGTGGTTGCTTAGATATCTGATTTCTACTGTGAAGCATGGATTAATTTTCTCTAAATGTGCTAGTGGTATTGAATTGATCGGTTATGTTGATTCTAACTATGCAAATGATAGAGATAACAGGAAGTCGACCACTTCTTATGTTTTTACTTTGTGTGGCTCTTGCATTAGTTGGAAGTCTCAACTACAGCCTATTGTGGCCCTTTCTACCACTGAGTCCGAGTATGTTGCAGCCACAGAAGCGTTTAAGGAAGCCATCTGGCTCAAACGCCTTGTCTCCGAAATTGGGTTTCTCAAAAAGGGAGTTACCATTTTCTCGGATAGCCAATCGGCTATCCAACTTTGCAAAAATCCTGTATTTCATGATAGAACTAAGCATATTGATGTTAGGTTCCATTTCATACGTGATATTGTTGATGCAGGTGGAGTCAAGCTGTGCAAGATCCCGTCGGAGTTTAACCCCGCGGATATGGGTACCAAGTGTCTTTCTGCTGAGAAGCACTTGTCCTGTAAACGCGTGTTAAACTTTGACTGTGGATAACTGTGGGTTGCCTAATAAAGTGTTTGCCCGTTTTGTCTTTTTTGATATTCCGGGTGACCCGGTGATGATGAGTCTCCTCACAACCTGTTTTGCTACTCTACACCACTTAGGACCAATAAGGTGGAGAATGTTGGAGGTATTGGTCCTACCAAGGCCTCCCTTCCACTTTATTATTTAGGCTTGCACCCCATGTTTACTCCCACTTTGATTCCCTGAGTTGAAATCACTCATTGGTGGCCTGTTGACTTACCTGGAATCTGCCCCATCTTCTGTCCGCTGCTCCCTTTGATTGTCTTGGCTTATACCCGTGAATGTCCTTCACACCCGTGAGTGTCCTTGTTTTTCCTACCCGTGACTTCTCAATAGGCAGGCAGCCTATTATAAAGTCAACACTCCTCCTCTTTGTGAGATAAGCCTGCGAGAGAACATCCCAGTGCAGTGTCTTCCTTCTTCCTTTCCCTTTGTGTGAGAGTTCCTTAGTGGAGTGAAGAAGAGTGAGTAAACATGGGAGATGGAGTGGCCTAAGCCCTAGAGTGGTGTGTGTGAGTTTAGTTTAGAAGGTTGGAGACCTGAGCCGGAGACGGAAACGGTCATTACAGTTCTCATAATATGGATATCGGGTATTAGCCTTGCAACGTAACTCTTTACACGATTGCCGCTCCAACTGTCAGAGCTCCGCTGCTATCGATATGCTAGATTTCTGCCGTCGCCAAGCTGCGGCAGCCGGTTGACAGAGCTCCGGCGCTGTCAAAAAATTCCAGAATTTTCGCTGCTGTCACCAATGGGTCGTCCCGATTATCCAAAACAATTAGGATTTAATTAATTATAATAATTAGATTAGATTAGGGTATTAGAGGTTTAAAAAATTAATTTAATATTTATTCTTGTTTATGAAAGATTAGATATGTACGTGCTCCGATTATAGCAATTACTTGTACTTATCATACGGAATTAATATCATACGTCATTGCAATATAAATTATTCCAATGTTAATTTATTATAGATTTTATAAGTACCGTATGTGAATATATTTAGGATCAAATTAAGAAATCAATTGTCTGCCAATATAGAAGGGAATGTTTTTTTGTTGATAGTATTTTTTTGAAAACACTATGTACTATGTTTTTTGTGTCCACATATCTAGATGTCCGAGTACATAGACAATTTCTGAATTAATTGTCTATGTACACAAACAATTAGAGGTGTGTAAATCACAAAATGTACACAAGTTTCGTGTATAAGTAACTTTTTTCTTTGTTAAATTACCTCAAGGTGATTATGAACGTGGACGAGAGGGGCAGAAGAAGAAGCATTCATCAACCTCCGGCAGACCAGACTTTGTTGAATGCAACTCCGGAAGATATACCAGTGCGTCTCGACCCTCTTCTGGAGCCACCCCGAGTAGTTACCGAGCCTGAGCTCCATGAACCCTTTGCCGGAAACCGCCTCACCGGCGCCGTCGTTAGTCACCGCGAAGGCGAAGACGGCGAAGCAAAAGAAAAACACGACGATTACAGATGTGAGAATAACATATGTCCAGAGCAGGCACGAAAAGCACGTCGACCCCATGAAACCCATGACGGAAAGTACAAGTATGAAAGCTCCGGCGGCTATCAGTGATTTGTTTATCAGCCGGTCGCACGCCGCCGGCGTGGACTGATGCCGCGAAAGCCATATGCCGCAGATTAAGATTGTAATTGAGATTAAGAACGTCATTATGTTAAGCCCTCTTAGCAACTGGTTGCTCAATCTCGCCATTTTTTGTGATTAAAAATTTAAATAAAGAACCGGCCATATATTTCGGATTTTAAGATCATACTATCGTACATAAGGAGTACTTTTCTGTGTGAGCAAATTAAAACCATTATGCTACATAACTATTATGGTATTATAATTAATTCGCTTCAAATCATTATCTTTCTTACCAATTTTGAACGAATTTGAAAGCATGGATATGGCAGGACCTATTTCATTTTTGCTTATTATCGATTCTTTTTGGAAGATTTACATATGACTAAAATAATGTCATTTTCTCGAAATAGATTATAATAGTTAAATTTTCACAAGTATAATTTTTATTTGTGATTTGACAAAAATACCCTCATAGGATTTACTTTCCAATGGTCGCTGGACTGCCGCCGACCGAAATGTTTTTCCACAATGTCGCCGTTGATATGCCAGAGTTCATCGCCGCCAAGGTAATCCGCCGCCACTGCTGCCGCGGTGGAAGGGAATTAGGAGAGCTTAATTAGTTATGCAAGGGAACTAGAAAAGCGTGCAACTAACTAGATTGTTTAATTAAATTATGGGTAAAATGTAATGTTTAATCCTGTTTTTGAAAACTAAAGATATGATCCTTTACTTGGAGAAGTGCAACTCCATAAGCAATTTTCCTCATTCTTTTTTGCTTATCCATAACATTTTAGTTTATCGATCTTACGAACTGCAAGATCTAATAAGTTTAGATTGACTATGAAAGAGCAATTCGATTTTCGAGATTGCTTTTTTAAAACCGGCTATAATATTATGATGATAGTTTATCTGCTTACGAATTACGATTGACTCCAACAGTCCAACTTTTTGCATGTTTGTGTTTTTACTGTTTACAAATTTTTATTTTGTACTAAACATTTTTTGATAATCAAAATGTTTACCCAATTACCCTGATTTGCCATTAAAATGATGAAACGAAAAGGGAGCATTCCCACATATGTGGATTCATTTTTCTTGAACTCCACGGTTTTCAATCGTTTTCCCAATTGTTAACTAGTATTCCGTATGAATTTAGACAATAATTATTATTATTATTATAGGATTAGTGAAGCCCTTAATAATAATAATAATAATAACTATAATCATAATAGTATAATGCTCCGAAAGAATAAAAGCTCATTTGTTAACCATGTTGTTCGACTTATTATTAGCCCTATATCAATCCATTTTTTCACCAAAAAATGTAATTTTTAATTTCGCACTCTCAATTTTGTGATAATCAAAATAAATACCAATTGTTAATCCTAAACATTTAAGTTACCAAAAAGTTTATTTCAACCCACAAATAATATGACTTGTCAAAAATAGCTAAAAAATATCAATCAACTAATAACTAAGAGCCGACCGTTGACTGTCTAACACCCCAATGCTTTTATTAAATAAATTAACGATCATTTAACAATGATACTAATTACCCTAGTTAATTAAATACGGTACGGGAATTAAACGAGGTTTAATACATATTGGTGAGGCGGCGGTCTGTTTTAGTTGGTATGTGGGAAGCGTTGCCACTTGTTCCAATTGAAGAAAAACGCAGACAAGGCAGTTTCGTATCAGTAGGCTCGTGAAGAAATAGATGGTAGGTGCTGGAAATTTGTGAGGAAGAAACGCCCAAAAGAAACTTGCGGCCAGTACATAGGTATTCTGAGTTTAGATAAGATTTAAATTTTTTTAATAATTGTCAATAAGCCGCTAAAAATTTCGTCTCCGCGCGAAGAGCCCAAAAATAAGGCGCCAATTGTCAAACGGGGGCCAAACACCTAAAAAAAATTGGTGATAGATTTGGAGTATACAAAGAGCCCGTTTGGAGACTTCTTTTTTCGGTTTATCAGACTTATCAGTCAGTTTTTTCAACAAACACGTAACTTTTACTTTCGTGCGTTGAATTGTGTAATAAGCAGAAAAAGTAAGGTTGTAGTTACTTTTCTGACTGTATTGGCTGAATTTACTGTAGATGACCATTTTAGCTATTTTTACATATAATATTTTCTTTATTTGAATAATAAAATATATTTTTAAAATATTTTTTGGCATGAATCAGCAGAATCAGCCAAAACAGCTACTTCAGCCAAAACTTCATAAATTTCAGCAAAATCAGCCAAAACAGCCGATTTTCGTGGTACCAAAGAAGTTTCTGAATATATAACTTTTAATTATTAAAAATTAGATGAATTATCGATATGGAGCATTGATAACTAAGTAACTAAGGATGTTTTTACTTGGACTGTAAAAAGCTGGTCTGGCCTGGCCTGTTTTGGTCTGAACTGGTTTGGTCTGGTCAGGTCTGGTCAGGTACAAATTACAGTCCAAGTAAAAACATCTCAAGTATAAAATAACTAAGTAAACATACATATATATATATATATATATATATATATATATATATATATATATATAAAGTTTATAAAGACATATATATGGTCTGGTCACATACATACTAATAAGAAGTTTATAAAAATTTAATTATTATATATTACGGTTCTTTAACAATTATAGAGACATATTATTTTAAAAAATCGAGAACGAAACTGTTAATGTTTAAAAACGATTCAAAATTAAATATGCAACCATTAAAGAAATAGACACACATATTAAGTGATGTTTCGTTTTTATTAGTGCTGTAAATTCGATAGATCACACGTAGTAAAGCGGCATATAGAGTCATATATAATTTGGGATGTCTTCCTCCACATCATCCAGAATTTCATCATCATCACCCTCAATAACAATTTGTGGAGCAGTTCCAAAGTTCACCAGAAGGTCAGTACCATCAAATTCAGGATCATCTTGAATCTGTGCATCTTCCACAACAAAGTCATCTTGATCAGCTTCTACATCAAACAAATTCGTCTGGTCATTAGATGTACCCGTGTCCACCTCGATCAAATGCCTTGGTTTATTTTTAATTACTGCGAGCCAATCCCTTAAACCCTCAGTTGGATATGAGACATAGTAGACTTGTTGCGCTTGACTAGCTAAAATAAATGGATCCTCAGGATGTAATCGTGATGTGTGACGAACGTCAACAACTCCTGATGGTTCATGAATTCGTACACCACTAGTCGGATCAAACCACGTCCCTTTGAAAATGGTGACTTTGTTTTTTTTGTAAAACAATTCCCAAATTTCATCAATCATTCCATAAAAATCATAATGATCGGCCTCGGATGTTTGTCCAAGTACACACACTCCCCAATTTGAAGTACGTTTAGTCCCACCATACGTTCTAGTATGGAATTTGTAGCCATTAACATATGATCCCCCGTATGATTTGGCCTTCTTCTTGGGCCACTGAGAGAGCTCAATAAGCTGTGAGGTGAAATTATGAGGAGATTCCTTCGCCTACACATCAGTTTATAAAAATAAAAAATAAAAGTAGTCCCTTGGATGTCAGTTACTACAACACTTTAAGAAAGCTTACCATTATCTCAAACCACGTAGCAAAATGTGTCATTCTGTGTTTAGCAACATCAGAATCATTCAGCCTTGGGGACGACTGTCGTGTAAGATTCTCAAAATGACTGTAAAGAATAACATTATAATAATTAATTTTAGCTTAAACAATATAGACATACGCTTAAATTACACACTTACGTGATATATGGCTGCACTTCTGGAGTATTGAACAAAACATAGCTATGAACATGATGAAGTTCTTCATCTGACAACACATGGTTGGTCAGACGACTAAAATTCCTGACCGGGTGCTTGAAAACAGACAACATTTCAAAATCATTTGAAGCTTCCCCTATGACTAACATATTAGCCCCAACTTCATTTCTGACGTGAGGGTTAATACGAGTGCCTGAGTTGTTATCAAAGTAATGCTCGCAGAATAAGGCCACCTCTTGAACCCAAAATTTTTCAACAATGGATCCCTCGAGAAATTGTTTATTTTTTGCTTTTTCCTTTAACTTTTTCATCAGACGCTCAAAAGGATACATCCAACGATAGTGCACGGGTCCACAAATCCTCAACTCCCATGGTAGATGTACTGTCAAATGCTCCATTGAGTCAAAGAAACTAGGAGGAAAAACCTTTTCTAGTTTACATAGTGTGACTGCAATTGCATCTTGCAGTTTCTCAATGTCTGCAATACACAGTTTCTTTGCACAGATTATCCTGAAAAATTTGCAAAACTCAGATATTGCTGTCCATAGAGGTGGTTGAAGATAACCACGCAATGCGATCGGAAGTAAACGTTGCATAAACACATGACAATCATGACTCTTCATGCTATAAAATGTGTTGTTAGTTGTATTAACACAATGTCCAATGTTTAATGAATATCCATCAGGAAGTTTCACCTCTTCCCTCAACCAATTACATATGTTGATAACACCTGCCTTATCTAACACATAACTTGCTTTTGGTTGATACATGATCATATTGCGTTGATACAAGTGCAACTCCTTCCGGATACTCAGAAGTTCCATATCACGTCTCGAATTAGAATTATCCTTTGTTCTCCCCTTGACATCCATAACTGTGTTGAAGACATTATCAAAGCAGTTCTTCTCTATATGCATGACATCAAGATTATGTCGAACAAGTAAATCCTTCCAATAAGGCAGATCCCAAAAAATAGATTTTTTAATCCAATTGTGAGTTTTACCAAATCCATCTGCACGCAAGTTATCATATTGTGACCCAAATGGTGGAAAACTAATACTCTCAATGTTTCTCAATATTTCAGCACCTGAAACAATCGGACAAGGTCTACGACGTTCAGCACCAAATACCCCCCATGATTGTGAATCACGACGAAAACCATGTTGTGCTCTTAGAAACCTCCTGTGACAACCCCACCAACACGGCTTCTTTCCGAACTTAAGTTGTTGGGCAACTCCTTCACCCAAACAGTATGGACATGCTAATCTACCATGGGTACTCCATCCTGATAACATTCCATATGCTGGAAAATCACTTATTGTCCATATAAGGCATGCTCTCATAACGAAATTTTGTTTTCGAAATGCATCCCACGTTTCAACCCCAACATTCCATAGCATATTTAGCTCATCGATAAGTGGCCTTAAGAAAACGTCAATGTTCCTTCCAGGGGACCGCGGACCAGGTATTAGCATGGCCATGAAAATATATGGCTCTTTCATGCAAAGTTCAGGAGGTAAATTGTACACGGCAATGAACACAGGCCAAATAGAGTACGGGTTGCTGAAATCAGAGTTTGGATTGAATCCATCTGTGCATAGACCTAAACGCACATTTCTGGACTCAATGGAAAAATCCGGAAATGTTTGATCAACATGTTTCCATGCCTCCGATTGACAAGGATGTGAAATAGTACTACCATCGCCAGAACCACCTCGCATATGCCAAGTCATAAACTCTGATGTTTTAGAGGACATATACATGCGCTTCAACCGCTCTGTTATTGGTAGATAACGCAAAACTTTTTTTGAAATTGGTTTCATTTTACCTCCTCGATCTATAGAACCCTCTTGGTATCTGCACACACCACAAACTTTGCAGTACATCATATCTTTATCATTGCCATCAAATAACATGCAATTATTTTCACAGGCATCTATTTTGAAATATGGTAGCCCCAATCCATGGATCATCTTTTTAGACTGATAAAAGCTTTTTGGCAAATGGTTATCACCAGGCACAATCCGTTCAACAATTGAAGCTACTTTATCATAGCATGCATCAGACATGTTATACTGACTCTTAACACTTAAAAGTTCAGCCACCACAGATAGTCGAGTATGACTAGTGCAACCATCATATAATGGAGCAGATGCATCTTCCAACAGCTTGTAAAACTCCTCTGCATTCTTATTTGGGTTTTGAATCTCGTTAGTCTCAAAACGAGTTTCTTCATCGTCATCCAACCCAAATGTATTAAAATCATTTTCATCATTTGCAGAACCAATATATAATGGATGCATAACCTCCCTAACCATTTGCGTACATCCTAAAACGTGATTTTGCTCATCATAATTATCAATGGTTGTTGTGCTTTCAAAGGAGTCCACATTAATTGGCGTATACCCTCGATAAATAATGGGATTGATAGGACGTTCTTCCCCATGGCAATCCCATATATAATACTGTTCTCTAAACCCATTCTTGCACAAATGTGTTTTAATTATACCTCTATCGAAGTACTTTCTTAGTTTGCACTTTGTACATGGACATTTCACCATACTTTCTCCATTCCGTTGCGCTATTGTAAAAGCGTAGTCCAAAAAATGATTTACACCTTCTACAAACTCTAAATTTATATTACCTGAAGTCCGACTAATACGATTATACATCCATTCACGACCTTCCGCCATTTTACAATTTACCTGGAAAAAATATAATTTTCCTTAATAATATATAAAACTTGAAAATATGCCAAAGTTAAATGACTAACAATACATTGATATAATCAAATCAATTCAATACATCATACGAAATTCATAGACTAATAAATTTGAATTGTAAAAATTCATCAAAAGTGCGATGAAAAAATTACCTAATGACTAAACATTTCACATTTAATTTTAACACACATCAAAATAACATTAATTACATTTGGATCCATAAGCTTCTTAATTACTATATACGTATAGCATATATAATAAATTTACATTCTAAATGTTACGGAGTATTTAAAAAGCTACTTCATTGAGATAGAATAGATTTTGTACCTGATTCAAGCATGCTTTCTTACGGAGACTCCAGAGAACAAATTAGACCATTTCTAAGGTGAGTGATGGAATGCTTCGACAAATGAAAATAGTAAACAGAGTATAAATACAGAGCATTCCATCGATGATGCTTGCATTTATTTAATTTTTAATGTCTGAATTTTTTAGGTGGCCGAGTAGGCGAGTAGTTGGTTATCTATTCATTGTCCACAACTATTTCATCTACAACAAAAAAGGCAACCATCATTCCGCTTAAATTGGTGTTCTGTATTCAGAATTCCAACTAATCCTTTTATTTTGTCTTATTATTCGTGCTTATTTCGTGAAATTTGAATTTTGTTTGATCCCCTCTAATTTCAACATGTAATTCGATCTCTTGGGATCCTAATGTTATTATGACAAGGTCTATTGTTCTTTGGAGGTTTATTTCTGAACGAATAAATTGATGTCAAGTTGGACTCATAGTAATTACCCTATGACAAGGTTAAATTCCCGTCGTTACAATCTAAAAAATTATTTTAGATTAAAGCCCAGGACATAAGATGTGGCAATAATATTTAAGAGCTTTATGAGAATGGTATGCTTTTACTTGAAATAGCAGAAATTCGAATTGTAAGTAAAAACTATCTTTATGGTATATATGAGCAACATGACCATAGAGTTTTTCCAACTTTGATAAAAACATAACTGGAAGCTAGCCAGTGGCGGAGTCACCATTGTTCAAAGTGAACACCTAAAATAAATTTAATTATTTATTGTTCTTTAATTGTACAAAGAAAATGAACACCCAAAATCTCAACTGTAAATCCGCCACCGAAGCTAGCCAAAATCACCTTAATTAAGCTAGTACGATATGGGTGGTGATCGGGCGGTAACGTAGCCTGGAATTCTCTGTGAGCTGGTTCTTGATAGCGCAACATCCTACTACCAGTACGACAACGAGGAAGGCAATGAAGCTCATGTTAGCAATGGCCACCCTCTTCCAGTTTCTCTTGACCTCTTTGATCAACCCAGCCTTGCAAGACTGGCAGTCATAGCACAATATGTTTTGGTCGTTGCTCCAAATTCTGCAATCTGTGATATCGACTGAAGAATTTGTTGGGTTTTGGTACTTGGTGATGTGGCAGCCACTAGGCGGGTTGCAGCAACCTGACTGATAATAAGAAAATTAAAAATTGTATAGTTGAAGTTGAGAGTAGAACTACAAATTACTACGTACATAGTATTATTTATTTGAAAGGGAAAATGAAAGTCACAAACAAAAAAAAGTTGGCAAAAGACAAAGTAAAATAATACTCCGTACAAGTACTTAATTAGCTTAGACATTATTGCTTGGGAGATTTGAAATTTCAGTCTTGTAACATTCAACTATGAGTAGTCTGTGACTGTTATTAATCATCTGTATATTTTTCACTTACAAATTTGGTCGCATGATTCATCAGTCTTTTGCAATTGAAGGACTTTTTTATTGGAATGTACACTTTCGGGCAAAAAATTTGACGCCAATACATCTTTTCCAATATATTTTGTATTGGAATATCTACTATATTGTGCGAAAGTCTTTAAATTGTATAAAAATTATTAATTACTTGATCAAATTTGCGATTAACGGAAGTTAATTACAGAATGAATAAAAGAATTAATATAATTTGAAGTTACGGGACAAAAAATTATAAATTTTTCTACAGAAAAATGTAGGGAGATGTATTATACGTAGTATTATCCAATTAGTCGTGTTCCTTTTATGTCATTATTAAACTTGCGTTACTCCCTGAAACTAACTCCATTACCAGATTAAATTTCGAGATATATAACATTTTTTAGTCCAACCAACTCTCTAAATTTTGAGAAATAATTATTCAAAACTTTATGATCCTTTATGAGATAGTTCTCATAATATGGATATCGGGTATTAGCCTTGCAACGTAACTCTTTACACGATTGCCGCTCCAACTGTCCGAGCTCCGCTGCTATCGATATGCTAGATTTCTGCCGTCGCCAAGCTGCGGCAGCCGGTTGCCAGAGCTCCGGCGCCGTCAAAAAATTCCAGAATTTTCGCTGCTGTCACCAATGGGTCGTCCCGATTATCCAAAACAATTAGGATTTAATTAATTATAATAATTAGATTAGATTAGATTAGGGTATTAGAGGTAAAAAAATTAATTTAATATTTATTCTTGTTTATGAAAGATTAGATATGTACGTGCTCCGATTATAGCAATTACTTGTACTTATCATACGGAATTAATATCATACGTCATTGCAATATAAATTATTCCAATGTTAATTTATTATAGATTTTATAAGTACGGTATGTGAATATATTTAGGATCAAATTAAGAAATCAATTGTCTGCCAATATAGAAGGGAATGTTTTTTTGTTGATAGTATTTTTTTGAAAACACTATGTACTATGTTTTTTGTGTCCACATATCTAGATGTCCGAGTATATAGACAATTTCTGAATTAATTGTCTATGTACACAAACAATTAGAGGTGTGTAAATCACAAAATGTACACAAGTTTCGTGTATAAGTAACTTTTTTCTTTGTTAAATTACCTCAAGGTGATTATGAACGTGGACGAGAGGGGCAGAAGAAGAAGCATTCATCAACTTCCGGCAGACCAGACTTTGTTGAATGCAACTCCGGAAGATATACCAGTGCGTCTCGACCCTCTTCTGGAGCCACCCCGAGTAGTTACCGAGCCTGAGCTCCATGAACCCTTTGCCGGAAACCGCCTCACCGGCGCCGTCGTTAGTCACCGCGAAGGCGAAGACGGCGAAGCAAAAGAAAAACACGACGATTACAGATGTGAGAATAACATATGTCCAGAGCAGGCACGAGAAGCACGTCGACATATTGGAAGAACTCAGATGAAGTCTGCAATAGAAAGAAAGAAGCTTAAGACGAGGAGATGACAACTCAGCCTAACTAATTTTTGTTCTAGTAGTTTCTTTCTGTTATGTAGTTAGTTCTCCTTTCTGACTGTATATATAAGAACCGAACTCATCTCTGTAAATTATCTAATATATACACAATGTTCTTCTTCATATACATTTTCATAATCTGAAATGGTATCAGAGCTTCCGCGATCATCAATTCTGCTATCAAATCCCTAAAATTCATCATCTCTTTATCGTTTCTTCATGGATTCCAGCGACAGTGAATCCGAACACAATCATCATCAACATTCGAACCATAATCATAATCATCACAACGACGGAGATGAAGTAAATCCTCTATTTCTTCATCATGCTGAATCTCCGAGTCAATCCTTAATCAACCTAAAGCTTGATGCTCGAAACTATCACCGTTGGAGCAGATTGATGTATGTTGCACTATCTGCGAAGAATAAGTTGCCATTTATTGATGGAACTTTATCCAGACCTGCAATCAATGATCCGAACTATTTCAAGTGGATGAGAGCAAATCATATGGTAATTTCATGGATATCTAATTGTTTGTCACCAGAACTAGGAGATTTCACTTTATATTCTGATTCTGCTGTTCAAGTTTGGAAGGAACTGAAACGTAGGTTTTCCAGATCTAGCAACAATCATATATACATGCTTGAACAGAGTTTAATTGCTACAAAACAGGATAACTCACCAATTAGTGTGTA
This sequence comes from Cuscuta epithymum, assembly GCA_945859915.1. Lineage (NCBI taxonomy): Eukaryota > Viridiplantae > Streptophyta > Magnoliopsida > Solanales > Convolvulaceae > Cuscuta > Cuscuta epithymum. The sequence goes on from CAMAPF010000034.1 coordinate 3,037,387, forward strand.
TTACTCTAAACTGAAGACATTATGGGATGAAATCAGTCAATATGAAGAGTCTGCTGTGTGTACTGTTGATAATTGCCCTGTTCTAATTGAAATGAATAGAAGACTTGAACGAAAGTATGTGATGCAATTTCTTATGGGACTGAAAGAGTGTTTTACTTCGGTGAGGAATCAGATATTGCTGAAAGACCCCCTACCTCCCATTGATAATGTGTTCAACTTGGTTTTGCAAGAAGAAGCAAATCAAGAATTGAGTATCTCAATTGGTTATCAAAATGATTCTATGACTATGGCAATGGCTGCTCAATCAAATCCAAACTACAATAGAAACAAAACTGGAGACAAATCAAGATACTACACATATGAGGGATCTGAACAACATGGACACAAACAGAAAATTTGCACTCATTGTAAGAAGACCAATCACACAATTGAAAACTGTTTTGAACTAATTGGATATCCACCTGGACATAAGCTTGCTCGTTTCAAACCTCAAATTGGTCAAACAAGTGGAGGATGGCAGAATACAAATAAGAACATTGTGAATGCAGTTATGCAAGAAGAACAACTTGAAGAATCAGGCAAGGGTTCAATTAGTTTGACTCAAGAGGAGTATCAACAGTTTTGTTCTCTTATCAAAGGTGGTATTAATCTGGCTTCTGCAAGTAATGTGCCTCATTCCAATCCCTCCAATGTTTCATACCCTCCAAATAATCCACATCTCTCAAATCAGGTTGCATCTAATTCTTCTTTTCAGAAGTCAGGTACACATAAAGTTCTGAATAATCATATATCTGTATCTTCTGCAATTCATCTTCATCCTAATATCTGGCTTCTAGATTCTGGGGCAACTGATCACATTACTTGTGATATTTCCATGTTCACACACTATGCTTTATGTTCTCCTTTACCCATACACTTACCAAATGGGGGACATACAATTGCCACACATATTGGCACAGTTCAATTGAGTCCTGAGATCACTCTTACAAGAGTCTTATTTGTTCCTTCTTTTCACTTCAATCTGATTTCTGTTGGAAAATTGATTACTGATAATCATTGTCAACTCATTTTTTCAAAACTTGATTGTCATATTCAGGAATCCAGCACCTTGAAAGTGATTGGGACAGCTGAGCAAGTTCAAGGTTTATACTACATAGTCCAAGAACCAAATAAATCCAGTTCTGCTGTAAATAAAGTCTTCATAAACAACATTGTTTCTTCTCATACATGGCATAAACGACTAGGACACCCCTCCCTAGATAGAATGAAACTCCTTCATGATGTATTCAATGATATATCTTGTATGAAAAGTACTGATGTTTGTGATGCCTGTCAGTTTGGAAAACAACATAAACTTCCTTTTTCTATAAATCCTCACAAATCAGATAATCCATTTGATCTTGTTCATCTAGATATCTGGGGTCCTATGAAGATTTCTTCATTATCTGGTGCATACTATTTCCTAACTGTAGTAGATGATTACAGTAGGTTTACATGGATTTTTCTCATGAAAACCAAATCTGAAGCCAGAACACATATCAGACATTTTATATCCTATGTTTCCACCCAATTTAATTCTAAGATCAAAACATTCCGGTCTGATCAAGGTAAAGAATTTCAAATGCACAATGAATTTGCTGAATTAGGTATCCTACATCAACAAAGCTGCATTTATACACCTCAACAAAACTCTGTTGTTGAAAGAAAACACAGACACCTTTTAAATGTAGCACGTTCATTGCGTTTTCAAGCCCACTTACCATTGCAATTCTGGGGGGAATGCATTAATACTGCTGCATATCTCATCAATAGGACCCCCACACCAAATCTTGGTAATCACTCACCATTTGAACTCTTATATTCTAAAATTCCTTCATACCACCACCTTAAAGTCTTTGGATGTTTGTGTTATTCTTCCACTATAACCCATCAAAGATCAAAATTTGATTCTAGAGCAAATAAGTGCATTTTTCTTGGATACCCAGCAGGCATAAAAGGGTACATTGTTTATGACCTTCACAGAAAAGTCAAGGAAATATCTCGTGATGTCTATTTCTTTGAAAATCAATTTCCTTTTGCATTCATCTCTTCTGATCAATCCATAAATCATCCTGATGCACAGATTCCTTCTATTCTGCCAAATAACATTCATTTTCCTTCATCTATTCCAATCCCTCAACCATCTGACCCACCATCTACCACATCCACTTCGTCCTCATCTCAATTTAGTCACCATAATCACTCTGAAACATCTACCTCACCTTCATCTTCATCTCAAAGTAATCATCATGATCAGTCTGATAATGATCATAACCATGATATGAGTTCCCCACCAGAATTCCCTCCTATCATACCACCTCTTCGCAGAACCACAAGAACACATCAACCCCCTCATTATCTTAAGGACTATCAGTGTAACCTTGCACATCAGTCAGATGTTCCAGTTCACTTTCCAGGTAACAAATCTTCTCCATTCTCTTTATTCAATTCTTTGTCTTTTCATAGACTTTCAAAGTCATATCTTAAGTTTGTTTTAGCTGTTGCCCAAGAAACTGAACCACATTCCTTTGAGGAAGCCTCATTAATACCACATTGGCAAGAAGCAATGAAAACTGAGATCACTGCTCTTGAGGATAACAAAACATGGACCCTATTACCTTTGCCTCCGGGTAAAAGAGCTATTGGATGTAGATGGGTTTATAAGATAAAGTATCACTCAGATGGTTCCATTGAAAGATATAAGGCACGCCTTGTAGCTAAAGGATACACACAGAAACCAGGAGTTGATTATTCTGAAACATTCTCTCCAGTAGCTAAAATAACTACAGTTCGTTGTTTGTTGAGTATTGCAGCAGCTCAATCATGGAACATTTCTCAACTTGATGTGAATAATGCTTTTCTCTATGGTGATTTAGAAGAGGAAGTATATATGCAACTACCACAAGGCTTTTCTAGACAGGGGGAGAATCTGGTATGCAGGCTAGAAAAATCCTTGTATGGATTAAAACAAGCATCTCGTCAATGGAATCATAAGTTTTGTGATGTCATCAATAAACATGGCTTTGTGCAATCTCAGAATGATCATTCTTTATTTATAAAGAAAACTGGGAAGTTCATTACAATTTTATTGGTTTATGTTGATGACATAATCATAACTGGGAACAATGATGAGTTGATTGATGATTTGAAGAAATATTTGAAGCTGCATTTCAAATTGAAGGATTTAGGTCCTTTAAGATTCTTTCTAGGAATTGAAGTGGCAAGAAATGATGAAGGAATCTGCATAAATCAAAGACAATATGCCCTTGATATTATCAGTGAGTGTGGATTACTGGATGCTAAACCTTCACCAATTCCCATTGATCAAAATGTAAGCCTGATGAAAGATGGTGGAAAGGAACTTGATGACCCAAGTGAGTACAGAAAAATAATTGGAAAGTTATTGTACTTAACTGTGACTCGCCCTGATATAACATATGCAGTTAATTCACTGAGTCAGTTTGTTGCTAAACCAACTGACATACATCTAGGAGCAGCCATGAAAGTCATAAGATACATAAAAGGAACAGCAGGACAAGGACTTTTGTATCCTAAGAAGAATAATATGCAGATAAAAATGTTTTGTGATGCAGATTGGGCAGCATGCCATGATACTAGAAAATCAATTACTGGATTCTGTGCTTTCATTGGGAACTCTTTGGTATCATGGAAATCTAAAAAGCAACAAACTGTTTCAAGATCTTCTGCAGAGGCAGAATATAGGGCAATGGCAATGGGAGTTTGTGAATTAATATGGATATCAAGGCTTCTGGAAGACATGGGAATCAAGAGAGAAGAGAAATATCTGTTGTTCTGTGATAATGTTGCAGCAATGCATATAGCATCAAATCCAGTTTTTCATGAAAGAACAAAACACATAGAGATAGATTGTCATGTTGTTAGAGAGCAATATTCAAAGGGGTTATTCAAAATGATACATTTGAGAACAGATCTTCAAATAGCAGACTTATTCACTAAAGGAGTCTCAGGCAAACGCATGAAGTTCTTATTGGACAAGATGAGCATAAACAATATGTATGCTCATCTTGAGGGGGAGTATTGGAAGAACTCAGATGAAGTCTGCAATAGAAAGAAAGAAGCTTAAGACGAGGAGATGACAACTCAGCCTAACTAATTTTTGTTCTAGTAGTTTCTTTCTGTTATGTAGTTAGTTCTCCTTTCTGACTGTATATATAAGAACCGAACTCATCTCTGTAAATTATCTAATATATACACAATGTTCTTCTTCATATACATTTTCATAATCTGAAACCCATGAAACCCATGACGGAAAGTACAAGTATGAAAGCTCCGGCGGCTATCAGTGATTTGTTTATCAGCCGGTCGCACGCCGCCGGCGTGGACTGATGCCGCGAAAGCCATATGCCGCAGATTAAGATGGTAATTGAGATTAAGAACGTCATTATGTTAAGCCCTCTTAGCAACTGGTTGCTCAATCTCGCCATTTTTTGTGATTAAAAATTTAAATAAAGAACCGGCCATATATTTCGGATTTTAAGATCATACTATCGTATATAAGGAGTACTTTTCTGTGTGAGCAAATTAAAACCATTATGCTACATAACTATTATGGTATTATAATTAATTCGCTTCAAATCATTATCTTTCTTACCAATTTTGAACAAATTTGAAAGTATGGATATGGCAGGACCTATTTCATTTTTGCTTATTATCAATTCTTTTTGGATGATTTACATATGACTAAAATAATGTCATTTTCTCGAAATAGATTATTATAATGTTAAATTTTCACAAGTATAATTTTTATTTGTGATTTGACAAAAATACCCTCATAGGATTTACTTTCCAATGGTCGCTGGACTGCCGCCGACCGAAATGTTTTTCCACAATGTCGCCGTTGATATGCCAGAGTTCATCGCCGCCAAGGTAATCCGCCGCCACTGCTGCCGCGGTGGAAGGGAATTAGGAGAGCTTAATTAGTTATGCAAGGGAACTAGAAAAGCGTGCAACTAACTAGATTGTTTAATTAAATTATGGGTAAAATGTAATGTTTAATCCTGTTTTTGAAAACTAAAGATATGATCCTTTACTTGGAGAAGTGCAACTCCATAAGCAATTTTCCTCATTCTTTTTTGCTTATCCATAACATTTTAGTTTATCGATCTTACGAACTGCAAGATCTAATAAGTTTAGATTGACTATGAAAGAGCAATTCGATTTTCGAGATTGCTTTTTTAAAACCGGCTATAATATTATGATGATAGTTTATCTGCTTACGAATTACGATTGACTCCAACAGTCCAACTTTTTGCATGTTTGTGTTTTTACTGTTTACAAATTTTTATTTTGTACTAAACATTTTTTGATAATCAAAATGTTTACCCAATTACCCTGATTTGCCATTAAAATGATGAAACGAAAAGGGAGCATTCCCACATATGTGGATTCATTTTTCTTGAACTCCACGGTTTTCAATCGTTTTCCCAATTGTTAACTAGTATTCCGTATGAATTTAGACAATTATTATTATTATTATTATTATTATTATTATTATTATTATTATTATAGGATTAGTGAAGCCCTTAATAATAATAATAATAACTATAATCATAATAGTATAATGCTCCGAAAGAATAAAAGCTCATTTGTTAACCATGTTGTTCCGCTTATTATTAGCCTTATCAATCCATTTTTTCACCAAAAAATGTAATTTTTAATTTTGCACTCTCAATTTTGTGATAATCAAAATAATACCAATTGTTAATCCTAAACATTTAAGTTACCAAAAAGTTTATTTCAACCCACTAATAATATGACTTGTCAAAAATAGCTAAAAAATATCAATCAACTAATAACTAAGAGCCGACCGTTGACTGTCTAACACCCCAATGCTTTTATTAAATCTTTATATATATAAAGAGAACATGGTGGAGATCCAAATAGAAATATATTTGGAGCCAAAAGAAGTGAAAAATTGTTGTCACTATTAATGAACCATTACTTAATGAAGTCATATTAAGTGCCAACCTATTTAATTTTTGTAAGTTATAAATAAAACTTTATAAAATTATTGTCACTTTAATGAAGCATTACTTAGTGATGCCATATTAAGTGCCAACCTAATTAATAGTTGTATGTTATAAATAAAACTTTGAAAATTATATTGAGCATCAATACATTAAATATTAAAAAAAATTAGAAAAATATTAAAAGATACATTATACATAATTAATTAAGAGACATAACATAATAAAGTTATAAATGAAATGTTCTAATTTCAGAATATAAAATAGAGTATTACAATATATTTGGATACAAATATTATGTAAATGACAATGATAATACTCAGTACCCCATTAAATGTGTTCAGAATTCACTTGCATGTGGAATATAAATGAAGTAAAAATTACTTTGTATGTGATTCATGTTTTTACAAATCAGTTGAGAAAAATAATTTACCTACACATTTATTAGTTTAAATAGAAATGACAATTTTGGTTGGGGCAGCTGCAAAAATAAAGTTAGCACAATTTAACGAGATGAGGGAGTCATTGTTTTTTATAATTAGCTGCAACAAAAAATACAAAAATACAATTATTTAATTCTACTATAACTATTCATTAGTAAATAAGTAACTATTTTAAAAATTCGTTGAAATCATAATTTTAAATAATGTTTCCCAATTTTCAAAAGATTTTTAGCATTTCCAATTTTGTGTACGAGTCAAATTGGTTCAATGATATTGGATTATACAATTTTACGATTCAACTCACGATGTTAACAACATTGATATGTAGTTCTTATAAAACATATAGTGATTTTAACAATCTTGATCTGTAGCTTTTATAAAACATATATTGAGATGAATCAAGAGATCTTTATATCTTTATATATATAAAGAGAACATGGTGGAGATCTAAATAGAAATCTATTTGGAGCCAAAAGAAGTGAAAAATTGTTGTCACTATTAATGAACCATTACTTAATGAAGTCATATTAAGTGCCAACCTATTTAATTTTTGTAAGTTATAAATAAAACTTTATAAAATTATTGTCACTTTAATGAAGCATTACTTAGTGATGCCATATTAAGTGCCAACCTAATTAATAGTTGTATGTTATAAATAAAACTTTGAAATTATATTGAGCATAAATACATTAAATATTAAAAAAAATATTAGAAAAATATTAAAAGATACATTATACATAATTAATTAAGAGACATAATATAATAAAGTTAAAAATGAAATCTTCTAATTTCAGAATATAAAATAGAGTATTACAATATATTTGGATACAAATATTATGTAAATGACAATGATAATACTCAGTACCCCATTAAATGTGTTCAGAATTCACTTGCATGTGGAATATAAATGAAGTAAAAATTACTTTGTATGTGATTCATATTTTTACAAATCAGTTGAGAAAAATAATTTACCTACACATTTATTAGTTTAAATGGATATGACAATTTTGGTTGGGGCAGCTGCAAAAATAAAGTTAGCACAATTATTTAATGAGATGAGGGAGTCATTGTTTTTTATAATTAGCTGCAACAAAAAATACAAAAATTCAATTATTTAATTCTACTATAACTATTCATTAGTAAATAAGTAACTATGTTAAAAATTCGTTGAAATCATAACGGTAGGAGGCGCAACAAGTGGGAGAACGATGACTACATATGTAGAGGCCACATCCTTAACGGTATGTCCGATGCGTTATTTGATATTTACCAAAACGTTGAGAGTGCGAAAGAATTGTGGAATTCTCTTGAGTCAAAATAAATCGCCGAGGATGCTTCTAGTAAGAAGTTCTTGGTGAGTGATTTTAATAATTATAAAATGGTTGACTCAAGGCCGGTTATGGAACAATACAATGAACTCCTTCGTGTTCTTGGTCAATTTAAACTCCACAAGATAGGTGTTGATGAGTCCTATGCCGTGTCGAGTATAATTGACAAACTTCCACCCTCTTGGAAGGATTTTAAACGTTCTTTAAAACATCAAGATGAGGAACTGTCCTTGGTTCAACTTGGGAGTCACTTGCGCATTGAGGAGAATCTTCGTGTGCAAGAGAATGACCAAATTATGGGTGAAGTTGAATCTAGAATGGCTCATGTTCACTTGGTTGAGGATAATAAATCTAACCCGAAAGATAAGGGGAAAGGCAAAAAGCGCAAGTATGAAGACCATGACAAACCCAACAAGAAACCGAAAGGTTTGGTTTGTTGGAGGTGTCAAAAGGTTGGACATGTCAAGCGTGATTGCCGTGTGAAACTGAACAAGAATGGCGCTGGAACGAGTGGCAGTGGACAGGAACGGTCTAAGGACCTGGTTCCACGGAAAGGAGGTCAGTTCCTGACTAACTTTGATAATTCTGTCCAGAATTATGTATCACTCATTCCAGAATATTTTTATGTACAGGATGATGACTGTGCATGGTGGATTGACTCGGGGGCTACGAGCCATGTGTGTAAGGATAAAGGATGGTTTGAAGACCTAGAACCAGTGGAGGTCGGTTCCTTATTACGTATGGGAGACGAGTCAATGGTGCCTATCTTGGGAAAGGGTGTAGTTGTTTTAGAATTTACTTCTGGGAAAACAATTACGTTGTTTGATGTTTTGTATGTACCGAAGGTTCGAAAGAATCTTGTTTCGGGAAGTATGTTGAATAATTTAGGGTTCAAACAAGTGATTGAATCCGATAAATATATTCTGTCCAAGGGTGGTGTGTTTGTTGGTTTTGGATATTTATCAAATCGCATGTTTCGTTTAAATGTTATGAATAAATTAATTTCTAGTGATAATTCTGTTTTTGTGGCATCTTCCATGAATGATTGTATGACTTGGCATGCTAGACTAGCTCACATTAATTTTAGAAAAATGCATGAAATGTCTAAAGATGGTTTAATTCCTGCTTTTGGTATTAATGATGATAAGTGTAGGACTTGCATGCTTACTAAGATCACAAAACAACCGTTTCCTAGTGTTGAAAGGAATTCGGCTATTTTGGATCTTGTACATAGTGATCTATGTGACTTTCACTCAACTCCTTCCCTTGGCAATAAAAAGTATGTTGTTACTTTTATTGATGATTCGACTCGGTTTTGTTATGTGTATTTATTACACACCAAGGATGAAGCTTTAGAGAAATTTAAAGTGTATAAAACCGAGGTTGAATTGCAATTGGGTAATCCAATTAAATGTCTTAGGACTGATCGGGGAGGAGAATATATGGATCCCCATTATTTTCAATCTGTTGGAATCATTCATGAGACCACGGCTCCGTATACACCACAACAAAATGGTGTGGTCGAACGGAAAAATCGAGTGTTAAAGGAAATGGTTAATTCCATGCTTTCCTACTCGTGTTTGAGTGAGGGGTTTTGGGGAGAGGCCATGCTCACGGCCTGCTATGTTCTAAATAGGGTTCCAAATAAAAGGAACAAGACAACCCCATATGAGCTTTGGTACAAGAAAGCGCCGAATTTGAAATATTTTCGGGTTTGGGGTTGTAGGGCGGTTGTAAAATTGCCCGAGCCCAAAAGGAAAACTTTTTGGGAAAGGGGAATTGATTGCATATTCATAGGGTATGCTGAACATTCCAAGGCTTATAGGTTTTATGTAATAGAACCTAATGATGCGGTAGCGGTTAACACCGTGATTGAGTCTCGGGATGTGATCTTTGATGAGATGAGATTTTCATCAATTCAAAGACCAAAGGACCTAGTTCCAGGCACTAGTGAGGTGCAAGTTCCAGAATGTTTGGATGGTGTTTTGAATCCCGAAGCACCACAAATAAGGAAAAGCAAACGAGGCCGCATCGTGAAAGACTTTGGTCCCGATTTTCACTTGTATTTAGTGGAAGGTTCAAGGGATGAAACGGGGGTACAATATTCATATTGTTACCAAGTTGAGGATGATCCAAAGACCTTTAAAGAGGCAATGGAATCCCGAGATGTTGCCTTTTGGAAGGAGGCAATTGATGATGAAATGTCATCAATTATGGAGAACAACACTTGGGTGTTGTCGGATTTGCCACCGGGTTCTAAACCCTTAGGTTGCAAATGGATCTTCAAAAAGAAGATGAAAGTGGATGGAACTGTTGACAGGTTCAAGGCTCGGTTGGTCATTCAAGGTTTTAGACAAAAACCCGAAATTGACTATTTTGACACGTATGCGCCGGTTGCTCGAATTACGACCATTAGGTTGTTAATTGCTTTGGCGGCTATACACAATCTGATTATACATCAGATGGATGTCAAGACGGCATTTTTAAATGGTGATCTTGATGAGGAAGTTTACATGAAACAACCGGAAGGTTTTGTTATGCCGGGAAATGAGCTTAAGGTTTGTAAACTTGTTAAATCATTGTATGGGCTGAAACAAGCACCCAAACAATGGCATCAAAAGTTTGATGAAGTTATTTTGTCCAATGGTTTTAGTTTAAACCAATCGGACAAGTGTGTCTATAGCCGATTTGATGCATTCGGAGCGGGTGTGATCATATGTCTCTATGTTGATGACATGCTGATTTTTGGAACGGACCAAAATCAGGTTGATGAAACCAAAAGGTTGTTATCATCAAGGTTTTCCATGAAGGACATGGGGGAGGCGGATGTGATTCTTGGTATAAGGATTAAACGGGTAAACAAAGGGATTGCTTTGACACAAGCTCACTATGTTGAGAATATTCTCAAAAGGTTTAATTATAGTGATTGTTCACCCGTTGGTACTCCCATGGATCCTAGTGTGAAGTTGATTCCTAATAAAGGAAAGGCGGTATCACAACTTGAGTACTCTCAAGCTATTGGTAGTTTAATGTATGCCATGACAAGCACTCGGCCGAATATTGCTTATGTCGTGGGTAGGTTGAGCCGGTTTACTAGTAATCCTAGTACTCAACATTGGCAAGCAATGAAGAGAGTGTTCAAGTATTTAAAGGGAACCATGGATTATGGTTTGTGTTACTTTGAGTATCCTTCGGTTTTAGAGGGATATTCGGATGCAAGTTGGATATCCAATGTAGAGGATCACTCTTCTACAAGTGGTTGGGTATTTTTGCTTGGGGGAGGTGCCATTTCTTGGGCATCCAAGAAGCAAACTTGTATCACAAGTTCAACGATGGAATCTGAGTTTGTTGCGTTGGCTACCGCCGGTAAAGAGGCGGAGTGGTTAAGAAATTTACTTTTTGAGATTCCATTATGGGGGAAGCCGATTGCACCTATTTCTATCCATTGTGATAGTGCTGCCACTTTGGCTAAGGCGTATAGTCATGTTTATAATGGCAAGTCTAGACACTTAGGTGTTAGGCATAGTATGATTAGAGAACTAATCATGAATGATGTAATTTCGGTGGAATTTGTAAGATCGCAACATAACTTGGCGGACCACTTGACCAAAAGTTTGGCCCGGGACTTAGTGCACAAGTCTGTTATAGGGATGGGTTTAAAGTCCATTTAATCCTTAATGGTGAGACACCCAATTCCCCTCTAATACAACGTTAGGGGCTGAATTCAATGCGGAAAGCTCACACTTAATGGATTGGAACACACAATGAAAATCATCCCAAGGTGTGTGTTCGGACCTGTAGTAGGGAGGCTGAATTTATTTCTTAATAATTCCTTTGATAAAGTGTAAGCAGGTACACGAGTAAAGGAATTACCTATATGATTGTGAAGTGTAGCCGCACTTCAAAAAGCTTGGGACTTGGCTTTTATACGATCATGAATGGGATTAGGACACACGGCTTTATAATTGTGTCAAGTTTGTATTCTAGTTGAGTATTGAAACTTGTATGTATTTTATCTTGAGGTATTCAAATGGGTTGAAGGGTTCAATCCGTAGGACACCCCGATTCTCGAATATTTTGAATGTGTAAAATACTAAGATGGAAATTCAATCGTATCGACATTTCCATTTATGTGCAAGTTTTGGTTTGTAAGCTTTGTTATGTCATTTCATGGGTTACACTAAAATGGGGGAGGATTGTTGGTGATTTTAGTGTCACCGGCCGTTTTGTGTAATTGGAAATGACATGAGTGCCAATGGGAATTAGAACTATGATCTAATACAAGTTAGTAGGTGTGGAGTGCACACTTGTATATAAGAACTAGTTTAGTTCCAAAGTGTCTATGTTAGTGGAACTCGAGGTAGAACTCGAGGTATAACTTTCAGTAGACCAGCTTTGTGGTTCTAGACCGAGTTCTAGAACGGTTAGGCAGTTTCCAGCAGTTTCCCAAAAACTGCTGCGGTTATTCTTAATCGTGTTACTACTGCCTAGGACGATGAATATGGATATAAACCACCATATTTCGTACAGAGGAGGTAGAGGATCAATATCCAACATATCTTCATCACTTTGGCACTCAAATTAAAGATAACAATCCATATACTCACTAGTTTGGCTCTAGTTCTTGTGCCTGAGTTCTAGAGTGTCCTTAAGGATTATCCTAGATTGAATTTCTTGTAACCCAGGCATAGGGGAGAAATATCAATTCGGAAAGTGAACTTACACGATCCTTAAGCAATCCAAGTACTCAAATTATCACCCCCTACGTGATATACCCCAACATTTTGGGGGTGGGGAGGTGGGGGGTGGGGATAAAAAAAACCTATTTATACTTTTATTTTCTATACATTTTTTACACCTCTTCTCCAACTCTTCCTACTCTCTAATTCTCTATTCCCTCATACTCTTAAATCTTAATCATCTCGATCTTCATCTTCTCCAAACCTCTCTACATATATATATTATTTATATAATTATTATATCTACTTATATATTAATTATCTTCTTATATACCTATATTATATTATAATTAATATATATTTATTATCTTCTTAATATTTACTTTGATATCTACTTATCATCTATACTTATTGTTATTTACTTATATATTAAATTATTAATTATCTACTTTACATACATATATAAATATATTATATTACTTATATTCCTTATCTACTTAATCTCTACCTATTATCTACTTATATATATATATATATATATATATATATATATATATATATATATATATATTAAAGTATTATATAAGTGTATTACTCATCTTATAGTAATATACTTATATATTATATACTATAAACATTATATTATATATTACTTATAAAATAATCTACTTATATACCTATATTATATTACTAATAATATTTATTATCTACTTAATATATACTTAAATTACTTATTATCTACTTATACATCTCCATCTTCATCTTCTCCAAACCACTCTATATATATATATATATTATTTATATAATTATTATATCTACTTATATATTAATTATCTACTTATATACCTATATTATATTACTAATATTTATTATATACTTAATATATACTTATTATCTACTTATACATCTCCATCTTTTTAATATTTACTTTGTTATATATATTTATTGTTATTTACTTATACATATTAAAGTATTATATATAAGTGTATTACTCATCTTATAGTAATATACTTATATATTATATATACTATAAACATGAGAAAACTTCATGTCCAGCCGGCCTGACGGGAACCGCCATCCGGTCGAGGGAATTTCGGACACTTCCCGGTGGAATTTTTTGATGAAATATTTTTAGCATGTTCTTCATGAAGTCTAGTTTATCCATACCAAATTTTAGCTACAAATGCAATCGGGAAGGCACTCAAACAATTTCTTGAAGTTAACTGGGCAGTTCATACATATAAACTGCCCAGTTAACTTCAAGAAATTATTTGAGTTCCTTCCCGATTGAATTTGTATCTGAAATTTAGTATGGGTAAACTAGACTTCATGAAGAACATGCTCAAAAACGTTCATCAAAAAATTTCACCGGGAAGTTCCCGAATTGCCCTCGGCCGGACGGAGCATCCCGTCAGGCCGGCTGGACAAGAACGGGACTCCTATAAACATTATATTATATATTAGGCTATTAGTTATACAATTATATTAGTTACACTTGAATTCATAGTAATTAAATTCATCGTATTAGTTAATTTTTACATTTTTCATTAAAGTATAAAAGTAGTTAATTGTTACATTTTTCATTAAAGTATAAAACTAGTTAATTGTTACATTTTTCATTCAAGTATAAAACTAGTTAATAGTTACATTTTTCATTCAAGTATAAAACTAGTTAATTGTTACATTTTTCATTCAAGTATAAAACTAGTTAATAGTTACATTTTTCATTCAAGTATAAAACTAGTTAATTGTTACATTTTTCATTAAAGTATAAAACTAGTTAATTGTTACATTTTTCATTCAAGTATAAAAATAGTTACATTTTTCATTTCCCTATTATTTAATTTGTTAATTGTTGCATTCATCATAAAAGTAAAAAACTAGTTAATTATTAATTGCTGCATTAAACTATTAAAGTATAAACTAATAAAAGTAGTTAATTTTATTAGTCGCATTTTATTATTACTATTGTACTCATATTAAAACATTTGATATCATATAATATTTGTTACATTTTACAGATGGAACGTGCCAGACATTCCGTAGATGTGGGTAGTCTCCAACGCAACCGAAGGAAGGAGATTGCGACAAGTCATCCTAGTTTACGCAAAGGCAAAGGTAAAGGGCGGGCCGGGTCTTCTTCTCAGAGTCGAGAAGATTTTGATGACGGATACCAAAGGCGAGATGGGGATGCGATGTGCGACGAGCAACTATAACAACTATTGGCGCAAAATGATGGTCGCTTTTTCCAACAACAAAACTCCCGGAGTCCATTGATGAAGAGGAGCTTGAGGATGACAATGCGGAGGAGGACGAGGGGGGCGACGGGACTCACGGCACCCCGGATGATAAGCAAGAGTTGGAGGACGAGGGCGGTCCATCCCAAGTTGGTAAGAAATCTAAATCTCCTATTATAGAAAATAGTTTTACAAAGAGGAAAGACCCAAAAACCGATAAATGGTACGCAAGTTGCGATCATTGCAAGGAGTATAACTTGGGAACTTCCGGCGGAGCCTCAAAAGGCATCTTAAGTCCGCGCACTCTGTGGAGTATGCGAAAATAGACAAAGGGAAGGGGAAGCAAACTCAAATATCGAGGTTTGCAAATGACCAACTTTTGGCAATTTCTCATACACTGATGCACAAAATTTGACTGGTATGGCTAACTTACTTGTTGACGAAGATTTGCCTTATTTCTTTTCTGAAAGTCTTGCTTTTAAAGATTATGCACAAACTTGTTTAAATCCTCAATTTAGAAGTTATAGTCGCAAAACGGTTAAGAAAGAAATTATAAGGCTTTATCGTGTGGAAAAGGATAGGTTTTTTTGCAAACTTTGACGGCCGTGTTACTATTTGTTCTGACATTTGGGAGGATACTTATCATAATTTACATTATTTGGACCTGACTGCACATTTTATTGATAGTGATTGGAATTTGCATAAACGTGTTCTTGCTTTTCGTGAATTTAATAATCGTCACACCGCTGAACATATTTATATTTTGATTGAACGTATTTTAACTGAGTATAATTTGATTGATAAGGTGTTTGCTATAGGTTTTGATAATGCTACTAATAATACTGCTGCTATACCTAGATTGCGTGAATTATGTGGTTTTAATACTTTGATTGGTAGATTTTTTCATCAACGATGTGCATGTCATATTATAAATTTATGTGTGCAAGACGGTATAAAAGCGTTAGGAGATACTGTGGAGGTAGTCAAGGGGGGATTAGACGTATTTGGGGCAATGGTCAACTTAAATTAAAATGGCAAAATTATTTGATTGAAAGAGGTGTGAAATATGTTGCTTTCCCTAAAGATTTGTCTATTCGGTGGAATAGTACTTATAAATTAATTAAAGTTCTTCTTAGATATAAAGAACATTTTTCTGCTTTTTTAAGACAATATGATAACTATATTTTAAACCCCGCTCACATCGACACTTGCGAAAAAATTTGTAATGTTTTGATATAATGCAACTGAAAGTTTTAGTCATGTTTATATACCTACCTCAAACGAATTTATTCGTGAAGTTGTTAATCTCGCCGGTGCTTTTAATGAATTTGAGAATGCCGCTTACGTGAGTTATTTTTGTGGTTTTATGAAGGAAAAGTTTTTAAAATATTATGCACATATTCCGCATATTTATAGTATTGCATTGATTCTCGATCCTCGTTATAGACTTGGTAATTTGGAAGAATTGTTGAAGTTCTATTATAATGCTTTTTTTGGTCCATTTCCAATATATGATGATAACGTCATAGATCCGCAAGTTGAATACAACGAGGTTAGTAATATATTTTATGCCTTATTTAATGAGTTTCGTGCACAATATGGCAACGCGCCCCCTCCCCCGACACACACATCTTCATCTAAAGGAAAATCACTTTTTAAATCTACTTTTGGCAATCTTATGAAAAAACCTAAAACAACTCACACTACTGAACAAAACGCACTTAATGAGATTTCTTTGTATATAAATTATGAGGTAGAATTTGACAAAAATGAGGAGTTTGACGTTCTAAAGTGGTGGAAGTCAAAAGAAAGAATGTTCCCGATTTTGGCACAGATGGCTAAGCAAGTGCTATCAATGCCGGTTTCAACAGTTGCCGTGGAACAAGAATTTAGTTCGGCCGGCAACGTTCTAACGGCATCTAGAACGAGTTTGAGCGATGAATCTTTTGAGACGCTTATATGCTACCACGATTGGTTGAAGACCATACGTAGATGTCAAGAAGTTAGCATCACCCCCTCCCAAGACTTTATGGATCAATCAACAACCGGGGTGGCTCCTATGCCGGTGATTCCGATTGATTAGTATTTTACAGTTTATTATAAAATGTATTTCATGTTTTAATTTTTCCTTCAATTCTCTATTGTAATTTGTAAAGTTGTATTTCATATTTCAAATAGATATACATTCTTTTTTTTATGTAGCACTTCTCAAATTAATTAATTAATTAATTAATTAATTGGTTACAAACTTACAACTTACAACTTAGAATTTATTGTATTAGTATTTTTTGAAAAATGTATTTCATATTTAAGTTGTATTAAAAAAATTAAAAAATATATATATAACCTAGGCCCGGCCCGACCCGGCGGGTGTCCCGGCCCGAACCGGCACCAGGCGAAAGACGGGCCGGTTCCGGGCCTCCCTTTATAGGACCGGGGGCCCGGCCCGAACCGAGTCCAGCCCTAGTCATGCTGGACTGTGTGCATTGCCACCTAGGATGGATCCAATTCACTTCTTTTTACATTGGAGAATGCATTTGCTCACAAAGGGAGATGCCCTTAGGGCATTTCAAAAAGGTAAGTGAGAAAATTTTTATGAGACGGAGAGATACAAAGTATATATATAAATTAGTATTATGTTTTTTTACAACACAAGGTTATTACCCTCGCCAACATACTCCGTACTAGTTACTGCACCATTAAAATTGTCCGCTTAGAGCATCTCCATTCATGCTCTTTAAATAAACAGTTTTTCTACAACACATCATTGTCACATCACATTTATTCAATAAATTTAAAATAATCTTAAAGCTTAAAACTCTTCCTCAACAATGGAATACAAATAATTAGTTTTTCTAGAACATGCATTAAATGTAATTTAACTATAATATAAAATTATTCAAGATTTGAATCTTGATATGGGATCTTCTTTTTCAATAATCTCCATAAATAATCACGCACTCACAATGATATTCTTTAAAATAATCTTACACATCATCCAATTAATCTTTAAATAAACTAATGGATGGGAATGCCCTTATTAACTATGTTTGGGTTCTAGCTGGAGGGCAAATTGGGCAATAGAACTAATTTGAATGAACCATTAAAGTTCAATTCAGTGATACAGGGATGACTGTTCCGCTGGCTCAAAATCCACTCTTTCAAGTTTCACCATGACCACAATAGCAGGCCATCAAAACGTAAACTATAATGACCCAATATACTCTCACAGTAACTAATATTTGTCATTATTAATAGTAACACTTCGTAATACTTTGTCTCTTTGAGCACAAACAAAAGAAATTACGAGTAAAATTGTTGACAATACAAAACTCAAAGGTCATTCACAGCATGTCAGTAACCTTGGATATGGACATATAGTTTCAAAACAAATCTAGTGTTGTTGCCTTGTTGGAGATATATTTGCAACTCCATGGTCGAACTTCAATGGTACACAACACCTATACTATAATAACAATAATCGAAAACAAAAAATCAATGTCGGAGGAGGCGAACGTGTGGCAGCCAGGAACTCTTCCACCTTCCCTGACACAAGATTCAACACTCCCAACTCATATGTGGCAGTAAAAACGCCACTATAAATGGAGTAACGGTATAAAAACACCGTCAATGGGCTGGGCTACTTTATGATCCATGAATAGAGTCGAATTTAGATCGACCTAAGAATTGGTGTTGAAGCCAGTCAAGCCATCAGTCCTCAGACTCGATGTATAATTGGGGAAAAGCCTCAACAAGTTATCAAGAGTCTCCGGCAAGAATTTCCTTGCAAACAAGTAACATGGCCGTTCATTTCCATTCCATAAGCATGGTCTAATCTGAACCTCTTTCTGCAATTTGGGAGTTAACAGAGAAAACAGGTCCACTAGGTTTGAGTTAATTGAAGATCATTAAGCAAGACTAAGGAAGAGATGCATATGTAATAGATTCTTGAAAAAGAAAGCATACCTTTGACTCACTTGTAACGTGTACGCTCTCAGTAATGGACTGCAGAAATAGAAAAAACATTACACAATCAAGTCATATTTAGGATCTAATTTGCTTGGTAAAATTATTTGAGTAGCTGAAATGTGTAACACAGATATATATGGTCATTGATGAGGGTGGGTGGGAGGAGGCAAAAACAAGTTGCTCATTTGCATGTACACAATTGAACATAGCTTCTTAAAAGGAGTTTTTTCAAACTCTAATTTGTTTACTCGAATTAATTGTTTATTTGAAGCTTAACATAAACTATAAGCTCTACTTTGTACCAAACATGTACTAAGCTTCCGAGAGAATAACTAAAAACTGACCAAACACATCCTGAGCTTCAGTTTTTTTAAAAATATCTTCTTAATCGCGTTGAGGGTATTTATATTTTAGATTCTGTCAAAGTGTCCCACATTGGATGTTTACAAAATATATGTGTATAATAAGTATGAGGTATCTTGAGGATCCTTTGGGGGTGAGTAAGCCTAATTTAATTAGATTCAAAAGAAAGGGGTTTACAAAAATCTGTATGAACTTTTGTAACATCAACCAAAAAGTATACAGTGAATAAGAAAATATAGGGAAAGAATAAATATGAAGTGCACACAGTACTAAGAAACGAGGGAAGCGATCCAGCTCAGCTGGTCGTCCACTCACTCTCCCTTATGGGAGGTCCCGGGTTCAATACTCAATGGAGTGAGTTTGATCCCAATTTACCTCAGGCCCCCCCAATCCCCCCTGGGGTAAAAAAAACTAAGAAACGAGGGAGAGCAATCCATACAGTAATGTTTCTCAGGAGTGCATAAGTAATATCCTGGCGGGTGTACGATTTTGGGTGCCACTTCCCTTCGGACCAATCAACATGGGTAACAGACCAATTTGCAATTCCAGATGGATCATGCATCTGTAACATAAAGGGAAAATCATATCTGTAGAGTAATCATAATACAGGTTAAGATTGTTTATAAGTCAAATGGAGGTGGAAAAATCATTAAAAACTCACGTGAAAAAATGTTGGCAAATAGTGTTCATCGGAATAGCAGTGAAGTCCATCCATGTTTGGCTGCCAAGTTAAATAAATGTGGTGTTTAGAGACTGCAGAAAAATCCAAATCTATCAGAGTTCTAAAATACGTGACATTTCATATGCAACCCCCCCCCCCCCCCACACACACACACACAAAACCTTTTAGCAGATAGAACTATAGATGAATATTGAATGACTTTAATAATTTGATTTAAATTCCAAAACTTCCCAATCATTGAACTTTTTATTTTAATAATAGAATAATAGATCACCAGCACACCAGCTGATGGGTATTCCCAACCTAAGAAAGAACAACTTGACCACATTGGAATTGGCTTAAAATTCCTAAAAATTCCCTTAATCCCAAAAATGGAGTGTTAAGCCATGTTTGGAATCAGAAACCCTGAACTGGAAATTAGTGTGTTCTCTCAATTCCTGAAATTGGATGCAACACATGCCTCTAGTACACCATGGATTTATCTAATTTTTAGTAATTCAATCACAAATACAAAATTAATCAAATGCAATCACAATTATGGGATGGTAGCTCAATTCTTAACACTACATCTACGGATCTACCAACAATGCATTATGAAATCAGTCAAAATGCAGTTATCTTATATCAACCTGAGAAAGAGCTCCCCTATTAGTTATTGACAAATCAGAGTGCATGTAATGAAATGGAAAAATGATATAACATGAAAACGCACACACACATATTCCAATTCAGATATAGAACAAAGTCAACGGATTTAAAATTACCAAAAAAAATTATCCCACAAAAGTCATTCGAGCAAGAAAACTACCTTACAGTAATCATGGAACTTTGAATAATATAGATTATCAGCCATGACAACAACAGCATGTCGTCGCTTCATGGTGAACCACTGCACACATTAAAAGAATTAGAAATTAAAAATAAATAAAGGAAGAATGCATTAAAACTATGAAATTTTGTGGACAGAACCTGTGCACCCTTTCGAAAGTCTTTCTTTTCAATTTCAGGTAGCATATGTTCAGAATACCTGCCATTTCCGTGAGGGCCAGGATCCACAAAGCTGGGATAAAAGAAAGGGACACACCAGTGAGATGAAAAGGAAACAAATGAGGGAGTATACATGAAATGAATATTCTTAAAAGTACTATTCATATTTCATAGCTTAAACCTTTTTACAGAGAAATAACTTGAAACTACAAAAACTCATGGCACACAGTAGATTAACATTAACTGGAGCTCACCTGTCTACAAAACTGATATTTGTGTCCATCAGGTAGTTGTACACATAATCAAAACCATGTAATGGTATACAACTGCAATTCAAGGTAAATTATCAAATATATATATGTAAATGTATAGATATACATGTGTGGTACACACACATATAACATATATAACTACATACATACTAATATACAAAGTACATACACATATAGAAAACACACACAGACATACGCATGCATCATGTCATCATGTGTGTATATGCATTTCTATATATTTGTGTGTGCGCATCTTTATGTATGTGTGTATTTAAATATATGTATGTGTACTGTGTATACACATACATGTACATACATATGTATATGTATATGTATTTGTATACATATATACATATGTATATGTGTGTGTTTATAGATATAGGTGTATATGTGTGTGTGTGTGTGAATATATGTATATACATGTACATATATACACACACGTGCATATCAAAAAGTACATGTGAACAATTACTAGCCCCTTTTCAGTCAGACAAGTGAGCTGTAAGGCATCATTCACCACACCTATCAGAGAGTAAAACAAAGTGCATATTGTCGGGATCTTTGAGTGCACTGGCCAATAGGCGCCTCTCAGCATCAACCATTGAAATTTTCCCCCAGGATACCTGCAATAGAATCCATACAAAAAGTTGAAAAAAAAATTGAAACACAGATTGGCTTGGTGTGCGATGGGTTCACAAATGCAACAACTGTTTGAGGTCTGATCCCATGACCAAAAAGTAAATAGGTGATGAGCTTGCAGGAAACCAAGCCAGAAGCCCAGAAGTTCAATTTTCAGACAATAAAACTACAAGTTATGCTACCATTGGTAGAAATAATTGTCCAATCCATATACTGGTAATTGCAATTACTTCGTATATCATTTGAGGCAATTTTCAGAATGCCTATCCAGATGAGTTTGCAATGAAACAAACATATCTGCCTTCAACTTTTGTGGAAAACAGAGAGCATCAGAGCAGGTATATGATAATGCTATGTTCTTTGTTTCCTGAAAACATTGTCACAACATTGGCCTTGGACCTTATTTAAAATAAAAATTCAAAATATAGGCATGACGAATAATAAAAATATTTTCCACTGTTCTTTCATATCTCACATCATCATTCATATGGAATTATTTCCAAACACAAACTAAATGAGCCGAGAAGACAAGTAAAAGGAAGGATAAAGAATGTTCTATATTTCAGGAGCTAGATCAGTTGTAAATGAACAATCCCCTCCAGCTCGTAATGAAATTGGCTCATACGACGCCTAGGGATTGACTACATTAGCCCATAGAAAATCTCATGTGTTCAGCCAAAACCAATTATGTAAAATTTTCTCTGACAGCCCCACCTCCTTCAATGACACATACTAGACTTGAGCTTACCCCTAATACACCTTAGTTCCTACCAAAGTCATCTGCAGCACCCACTCAAGAATACACCAACAAACACCTTGTACAAACCTCACTGTTCCAAGTACGAGCAAACAAGCAAATACAAACTTCAAAGACCAAATATATAAGTAAAGAAAAAATATTACTAAATGACCCATGAGCTATAAAGAACTAATAAAAAAAAATATGAAAACCATTGAGTTCAATCAATCAATATTCAATGCACACATTTTTTATTAATAAAGAGCATAGTCATTCCCAGCTACAGAGAGAAGCTAAGATAGCTTCCAGAAGAGAACACAAACGATTGTCGGTTTCCAGGTAGAAGTACAAACCTTGGCACTACGGATCTCTCGATCTACAAAGTAACGGCTAAAATGAAGTGGCCTCTCTTTGGATGCATGAACATAAACAGTGAACTTACCTTCATGTCCCTGCTAATGCAAATTGGAAAAGTCAAAGGAAAGCAGGAGAGGGGATGTCAAACTATCAATACAAATTTCCTATGTTAAGAAAGTGCTATAATAAGACATTTGAATTTTTCTTTGCATTCATCATCATCATCATTATCATTACCCCAGTGCCGCAAAGGCTCCCACCAATGGTGAGGGGTAAAGGGGGGTCAGATGTACGCAGTCTTACCCCTGTACTAAAGCACAGAGAGCCTGTTTCCGGATGACCCAAAGTGAAAATCGCTTTGAATTTTCCTTTGCATTATACATGAAAAAACCAAAATAGATTTGTTCATATGAATCTAAACAACATAAGATTCACCAACAGTAATCAGTTCACATAGATTACAATCATTCAATGCCACAGAACATGTCATATTGGCAAGTACTTGCAGTTCATTCGTTTAGCTAGTCACTCGCTCACTCTGTTAGACCTTTTAAGTTTCTTCAGATTTTCCCTTATCACGTAGAGTCTAAAAACGATTCCATCATTTGAAATGGAGCCAAAGATTCACTATTTTTTGGCTTGGGAATATGATGGAATAAAGCAAAATGGCTCACTAAACTGGCTGCGCTTCTTTGTTATGAAGCAACGGTCAGTCCATGCAATTCTCGACGTGATTTTCACCATGGGTCATCCGGAAACAGTCCCTCTGTACTAAAGTACAGGGGTAAGGCTGCGTACATCCAGCCCCCCTTACCCCACCGTAGGTGGGAGCCTTGACGGCACCGGGGTAATGATGATGATGACGTAGAGTCTAAAAACATTACAGTGGGTCAAAAGCATGATCAGGTACATCTTTTACGGAATAAGTAAAATTGTAGTTATGCTCTAGTTGAATGAGCTTAAAAGTAATGAGTATAACAGAACAAAACAAAACTAATAATAATAATGGAAGGAAGATAAGTATATTTAACTAATTACTACATGAACAGGATACAAACCTGAAAGAATTTATCCCAGAGCTTCTCGAATGGTAAAGCACCAGGTGTCAAAAAAAGAAACGCAATTTTTGGACTTTTTGGTGAAGCTGCAGGTGCATCCAAAATATCTCTAATTACAACATGAGAAGCTATCTCTTGATCTGTTAATTCTCTAGCAGGATCAGGGGGAAGCCAGTCATAACGATTCTTGCAACCACGAGAAGAGAACAAAAAACAAGTGGCAGAATTCGTTGCAGGGTAGACATAAGCACAAATCAAGAAAAAGCTAACTAATGAAACCAGAATGATGATCCATGTTGGCTTCTTTAAGTGGGAGCGCTGACGAGGCACAGAAAATATCTTCATATCTTTCATGCCCAAGCGCCATGACTGTTTTATCTTCATCTAGAGCTAAAGCATTAGCAGACCCCAAAAACTGTGCCTCAAAATGCAAAATTTTTGTTTTCAGTACCAATCAGGTTCTAGCCAAAAGTGTTTTGTTGTGCCAACTTCTGAGCTGCAAAGGTGCACCAAAGTGGAATGGTAAGCAATTGCGCATTGTCAAGTATGGGCTGGACTCAATTGTTACTGCAATCAGTACTGCTTAACACAGAACAAAGACTCTCTTAGCTACAACTATGGCTATTTCAAAGCAGGCCAGCAGGAAAAGGATGTAGGTCCATGTGGTGCTTCTAGTTTTCTAAACAGTATGAAGACAATTGCATCATATATATACAATGTATTAAAGTGAAATTTATAAATAAATCTCATAGAAAAGAAATCAGTATTCAAGTGGGGAAGTTAAGTCCATATCCGAAGTAAATGTTCCCTGCTCGCAAGCTGCAACACATGTAAACAGATTTGCATTTCACAAACCTGCATCCCGAACTCGTGAATTTCAAAAGGAGGATGAACTTTCAAGTTACATGGTAATTTCAATCTTCAAATGAACAAATTAAACAACTAAAGTTAAATAGCAATAGAAACAAAGGATAAGAAAAAACAGAAAAATAAAGCAAAAGTGCCAAAAACAATGAAAGTTAATAGATATTTCAATTTCATAGCTGCTCACCTACCAGATTCACCAAGAATTAATCTGTATAGAATTGCATTCCATAAAACATAATCTCAAACTCCCACAAGTGAATAGACATAAACTGATGAAACATACAAAAACAACCTCAAAGTTTAATGAAATACAATTCATTAAGGACATTTAAAACTCCTAAGCTGCCTATGCCAACCCCTGGTGAAAAGTTAAAAACCGCCCATCATTGTATCTGAATCACAATCTATATTCTATATACACAAATTACAGAGTAAATCCGCCAATGCGTATCCACAATATATGATCTTCGGTCGGACCCCTCCCCCGTATCACCAAAGAACCATAAATCAGAGTAAAAAGACATTCGGGTCCCGGAAAAGATTGCAAACCAATGAACATGTTTACGAAGCGCAAAACGTACAAAAAATCCATATCAGAAAAACAGGAAGGCATACCTCAATTAGCCCATCAAGAGATCCGCAAAGGCAAACGTTTGAACACTCGATCAAGAAGACGTGTAACTACGTGCGCGTACATACATATATCATTTGCATGTATGCAAGTATGGGAGAATATATAAGATGCCCGGGAAAATGCTTAATAGTTTGAGATCTAGGGCTCAAGCGATGAAATCAAAACAAAATGGAAAAACAGAGGGAAAGGTTGAAAAGTTGCAGCCTTGGAGAGAGACAGGGAGAGCTGGCAGTCTTTTTTTCCATTTTTTTCTTTGATGGACTCCCTGTTTATTTATTTTTGAAAATAGACTCCCTAGTCCCTACTTATTTGTTGGTATGGAAGTGCATTTTGGCCCCAAGATCCATTTGTCTTAATATGTTTTCTTTTGAAGCGAAATTTGTTGGTGTCATCTAATCTGGTCTTGTCTGCTTTGAACTGGTCAGGTTTAGTTTGATAAATGTCTGATTTTTGTCTATTTTATAATTAACTACGGAAATCTGAACTAGTTCGATCTGATCTGGTTTGGTCTGGGACTGAAAACAATCCAAAAGAAAGCATCCTTAAATCGCGACTTTTATTACTGAGATATTATTGAATTAAAAACATTTTTAATCTTGAGAGTGTTTGCAAAAAATTAAAAAAAAAAAATGATTTTCATATTGGACTTAAGAAAACCTGAAATGAAAGTTTTCGAGTAATAACTTACTCCCTCCGTCCCCTTTTAAACGTCCCGTTTTACCATATTGGGATGTCCCTATTTAATTGCCTCATACTTTATTTGGTAAACTTTGTGTGGCTCAAAATCATTCTCACTTTATTCTTACTTTATCAATTAATATCAACCACACAAACTCACTTTCTTAAAACTCGTGCCACCATCTCCCGTCCCATTTAAAAGGGGACGGAGGAAGTATATTTTTACTTTTTTATTACACAGAAAGCACGTATTTTATCAAATACTCCTAGCTTTTACTTCTTCAGAAGCATTTTTTTCTCAAAAACTATCAACTTTTACTTCTCCTTATTAAGCAATTTCTCCAAAATCACCTAAAAGTCATTTTTTAAAGTGGAAACAATTGCAAACACTATCTTACACTTGTTAGCTTATGCCGGAGATTGAGATGACATATACCACTTTAATGACTCTCTTTTGGTTATTTGGAAAAGCTCGTTTAATCTCTAACAAACCATCTTATTTCCTAGTTGACGGACTCCATTTACACCCACATACAATATTATTTCTCTTGATTGTACCTTTTTGGTGCATGCTTTTCCAAGCCTATAAAACGTCAACTACCTTTCTTACCACTTTATGGGACGTCTCTGAGAGACCCTCCCAATACAAAATGTTCTTTTGCTATCTATGAAGCACGGATACTTCCTTAGGGTAGCGTATCGACGTATCCGATACGTTCCCGTATCCGATACTCTAGGATACCCGTACCATACGTTCCCGGGCCGTATCTGCAATTTTTAAAAGTTTCCTTTTTTTTTGTAATTTTTTGAAAGTTTCTGATACTCGTATCCTGACGGATACCCGTATCAACTTTTTAAAAAAAAATCCCAAAATTTACTTAATAAAATTCTAAAAAAATGAAAATCTAAAACTACATTTTACTTGGTAATCAAATAATGGGTCTATATGACTATATCCGAATTAAGTCATTAACTCATACTCTGAATTGGGTACTTGCACTTTTAATTTCAAGATTGTAGTTGTTAGACTTATTTCTCATTTTAAATTAATGACTTATTGCGTACATTTATATTTCGAGATACACTAGTGTATATGAGAAATATTCTGAATTATATATATATATATATATATATATATATATATATATATATATATATATATATGTATATGGAGTCGATGGGTGACCCCCTGGGAAGTCCTCGTGTTGCATCCCCTCGTCCCCCTTTTGTCTCAAAAAAATTTTGATGAAATTTTTTGAGCATGTTCTTCATCAAGTCTAGTACATCCATACCAAATTTCAGCAAAAAATGCAATCGGGAAGGCAGTCAAACGATTTTTGGAAGATAACTGCGTTTTATATGTATATAAAGGTTGCAGTTATCTTCCAAAAATCATTTGATTGCCTTCCCGATTTAATTTTTTGCTGAAATTTGGTATGGTTGTACTAGACTTGATGAAGAACATGCTCAAAACATTTCATCAAAAAATTCCACCGGGAGGACCCTCAAAACGTGGAGGCCGCACGGCGGCTCCGGTAAGGTATACCTTACCGGAAGAGTTCCCTATATATATATATATATATATATATATATATATATATATATATATATATATTCAAAAAAATCTATTTTTAATATTTATAAATAGACCCCTATAACTTTTAATATTTGTAAATACACTCCCATAACTTTTAATATTTATAAATATGACCCCATATCCGTATCCTACTTTTTTTGGTTTTGACGTATCCCTGTACCCGTTTTCGCGTTTCCGCGTACCGGTATCGGTGCTACATAGTTTGCTATATGTGATAACATAGTTTGATGATTCAATATGTGATATTGCTCAAAGTACATACCCTAAGATGCTTGAGCAATACATAAATGTGGAAGTTTTAAAGAGTGGGGCTTCTGTCCCTTTGGGGACATCAGATAAAGAGAGGGGCTTCTTGACATCAACTCCTCCTAGGTTGATTATTATATACTATATCTCGAAAAAGTTCGTCATATTGATTTTTTTTGTCAATGATAGTAAATTTTGAACAATGATTTTAATTATTACTCCATCTGTCCCGCAATTAAGTTCCTAGTTTGACTTTTACGATCTTCTAGGTGGAAATTTGCCTCTAAATATCTAAAAAAAACTATACTTATAAAACCTATAATGAATTAACATTTGAGTAGTATATATTGAAATGAACTACATAAAATTAATTTTGTGTGATAAAGTAATGTAAATTTTGAATAATTAGTCGTCAAAGTTTATAATGCTTTACCGAAAAAGTGGAAGTGGGAACTTAATTGTGGGACAGAGGGAGTATATTTGTATATAATTTATTATAAACTTATACTTTTATGAAAATAATTTGAATAAGGAACATTTTGATATAATTTCATATTCAAAATAATTTCGTATTAAGAAATACCATTAATCAAAGTTGATTGACATTGATCAAGAAAAGTCATTTTGGTGAATCTTTTCGGGACAGAGGGAGTACAAATTTAATTCCCAACTTCCACAGAAATGATACTACATCCGTCCCACTAATATTCAGTCATAGGAAGGGGTGCGGTTATTAAGAAAAGTAATTTATGTTGTTGATATTGAATTGATAAAGCAAAAGTAAAGTAAGAATGACTTGGAACCACACACACTTTATCAAATCTGGTATAAAACAATTTTAGTGGGACGAATCAAAAAGGAAGGTAAACCCATTTTAGCGGGATGAAGAGAGTATGTTAATGCCTCAAGTCAATACAAGTTTATAATTTTAGTCCCCAAAAGAGAAATTTGGTTAACTCTATAGACAAAGCAAATGTTGTTGAAGTACTCGCACTAACACATGAATTTTACATGGTGAGAACATTAGGGCTTCCTATGTAACAATTAAAATCAAATGACGTGTTGTTATAAAATATAGATCACTCTAAAGGATTGTGCAACTTAATTAAAGTAATTGTCGTGATATTAGGAAATCATATTTTTGGAGCAAATACAATGTCTGATAACAACACTGGGAATGAGATTTATAGTCCCTGCTTGGGTATGAATCCTCAAATAACACGGTCTTTTAAACTTACTAAAATACATTTTTTTATTATTTTATTGTATTGTATGCCATGACAATCAACAAATCTTAAGGTCGGCTATTGAAAAATATCAAAGAATGTTTGTCTATACCAATTTTTAGTCATGGACCAGTAAACAAGACATTATCATTCATTCAAAGTAAAAAAGGGTTTACAGTTTTAATACATGAAAAAGAAGGAAAATCATTAGACACCTCTACAAATGTTGTCTTCAAGGAAGTTTTTCAAAGCCTTTATTATATAAGTTTCTTTTCTTATTGAACAATCATGTAAATTTTCAAACAACTATAACTACACATGATGATGGTCATATGTGAATAATATTGTCTATTTATATGCTACAAGCATTTGAACTCCACATTTAGTCTTTTTAATTTTATAAAAAAAAACGCGTGTCTCAAGTCTGCTACTCAAGTCGCATGTAAATTTCAATGCATGTAGAAGCTGATAATTATTAGGAAAGCATAAACCTAATCTCCCATTTGCATTGTTTTGCATCTTAACTAATTCCATTATAATAACAATCATACATTACAACTTTATTTTTGTTTCTCTTATTAGAGAGTTTAATTTTGAAATTGCTATGATAAATTAGAATTTTACTTAGTAACTCTAATTTTTAAACGTGTATGTCAAGAGGGGCCATTTATCACCCATGTCGTACAAGTAGTACAACATAATCTGCTAATCAAGCAAACTAGTTATTTTGTGGTTAATTAGATGTTATGTATTTCCAAACTTTTATTTCCTTATAAATTATAAATATACAAGTACATTACATAATAATCATAAGATCTTGTCACTCGTTCGGATGCACGTCTACTATATACCCGTTGATGTTAGTAACTACATCTACAAGAAAGATCAGGTCCAGCCCTCCCCGGTCCAGCCGCCGTCCGAACTCCGCCGTTTGGGGCGGTTCCCGGTGGAATTTTTTGATGAAATTTTTTGAGCATGTTCTTCATCAAGTCTAGTTTGTCCATACCAAATTTCAGCTCAAAATTCGATCGGGAAGGTCGTCAAATGATTTTTGCAAGTTAACTGGTCCGGAATATGTATTTTCCGGACCAGTTAACTTGCAAAAATCATTTGACAACCTTCCCGATCGAATTTTGAGCTGAAATTTGGTATGGACAAACTAGACTTGATGACGAACATGCTCAAAAAATTTCATCAAAAAATTCTACCGGGAACCGCCCCAAACGGCGGAGTTCGGACAGTGCTTCCCGTCCCTCCGGCTGGACCTGATCACTTCTCACTACATCTAACCTAAATGTGATAACTATTGGGTAAATAAACCGATTCATATTTTCTAGCCAAAACTTGTTACGAATTGAATGAGGTCCTACATAGATATTCAAAGACAAAATATAATAGTCATATTTTCTTTCCCATGTGATTTTGCTTGATTATGCACTCACACACAAAGCTTACATTATATTGTCATGCATGCAAATACTTATTTTACATCAAATCAATCAAAAGCAAACTTAATGCTCATGCTAAACTAGGTGTACTCCGTTTTTAGTAATTTCATTTAGTTTATCATTATTGTAGATTATGAAACTTTGTCAAAGATAGAGATGAAAAGGCAATCGTGGAGTGATGAGAACTTGTAGGGGAGTCACTTTTGTGACACTTAGTCCAATCGCTTCAGACATGTCAATGAGGTCACTTGAAGGTCTTCTCACATCAAACCCCTGAATAATGTTAGCCAATCCTAATTGCACAGTTTCAAGGGCAAAAGAAATCGCAGGACATATTCTCCTTCCACTTCCAAAGGGAAGTAGTTCAAAGTGTTTGCCTCTCACATCAATTTCGTTATGTTGATTTGTCAAGAATCTCTCTGGTTTGAATATATCAGGATTCGTCCAATAGCTTGGGTCACGATGGATCTTTGAAGCATTTATCAATAAACGTGTGCCCTTGAAAACATGGTACTTGTTTATTATGCAATCTTGTTGAGCCTCATGGGGTACCAAGAGAGGTCCTGCTGGATACAAACGTAATGTTTCTTTGGCCACGTTTTGAAGATAAGTCAAATTGTTTATATCAGAATCATTGACTAGCCTTTCTTTTCCTACATGCATGTCCAACTCATCTCGGATCTTTTCCAACACATCCTCATTATTCAAGACCAAAGACAAAGCCCATGTCAATGAAGTTACAGTTGTATCGCTACCTGCTCCCAACAATGTCTGTCACAAAACTTAAAGATGAGTCATTATATGGTCTAACTCAAACCTCATACAAATTATTTATTCATCAAACAAATCATCAGCACCTCAAACCTCATACAAAGTGTTGGAATGTCATTGGGAGTAACATGTTTTTTTGAGGAAAAATGTTCAAAATTGTAAACATTTTTGTATATAAATAACACTTTCCTGGTACTATAAACAGTATATGAACGAAAGTTAAAGCATATATAAAAGCGCTTCATGTTAGACACAAAAATTAAAACATCATTTACATTATAAATGACATTTAGTACATGAATGATGCTCAAGTATGCAATTTCGATTTATCTATACATGCTTAACTTTTTATTAATACAATTAAAAAAAAGAATAATAAACTATTTGGTGATGGTGTCAAAGTAAGGGATTTCTACAATTATCTGCACAAGCCACCCAAATTTAGAACTCTTATATCTCGAATTGAATGCATTAATTCACTCACACATCTCTATACAATCTACTTCTTATCTAAACAAATGTGTGTGTGTGAAAGTGTTAGTTCACAATCATGTCTAGAGGTTTTCAAAGATCTTGTTGGATTGTTGCAAAAATGGACCTCATTACTTGTACAATTCAAAAGGTGAACTTAATGGAGCGGGGTAATGTTGACTGTAATATATAAATAGGGGACCTTGTTTGAATTAGAAACTAACTTAGACAGAATAGTTGAATTCAAAGTGATAACTTGAAATAGATGCA
This sequence comes from Cuscuta epithymum, assembly GCA_945859915.1. Lineage (NCBI taxonomy): Eukaryota > Viridiplantae > Streptophyta > Magnoliopsida > Solanales > Convolvulaceae > Cuscuta > Cuscuta epithymum. The sequence goes on from CAMAPF010000034.1 coordinate 3,069,395, forward strand.
TTTGAAATAAGAAGCTTAAGGGTGGCTCAAAAAAATAAAATTGCATTATCGTCGGTGTTGCAAAAATTATCCATAAAACGTTAAGTTCCGAAATCATGATGTATGTTCCCAAACATTGGTTTTAGCGCCAAAAGTAGACTGACATATAAATGTATGTGGTGTGCAAACCATTGTTTGTGTGTACAGTCAATAGTTGTTTATATGCATGCAAATCAACATTGCTCACAAACAACTGTTGTTTATGTGATCAAATTTGATTGTTTGTGTGAATAAAATTTGTGTTTTGTGATGAAATTTTCACACTAAGATAATAGTTGCCCGTAAATGTGTAAACCAATGTTGTAATTGTCAGTGTGACCAATTTACATGTGATTTGAAAAAAATGAAAATAGAAAGTAGGTAAGGAGATGTGAGTATGAGAAAGGTGGGATAATAGAGGACAAGAAAAGGAGGGGAATTTTGTGGAAGTAAAGAAAAGTCTAAAAATGATAGGATAGAGAAGAGGAGATGGAAACATTTAGGGCTCGTTTGATTCAAGGAATGTCATGTTACCATGAGAATGTTAGATTGCTGGGTATGTTAAATTGGTGAGAATGTATTTAATTTGTGTTGGGTGTGTTTCGAAAAACTAAGAAAATAATTAATAAAATTAATTAAATTAAATAAAATGACTTAAAGGAAAACCAAGAAATGAGATGAAGCAGAATAAGTCAAAGCTCGTGCTACGCACGATTTCCTTAAAATGTATTCGTTGCCTCCCGGGGTGCTAGGAGCGTTGCAACGATCGTTTCCCAGGATACGATGACTTCGAACAATAGTTTAGCACTCAAACTAAAGTTCCAACGAACGTGAACAAAGTAAGAACACTTAGGAATTTTTCAGAGTGACTGGAGGTGTATTTGATCTAGAAAACACGTGAAGTTCGTATTGTGTGTTGTGTATTGTTGCAAACCACCTGCAGCCATTTATAGGGAAGATTTGTTGTGTGTTTAATGGAGGTTTAATGGATATGAACGTTGGTAATCAATGTCCAGCACGTTGGCATTGATTCTAGTCCAGAAAACCGTCCATTTATTGCAAAAGAACGTTGAACATTTATGGCGTTGTAACGTCCCAGTAGTAGGCTGCGGAAGACGTCTCAGCAGCAGGCTGCTGCGGACTGTCCTGCCGACAGCAGGCTGCTGCGGACTGTCCTGCCGACAGTGGGCTGCTGGAGCAGCCGGCTGCTGCTCCATTTCAACGGGTAAACTTCGAAAATCGATATCTCATTCACCCGTTATCCGTTTTGAGTGTACCACGTATCGAATTGTAGCCCTTAACAAGGACAATCCGAAACCACTTTGACCCGACCCAAATCGGAAGTGGACCCCACTCAAAAAATTGCCCCAAAATGACCATTTAATGCAATTTACTAACACATTTTCCAACAATCCCCCAGATGAATGAAAATTGATTTTCGAGACTTAAAAAAGACATGAAGATAGGAGGACACGTTGTGTTCACCGGATGATCCCTGCACACGGAGAGGTAGGTTTAATCCTTTGAACCTTCCGCTGTAAAGACGTGTTTATTTACTGGCTGTCTAGTAGACTCGATGTCCTTGAACTATACTGCCGTCGTGTAAACATTGACTTATCTTTACACAAGAACCTTCCAATTTTGTTCCGTTCTCATGGGTGTGCCCGTTTTGGCCATGGGTCACCGTCTTGGTTCTGCAAGAGTTTCTAAAGAACTGGGCGTTTACAGTTCTCCTTTGAAGCGGCCCTCTTCTCTCTCACATAGGTGATTCTTTCACGAGTATCCCGCATACTCTTCCAATGTTATCGAGTAGATCAACATTTTTAGAATCATTAAAGCAAACGTTTTTGCTAACCTCGTGCGGGAGTCACTGTTTCAACGAGGAGTGGGTAGGAGTCCGGGACCCCCACAATGACCATCCTTCGCTCTATAATTTAATTCTCCCATTTGAACCTAGGACCAACTAGGTTGGGTATCCACTATAGAACTTTTCAATTCACGGGCTTTAATCCCATTCCTCGTGACAACTTCTCCAACAATTCTCTAGCCAATGCCTTGGTTAGCGGATCCGCTATGTTATCCTTTGACTTTACGTAGTCAACAGTGATAACACCCGTTGTGAGGAGTTGTTTAATGGTGTTATGTCTACGACGAACGTGTCTAGACTTACCATTATAGAGATTGCTCTGTGCCCTTCCAATTGCTGCCTGACAATCGCAATGTATGCATATTGGAGGGACAGGCTTCTCCCAACTTGGAATGTCCTCGAGAAAATGGCGTAGCCATTCAGCCTCTTCAGTGCACTTATCCAAGGCTATTAGCTCAGATTCCATTGTGGATCTAGCTATTAACGTTTGTTTCGAGGATTTCCATGACACGGCTGCACCTGCCAAAGTGAAAACATATCCACTTGTGGACTTTGAGTCCTTAATGTCAGATATCCAACTAGCGTCGCTATACCCTTCGAGTACAGCTGGATATCTTCCATAGTGCAGTCCAAGATTTTGGTTTTTTCGTAAGTACCTAAAAACTCTTACTATTGCCTTCCAGTGTTCATCACCGGGGTTGCTAGTATATCTACTTAGCTTACTAACCACAAAGGCAGTATCAGGCCTGGTACAACTCATTAGATACATTAAACTGCCAATAATCCTAGCGTATTCTATTTGAGAAATACACTCTCCACGATTTTTGGTCAGGTGTACGTTTTTATCTAATGGCGTCCTTGCCTCTTGATAATCATCCTTATTAAATTTATTAAGGATTTTATCAACGTAATGGGATTGGCTTAGCGTCAGGCCATCAGGTCCTCTAATTATTTTAATCCCAAGGATTAAATCGGCCAGCCCCATATCCTTCATGTCAAATTTAGAATTTAACATGCTTTTGGTAGAATTAATCATTAGATTATTACTACCCACGATGAGTATATCATCCACGTATAAACATAAAATGACATAGCCGTCTACCGTGCTTTTCACATAGACGCATTTGTCACTTTCGTTTATTTTAAACCCATTAATTAACATTGCATGATCGAACTTTTCGTGCCACTGTTTAGGGGCTTGTTTCAATCCATACAATGATTTAATTAATTTACAAACCTTCTTTTCTTGGCCTGGAACACGAAAACCCTCGGGTTGTTCCATATAGATTTCTTCGTCTATATCGCCGTTTAGAAAAGCGATTTTTACGTCCATTTGATGAACTTCCAAATTCCGCAAAGCGGCAATCGCTAGTATCATCCTAGTGGAATTTATTCTCGTCACAGGAGAATACGTGTCAAAGTAATCATGGCCTTCACGTTGCTTGTATCCTTTGATTACAAGTCTGGCCTTATACTTTTCAATGGAATCGTCCGGTTTCATTTTACGTTTAAAAATCCACTTGGATCTCAAAGGTTTACATCCCGGAGGGAGATCAACCAATTCCCATGTGTGATTTTTTAGGATAGAGTCCACCTCACTTTTGATGGCTTCTTTCCACATTGGTCCTTCGGTAGACGTCACGGCTTCCGTATAAGTCCGTGGCTCATTTTCTACCAAACATGTTAGAAAATCCGGTTCATTTTCTACCATACAAGTTAGAATATTAGAATCGAATTCCACCAAGTATGTGAGAAAATCCGGTCCGAAGGATTTTTCAACTCTAGCACGTTTGCCGGTTCGGGTTCTTCACCGGATCACTCGCTAGTATTTTCCATAGCTACGTCAAATGTTCGTTTTGACGTGCTAGGTCCTTCGTTGGACTTGCATGGAAATACGTCTTTAAAGAATGATGCATTCCTTGACTCAATTATTGTGTTTTTATGTACATTCGGATTATTCGAATCGTACACTAAAAACCAGTAAGCACTACTATTTTGTGCATACCCAATAAAAATACAATTCACCGTTTTTGGACCTATTTTTATTTTCTTTGGTGTCGGTACAAGCACCTTAGCAAGACACCCCCACACTTTTAAATATTGATAGGAAGGCCGTCTGCCTTTCCACAACTCATACGGAGTTTTATCATATTTTTCTCCAGGGAACCTTATTTAAAAGGTAATTGCTTGTCAAGATTGCTTCGCCCCACATATTTTGTGGCAGGCCCGAACTTACAAGCATCGCATTCATCATATCTTTCAATGTGCGATTCTTTCGTTCGGCAACACCGTTTGATTGAGGTGAATAGGGTGCGGTATGTTTGTGTACTATACCCACACTAGCGCAAAAGTCACCAATTGGTGCTTCATACTCACCACCTCGATCACTCCTAACCGTTTTAATCCGTCGATTAAGTTGGTTTTTCAGTTCATTCTTATAAAGAATGAATTTATCGATTGCTTCGTGTTTATTTTTCAACAAATAAACATAGCTATAGCGAGTGCTATCATCGATAAAAGTAATAAAATATTTATTACCGCCACGTGTTTGTATTGATTTAAAATCACAAACGTCACTATGAATTAATTCTAGTGGTTCCGTTTTTCTTTCAACCGATTTGAAAGACGTTTTCGTTAGTTTTGCCTCAACACAAATATCACATTTGTGCTTCACATCAATTGTGAATTTAGGAATGTGTTCCATGTTAATTAATCTACGTATAGAATTAAAATTAACATGTCCTAGTCTACCATGCCATACATTGGAAGACTCAAGCAAGTAAGCAGAAGGGATTTTATTATTATTAATAATAGTCATTACATTGAGCTTAAACAGCCCATCAACTGCATACCCCCTTTCCCACATACATTCCCGATTTAGACAAAACTAGTTTGTCCGACTCAAAGACCATGCGGAAGCCATGCTTGTTCAACAAAGAGCCCGAGATCAGGTTTTTGCGTATCTCCGGGACATACAACACATTGTTGAGAGTCAGCTCCTTGCCTGAAGTCATCTTCAGGACCACCTTGCCCACGCCTTCCACCTCAGAGTGAGAAGAATTTCCCATCCACACCTTCTCACCGTTTGATGGCTCAAAGGTCGTGAATAGCTCCCGGTTAGAGCAAATATGCCGGGTTGCACCGGTGTCCACGAACCACTCCTTGGAATTGGATCCAACGAGGTTGACCTCGGTCACCACGGCCGCAAGAATGATGTCTTCATCCTTTTGCCCACCTTGCACCAAGTTGACTTGGGAGTCTTTCTTCTTCCTTGGTGCCTTGCAATTCGAGGACTTGTGTCCGTTCTTGTTGCAATTGAAGCATTTTCCGTTGAACTTTGTCTTGGAAACGCCTCCCTTGGGACCGAGCTTGCTCTTCCCATTATTTTTATTTTTGGAGCCTTTTGCATGCTCCACCACGTTGGCCTTGGCGCCGTGAACAATTGGGAGTTTCCCATCGTTCTTCCGATTATCCTCTTCAATCCGCAGACGGAGGATCAATTGCTCCAAGTTCATTTCCTTTCGCTTATGCTTAAGGTAGTTCTTGAAATCCTTCCAAGCCGGCAGCAATAAATGAATAATTGACGCCACTTGGAACGACTCACTAACTGTCATTCCTTCATCTCGAATTTCGTTGAAGATCATTTGCATCTCCTCAACTTGACTCAAGACCGTCTTCGAATCCACCATTTTAAAATCAAGGAATCGACCAACAACAAATTTCTTTGCGCCGGCATCCTCGCTTTTATATTTGTGGTCCAAAGCATTCCATAGCTCTTTAGCCGTAGCTAATTTGCTATAAACGTCGTACAAAGCATCATGCAGCCCGTTCAACACATAGTTTCGGCAAAGGAAGTCAGAATGCTTCCATGCTTCAACCGCATTGAAAGATTGCGCATCCACCTTACCCCTGGTTACAACCGGAGCATCCTCGGTCAAGAACCTTGCCAAGCCGAGAGTAGTGAGGTAAAAGAGCATCTTTTGCTGCCACCTCTTGAAGTTCAACCCATTAAATTTTTCGGGTTTCTCCACAGAGTTGCTTGGCACGGTCACCATAGGGATAGCCCTTTGGTTAACCAAAGCAGATGCACCGCGTTGTGAACTATTGTTCAGCAGAGCTCCGCTTTCAGAGTGATTATCGTTCAAACCGTTCAAAGCATTCTACCCAACAACATTTTCATTTTCTTGAGAAGTCATTTTTTTTTCGTTCTTCGGAAACACAAAACAAGTTCGTTCACCAAGGTGACAAACTACAAGTGTAAGATTGTTTACCGTAGTAGAACAATCACCGAATACGTTTTAAGATTGTTGGGTGTGTTTCGAAAAACTAAGAAAATAATTAATAAAATTAATTAAATTAAATAAAATGACTTAAAGGAAAACCAAGAAATGAGATGAAGCAGAATAAGCCAAAGCTCGTGCTACGCACGATTTCCTTAAAACGTATTCGTTGCCTCCCGGGGTGCTAGGAGCGTTGCAACGATCGTTTCCCAGGATACGATGACTTCGAACAATAGTTTAGCACTCAAACTAAAGTTCCAACGAACGTGAACAAAGTAAGAACACTTAGGAATTTTTCAGAGTGACTGGAGGTGTATTTGATCTAGAAAACACGTGAAGTTCGTACTGTGTGTTGTGTATTGTTGCAAACCACCTGCAGCCATTTATAGGGAAGATTTGTTGTGTGTTTAATGGAGGTTTAATGGATATGAACGTTGGTAATCAATGTCCAGCACGTTGGCATTGATTCTAGTCTAGAAAACCGTCCATTTATTGCAAAAGAACGTTGGACATTTATGGCGTTGTAACGTCCCAGCAGTAGGCTGCGGAAGACGTCTCAGCAGCAGGCTGCTGCGGACTGTCCTGCCGGCAGCAGGCTGCTGCGGACTGTCCTGCCGGCAGTGGGCTGCTGAAGCAGCCGGCTGCTGCTCCATTTCAACGGGTAAACATCGAAAATCGATATCTCATTCACCCGTTATCCGTTTTGAGTGTACCACGTATCGAATTGTAGCCCTTAACAAGGACAATCCGAAACCACTTTGACCCGACCCAAATCGGAAGTGGACCCCACTCAAAAAATTGCCCAAAAATGACCATTTAATGCAATTTACTAACACATTTTCCAACAATTTATTCTCATTTGTGTTTGATTAAGATAAATCAAGGGTGGCTCGATAAATTAACGGTGGCTCAATCAATTGATTTAGACTGTCGAGAATGCATTTGAAAAAATAAGTTTAAGGGTATTTTCAAAAGATAAATTAGATCATCCCAAGAATGTGAGATAACCTAAGGCATGGATGGGTTTAACATTTCCCCTCCAGAAATTTAACTTTTCTGGCTTTTTCTTAACCCCACGAACCAAACATGGACATTTAACATTCCTTGCATCACATTTCGGCCTTCATGTGATATTACCCCAAACCAAGCATGCCCTTAGGGGTGAGGGTAGGGAATGTCACAATGGGGAATATGATAGATAAGAGAGAGAATGTGGAAATGGAAAGTAAAAAATGTAGTTCTATTATGCACAAAAAACATAAAAATGTGTATACATTTTTTTTTAATATACCCCATGAGTAAATAACATGATTTTTAGGTAAGGGGTTAAATAAAGTAATTTGGGTAACAAAGAGAAGAAAGAGAAAATTTAGAAAAAATAAACATATCAAGTGAAATTAATTAAAGAGAGTAAGTTGAGGGAGAGGAAATTGTGAGACTTGACATGTAATGAGTATGGAAGAAATTTGAGTAATGTGTAACACCCCGGCCCCACTGGACCCGAGGTAGTTACTCCGGACCAATAGTACTGTCCCCACAAACCACCACGAGCCTTTACCGCGCACTTTGTCCTCACTCATGCGCGCCCTGAGAAACTTCCCAGGGGGTCACCCATCCCAAGACTACTCCCGAGCAAGCACGCTTAACTTTGGAGTTCTTAGGTAATGAGCTCCCTTAAAAGGAGATGCACCTCTGTTGGTATGAGTAGTACTATTAATCCATTTATATTAAATCTCAAGTGTTACAATCACCCCCACTTAGGATCGCAACGTCCTCGTTGCGCCCTTAAACCAATCTCAATCAAATTCCAGAATCTTTTCCCCTGCTAAGTGCCTGCCCGATATCCAACGGATCAGCACACTGTCGCAGGGTTGCTCTGATACCACCTGTAACACCCCGGCCCCACAGGCCCCGAGGTAGTTACTCCAGACCTCTAGTACTGTCCTCACAAACCGCCACTAGCCTTTTCCGCGCACTTTGTCCTCACTCATGCGCGCCCTGAGAAACTTCCCAAGGGATCACCCATCCCAAGACTACTCCCGTGCAAGCACGCTTAACTTTGGAGTTCTTAGCGGATGAGCTTCCTTAAAAGGAGATGCATCTTGTTGGTATGAGTAGTACTATTAATCCATTTATATTAAATCTCAAGTGTTACAGTGTAACACCCCGGGCCCGCAGGACCCGAGGGTGTTACATAATGTGTAATTAAAGAGAGTAAAATATTTCCCAAAATTGAATGAGAATCTTTAAATGGGACACCCAAATAAGGAAAGTGAGAACCTTTCAATGGTACAGAGGGAATAGATACTAACTTCATCACTCCTTCCAATGCAAGAAAACTCATATTCCAAACCCGCTCTTACCAATCCACCACTCATATCAAGTCTACATTTTCCCCGAATTAAAATAAATTGCATGCCTACAATAGCACAATGAGATCTCTAGCAATGATGGATATTCCATGTGTGGTTGGAAAAACTCAAAAAAGATGAAGCAAAAAGAGAAAAGTGTCAAATAAGTTCCCTTATTGTTACGAAAATGTCAACTCAGCTCACAAACTCAAGATCGCTCAATTAAAAATGAGTCAAATTGTCTTTTTTCGGTATCCGATTAAATTAGGTTGGTGGCATGTGACGTGGCATGTATTTTCTTTATCTTTTTTCCCCCTTTTGTAACTTGGTAGATTCTATGGTACCCTTAAGGTACCATACCTTTGTCTACATGGACCAATCAAAATGATGCAGTTGATTTATTTAAATCTTAATTAAAAATGATATAATGGTGAGGACCAATAAAGTGAATGATAGGTATGGCACCCCATTTTTTAAATGGGTACCCGAGTTGTCACCTTGTAACTTTCCCATTCTTCTCTTTCTATCTTTTTCTTCCCTGTCCCTTTTCTTTCTCTTCCTTGGCCGATTTCTTACTCGCACACATCAGGTCATCATGTCCCTCGGAATCCAAGAGGCGAAGTCCTCCCGGATCCAGGCCCATATTAGCACCGCGACAACGCATTTCGTGGATCGTTCGTCGATCCAGACGACAACGTCTGTTGCGACCTTGTAGTGCGACTGGATGCAGTGCTCCGGGGAATTACAAAATCAACGACGACAATAGTCGGAACCAGGACGGAGAGCTTGTTGCAGCCAGTGGCGGAACCAGGGGTGGGCGAGCCGGTGTCGGCGCCACCCCTTCGCCGGAGATGTTAGGGTATACATGTATATAATATCCCTAGCACCCCGGTTGTCTTCTGTAATGGACTCAACCCGAACTATAGAAATAACAAGCAGTAATTGATACACTTGTAATTTCCGTATGTATGTTTACGTTTTTAGCTAGTTTTGGTTGTTTAGTATTTCGGAATTACACACTTTTGGTGTAATAGTTTAGTTTGTTGAATTCTTGTAATTTGTTTAGATTAGGGTCATTCTGAGCTCAAACAGGTCTACCATCACTCAAAGGACAGTTGGTGAACCCCAAAAGTGGAAGGAAGGTGCAAAATCACAAGACAAAAGGGAAAATCCTGATTTTGGTCTATACTCGGTCGAGTATTACCTATACTCGATCGAGTATAAGGTTGAAACTTCAAATCGGATCGGATCCGAAGACAAAAAAACATGCCGGGAAGATTTTGGCCACGATTTAGTGTCTATACTCGATCGGGTAGACCGACATACCCGATCGAGTATGCCTTTGAGTTTAAACCCGAAATCGGTCGAGTATGGCTCGAATATCACTTTCTGCACATACTCGACCGAGTATTAACATATACTCGATCGAGTATACCTCGAATCTGGTATTTCTACACATACTCGATCGAGTATCTGTATATACTCGATCGAGTACCCGAGCCTGCACCTCAAAAAGCCTATAAATACACCTCATTTCCTTCACTTTAAAAAGACGAATTCCTTTATACTCTTAAGCTCAGTTTAGAATAGCATTTCTCTATATTTCTTTTAGCATGTTTAGTCTCCAAATGAGGAGCTAAACTTCCATTTCTTGGTATTGCTCTTGAAGCTTGTTGATTATTAAAGTTGTGAGTTATTCTCTTAACCTCTTTCCTTGAATATTAATTCTTTCTTCAAATACTATTTCTATATCAATGTTGGGGAGTGTTGCTAAGATGACAATTAGTTAACATCTTGATATTGGTCTTAGTAATAGCTATTCCTTCCTCTATGTTAATATCGGGGAGTGTTACTAAGATGACAATTAGTTAACATCTTGATATTTAACTATAGTAGGATTCATTCCCTTTAATATTCTTCCTCGAGTATTAATTAATTCCTATACATATTTCATGTTAATATTTTGAACATTACTTAAAGGATCAACTAGTTTTGTTTCATATATTAATTATTACTAGAAACGATCAACGAACCGATGGTTAATCGTTGATAGTTTCACAAGTAAGTAACTTCGGTTTATTAATGCACGGTCGTGGTTAGTAAACTTAAGAGGGATTAATTTTGTTGGTTAAACCGAAACCGTTGTGTTAAGGTTATCAATCTCAATTGATTTCATCAAGGAGTTAAAAGATTAAATGCTACTATCAAGTCGGTATATGACGTTGTTCTATACTTGACTAATAGTAAGGGTTATTAATGAACGGTCGTTGTTAATAACTATCCTCGATGAATTGGATATACTCCTCGATTGAGTATTCGAGAGGAGATAAGTTATAGATATAACAATGATCGACTAAAATATATCAACAAGTGGAAAGTAGCAATGCCAAGTCACTTTTATCTTTGAATTAAATCCCATATAACTCGTTCATCTTCGTGTTTAATTTAATTAAATCACTCCACAATCAAAACCCCCCTTTACTTACTATTTATATAAAAAGAAAGTTATTCCTTTCCCTGTGGATACGAACTCTACTACGCTATACTACGTATAAGTGTTAGTATTGAATTTATTTTGAGTGCACTCACGACAAAGTGCACGTCAAATTTGGCGCCGTTGCCGGGGAAAGGCAATTATTTTTCTTTTTATTTTATCTCATAAAAATAAAAATAAAAAAAATCTTACTTTTCTATTTTCTGAGCTTACATGAGTATATGGATACCAACATATCATCCCTAGAGAGGCAAATTTCCGTCTTAACTTCTCTAATAAAGGAGTTTATTTCATGTTCAAAATCTCAAGATGTCCATACATGCAACATTTGCATGTCACACAGACATCTTACGGATTTTTGCCCAGAACTTCAAAAAGAATACTTTGAACAAAGGAATGATGTTGGTTTCCAAGAGAGGTATGATTCATTCTCCAACACATATAACCCATACTCAAGTTCTTATTCTAGCATGTCCACTGAAGACATGATCCGAGCTCTCACTATCAATGTGACAAATATGCAACAAAATGTGTCACAATGCCCGCAAGAAACAATGTCCAACGAACAGAACTTGGACAATCAAGCGCAACAAATGCCAAGCATTGTGAACCACATGAGCGAGGAGGAGGAAGAAGAGGAGAATACGGAGAAAGCTCAACTGGAGGAGGAACCTCAAAACTCAACTCAACCATCGGCCATTCCTGAGATCATGCCACCATTTCCGGAGGCTCTAAATGAAACACAAAGGGTGGAGAAGGACAAAGATATCTATGAAATCTTCCGCAATTGTGAATATAATTTAGACTTCTCTTTGTTCACAAATAAGCAAGGAATAACGGTGGAGTTGCAAAAATATTTCATACTCCCTCTTATACCACCCGAATCAAAACCCCTTCCATTGACCATGCTTAGAGAAAATCATGGACCCTCACTCTCACAATATGAAGCGATACAAATCCGGATATTTGATCCCGGAAAGATTGTCCAAATAGAGGGTCGAAAAATATTGTATTTCTATAAGAGTCACCTGGGTGAAAATTTGAAGAAGATGAAGTATCACGATCCAAGCTTGAACGATTGAACACAATGATGGCGTCGTGCCGCGACGTTAAATTAGGCGCTTCTTGGGAGGCAACCCAAGCAAGGTATGTTTTCTTTTCAGTTTATTTCAGTATGTGTGCGTGTGTAAAAAAAAAAAAATTAAAAAAAAAAAGTGTATCTAGGGACATACCCGATCGCGTAATCTTCCATACTCGGTCGGGTATGGGTAAAAATAGGGAGAACCCGAGTTCCATACTCGAGCGAAGTGGTCAGTATTTTAAACATTGGAGGCATACTCGATCGAGTATCAGTTAATACTCGGTCGAGTATGTCCAGAAAGGCAAATCCAAAAAGAGCCTGTTTCCAGCACTCGATCGAGTATGGACATATACTCGGTCGAGTATGTCTGGAAAATCAACCTACCAGACCCTGTCTTGAAGGCCCGATCGAGTATTAAGCCATATTCGATCGGGTATTACTGGAAAACTTCATACTCGAACCCCTGTGTTGAGTACCCGATCGGGTACATCTGCGACTTAACCCCAAAACACACCCCAAAACACTTCATCTTCTCCAAACACCCATACCAACCTCGACCCCTTCTCCCCAAAACTCCATTTTTTCTACCTTCCCTCTACCATATCTCCATCATTTCTCCACCAAAACACCCACAACCCACCAAAAAGCAAAATCACCTTACTCCACAAACAACAAAAGCCGAAATTGGGCACTAGGGACAGTGCTTGAACTAAGTGTGGGGGAGGAGACTCATCATGGGTATGTAATCTTATTTTCTACCTTTTACTACGCATGAACTTCTTTAAAAAAAAAACAAAAAAAAAAAAAACAAAAAAAAAATGAAGAAAAGAAATGCTAGTTAGGTTGAAAACCCAACAAAATGGGCAATCTAAGCAAAAAAAGGCTTGTGAAAAATGATGAGTGAGTTGGGAGAATGGAAAATGAAAAGAGATGCTAGGATGAAAACCTGAAAAGGCTCCTAGGCAAAATGAGAGATATGAGAGAAATATTTATTTTTGCATGCACTCATTTAATCTCTTTGGAGAAAAAGAGGAAGAAGAGAAGAAAAAGAAGAAAAAAAAAAGGCAAGAAGATGGAGCATAGAAGATCATTAAACCCAAGAAAGAATGTTGTTGTAAAAACTCATTTTTCCCCTTGGTGGTCTTAGTTTCCTTCTTTCTTGAACTTTTGGAAAACTCTTAAACCGGTTGGATGTTTCTGTTTTACTCGAGGTCGAGTAAAGAACTAAGTGTGGGGGAGTTGATACACTTGTAATTTCCGTATGTATGTTTACGTTTTTAGCTAGTTTTGGTTGTTTAGTATTTCGGAATTACACACTTTTGGTGTAATAGTTTAGTTTGTTGAATTCTTGTAATTTGTTTAGATTAGGGTCATTCTGAGCTCAAACAGGTCTACCATCACTCAAAGGACAGTTGGTGAACCCCAAAAGTGGAAGGAAGGTGCAAAATCACAAGACAAAAGGGAAAATCCTGATTTTGGTCTATACTCGGTCGAGTATTACCTATACTCGATCGAGTATAAGGTTGAAACTTCAAATCGGATCGGATCCGAAGACAAAGGAACATGCCGGGAAGATTTTGGCCACGATTTAGTGTCTATACTCGATCGGGTAGACCGACATACCCGATCGAGTATGCCTTTGAGTTTAAACCCGAAATCGGTCGAGTATGGCTCGAATATCACTTTCTGCACATACTCGACCGAGTATGAACATATACTCGATCGAGTATACCTCGAATCTGGTATTTCTACACATACTCGATCGAGTATCTGTATATACTCGATCGAGTACCCGAGCCTGCACCTCAAAAAGCCTATAAATACACCTCCTTTCCTTCACTTTAAAAAGACGAATTCCTTTATACTCTTAAGCTCAGTTTAGAATAACATTTCTCTATATTTCTTTTAGCATGTTTAGTCTCCAAATGAGGAGCTAAACTTCCATTTCTTGGTATCGCTCTTGAAGCTTGTTGATTATTAAAGTTGTGAGTTATTTTCTTAACTTCTTTTCCTTGAATATTAATTCTTCGTTTAAATACTATTTCTATATCAATGTTGGGGAGTGTTACTAAGATGACAATTAGTTAACATCTTGACATTGGTCTTAGTAATAGCTATTCCTTCCTCTATGTTAATATCGGGGAGTGTTACTAAGATGACAATTAGTTAACATCTTGATATTTAACTATAGTAGGATTCATTCCCTTTAATATTCTTCCTTGAGTATTAATTAATTCCTATTCATATTTCATGTTAATATTTTGAACATTACTTAAAGGATCAACTAGTTTTGTTTCATATATTAATTATTACTAGAAATGATCAACGAACCGATGGTTAATCGTTGATAGTTTCACAAGTAAGTAACTTCGGTTTATTAATGCACGGTCGTGGTTAATAAACTTAAGAGGGATTAATTTTGTTGGTTAAACCGAAACCGTTGTGTTAAGGTTATCAATCTCAATTGATTTCATCAAGGAGTTAAAAGATTAAATGCTACTATCAAGTCGGTATATGACGTTGTTCTATACTTGACTAATAGTAAGGGTTATTAATGAACGGTCGTTGTTAATAACTATCCTCGATGAATTGGATATACTCCTCGATTGAGTATTCGAGAGGAGATAAGTTATAGATATAACAATGATCGACTAAAATATATCAACAAGTGGAAAGTAGCAATGCCAAGTCACTTTTATCTTTGAATTAAATCCCATATAACTCGTTCATCTTCGTGTTTAATTTAATTAAATCACTCCACAATCAAAACCCCCCTTTACTTACTATTTATATAAAAAGAAAGTTATTCCTTTCCCTGTGGATACGAACTCTACTACGCTATACTACGTATAAGTGTTAGTATTGAATTTATTTTGAGTGCACTCACGACAAAGTGCACGTCAGTAATAATAAGGATAGTAGCAATATCCCAACTCAGAAATATCCGTATAATCTTATTACAGTTTCCAGATTGGTAAACTAGGATTCAACAGTAATAAGAATTTATTTATGGTTGATGAATGGAGGCCTGAAACTAGAAGAGAGAAGAAGTAGTTTCCAGTAAATCCATTCATATCCCTTTCTTCTAACAAACTAGTTTTTATATTGATTCTTCTGCCAGATGTAATCCTTCAGTCTTGTGTTAGTGGCCCTTATTCTGTTACTCCTCCGCATATCCACGCTTTCCGCACCTTCAGTCACGTGCCCTTCCTTTATTATTGCTGATGTGGCCTCCTCCCTTTTATTTTTGGTTTGGGTCATTACATTACCTCCCCCATTAAGATTAACCTTGTCCTCAAGGTTAAGAGTAGGAAAAGCTTCTGTGAGTGCTGAGTGATCCTCCCAAGTTGCCTGCTCTGTGTCCATGCCTTGCCATTTGACCAAGTGTTGCACCAACTGCTGTTTGCCCTTTTGTATGACTCGAGTTTGCAGAACATGTTCTGGTTGTATCACAGGTTCCTCGCCCAATTCAGCCACTGGTAATGGAACATATGCCTGCTGATGGTTACCATAACAACGTTTCAGTTGAGATACATGGAACACTGGATGAATTCTTGTCTCAGCTGGTAGCAACAATTTATAAGCAACTGGGCCAATCCTCTCAATGATCTGAAAAGGGCCAAAATATCTAAGCCCTAACTTCTGATTCTTCCTCAAAGCTAATGAATGTTGACGATAAGGCTGAAGTTTGACCAATACTTGATCTCCAATCTGAAATTCCACTTCCAATCTTTTCTGATCCGCATATTTCTTTTGCAATTGCTGAGCCCTATGCAAATTAACCTTGAGCTTCTCAATAAGTGCATCACACGTCACTAGCTGGTCCCGTATTTCCAGTGGTTCATTTTCAGTAGGAATATACCTACATAGTTGAGGAGGATCCCTGCCATAGACTATCTTGAAGGGTGTGAATCCTGCACTGGTGTGATGTGATGTATTATACCAGTACTCCGCCCAAGGTAAAAACTTAGACCAATCTTTTGGAGAATCAAAAGTAAAGCATCAAAGGTATAACTCCAAACATTTATTCAAGACCTCCGATTGTCCGTCTGATTGTGGGTGATACGCAGTTGACATACTCAGGGTTGTCCCACTGATCTGCCACAAATGCTTCCAGAATTGGCTAGTAAAAACCTTATCTCGGTCAGATACAATGGTCTTAGGTATACCATGTAATTTGACTACAACCTTCATAAATGCCTCGGCTACGGTCTTACTATTGTAATCTGTTTTCAGCGGTATGAAGTGCGCATATTTGGAAAGCCTATCCACCACCACTAATATTACTGTGAAACCATGAGACAAGGGCAATCCGGTAACGAAATCCATGGCTAAGTCTTCCCAAATTTGATTCGGAATTGGCAATGGTTGTAGCAAGCCTGAAGGCAACACAGTAGCTACCTTAGCCTGTTGGCACACCAAACATTGCCTAACAAATTGTTGAACGTCGTGTTGCATGCCTTGCCAGACAAATTGAGCAGTCACTCTTGCCAACGTCCTTTTATAACCAGCATGACCACCAATTGGAGATGAATGGAACTCTTGTAGGATTTTTTGAATCAATTCATGCCCTTTTGGTATTAGTACCCTCCCTTTCCAACGTAGTAGATTGTCCCGTATTGAGTAATGGGGATAATTGGATTGATTTTGATGCCACCCTTGAATAATTTCTTTAATTTTGATATCCCCGTGTTGTGCCTGTTGCAAGGAATCCAAAATCATTGGCATAGGTTTAGATAAGGCCAAATAGCAAGACCTAGATAACGAATCTGCAGCCACGTTATCCCTTCCAGGTTTATACTCTATAGTGAAATCATAGCCAAGTAATTTATGTAACCACTTCTGTTGCTCTGGGGTTTGTAAGGTTTGGTCTGTTAAGCTTCTTAAACTTTTCTGATCTGTCCGGATGACAAACTTGTGGCCCAAGAGATAATGTCTGAACTTAGCAATGGCTTCCGTTATAGCGAAGAATTCACTGGCATACGCGGACTGCTGTTGCATTCTGATAGACATTTTCTTGGAAAAATATGCTATAGGATGCTCTTTTTGACTCAGAACAGCCCCAATTCCAATCCCTGAAGCATCTGTTTCCAATGTGAATGGTGATGAAAAGTCTGGTAATTTTAATACTGGTGCAGTAGTAATAGCTTTTTTTAGAAGATCCAATGTCACTGTAGCGGACTTATTCCAAACAAAAGGGATAAGGGTCAGATAGGGCCTCGAACTCGAAAAAAAATGTCAAATAAGGTCATATTTCGGATGCTCTGTCTGGCCGACGCCATTTGGGGCGGTTCCCGATGGAATTTTTGGGATAAGGGTCAGATAGGGCCTCGAACTCGAAAAAAAATGTCAAATAAGGTCATATTTCGGATGCTCTGTCTGGCCGACGCCATTTGGGGCGGTTCCCGATGGAATTTTTTGATGAAATTTTTTGACCATCTTCCTCATTAAGTCTAGTTTACCCATACCAAATTTCAGCTAAAAACTCAACCGGGAAGGTAGTCAAATGAATTTTTGAAGATAACTGTGAAGTTAAACAACGCCGTACATTTCGGAAAATTATTTGACTACCTTCCCGGTTGAATTTTTAGCTGAAATTTGGTATGGGTAAACTAGACTTAATGAGGAAGATGCTCAAAAAATTTCATCAAAAAATTCCATCGGGAACCGCCCCAAATGGCGTCGGCCAGACAGAGCATCCGAAATATGACCTTATTTGACATTTTTTTTCGAGTTCGAGGCCCTATCTGACCCTTATCCCGGAATTTTTTGATGAAATTTTTTGAGCATCTTCCTCATTAAGTCTAGTTTACCCATACCAAATTTCAGCTAAAAATTCAACCGGGAAGGTAGTCAAATAATTTTCCGAAATGTACGGCGTTGTTTAACTTCACAGTTATCTTCAAAAATTCATTTGACTACCTTCCCGGTTGAGTTTTTAGCTGAAATTTGGTATGGGTAAACTAGACTTAATGAGGAAGATGGTCAAAAAATTTCATCAAAAAATTCCATCGGGAACCGCCCCAAATGGCGTCGGCCAGACAGAGCATCCGAAATATGACCTTATTTGACATTTTTTTTCGAGTTCGAGGCCCTATCTGACCCTTATCCCCAAACAAAACTACCCTTTTTGAGCAAATCCGTCAAGGGGCCAGCCAATGAAGCATAACCTTTAATAAATCTCCGATAATACCCAGTTAATCCCAAAAATCCCCGGAGCTGTTTCAGATTTTCCGGTATGGGCCAATCAAGAATTGCCCGTATTTTACTACTCTCCATTGCTAGTCCCTGAGCTGAAACTGTATGGCCCAAATACTCCACCTGTTGCTGACCAAAACAACACTTCGACAGCTTAGCAAAAAGCTGATGTTCTTGAAGTAACTTCAAAACCAATTCTAGGTGTTGTAGGTGAGATTCCCAGGAAGGGCTGTAGACTAGAATATCATCGAAGAAAACCAAAACACACTTCCTTAATAAGTTACTGAACACGTCATTCATTAAACTTTGGAAGGTAGCCGGAGCATTGGTGAGACCAAATGGCATGACCAGCCACTCATACAGCCCTTGGTGCGTTCTAAAAGCCGTTTTATGTCTATCCTCTGTCTTGACCAATATTTGATGATAACCTGACCGCAGGTCTAACTTAGAAAAATAGTGGGCCCCAGCTAGTTCGTCAATTAGTTCATCCACTGTCGGTATAGGAAAACTATCCTTTACTGTTATGGCATTCAAAGCTCTGTAATCCGTACAAAACCTCCATGTGCCATCCTTTTTCTTCACTAAGATTACAGGTGAGGAAAAAGGACTGGTGCTAGGAGCAATAATACCCTCTTGTAACATTTCTAGCACCATTTTTTCAATCTGTTGCTTCTGACTGAACGGATATCTATATGGTTTAACTTTGACAGGGTTAGCACCATGAACAAGGGGAATTGAATGAGTATGATCTCTGTGAGGGGGTAATCCGGAAGGAACCTCAAATACCTGATGATATCTCTGCAATAATGTTGCCAACTCTGGTTGCAAATTGGGTGGTAGCTCTGGCTCATTTTTTGGAAAAGTATTAGCCTGGAAGTATAAGAAATGAATCTCATCACTTGAATGAGTTTTGTGCAGTCTTTGTAACTGTGTAAATTGGATTTGGCTTGGTAGCTTGAGCTGCTCCCCGTGTAATGTAACAAACTGGTTGTTTATCATAAACTTGAGTGACAAGTTACTGTAGTCAGAAATGTGAGGACCCAACGTAGAAAGCCAAGCAGCCCCTAGAACCAAATCTGCACCAGAAACGGGTAGGAGAAATACTGGTAAGACCAGAGAATGACCTTGAACCCGAACTGCCAACTCCTTAATACATCCTTCCACGGTCAATGCAGAGCCGTTTCCCACCATGACCTTAAAGTTTTCAGTAGATTCAATAGGTAATTTTAAGCATTTTGCAATTCTAGGTTGCAAGAAATTATCAGAACTGCCACTATCTAATAAAATGTGGATAGCTAGCCCATTAATTGTCCCTTGAAAACGCATGGTGCCCAGTCCTGTTGCTCCTTTGAGAGCGTTGAAAGAGAGGTGTGGTTCAGCCGTTATAATAGGCTCCTTATCAGTTGTGTACTCCGAAGCATGCAAACTGTCCATCATATTTTCCTCCTCCTCCACCTGTAATAGTAAGTAATGTTTATTAGGACAACAGTGTGCAGGCGTAAATTTCTCATCACAGGTAAAACACAAGCCTTTTTCTCGTCGAAGTTGCATTTCTGCCCCAGACATCTTCTTAACAGTATTGGGTTTGGTATTGGGCGTGAAGGAGCTATTGTTTGTTGACGGAGTTGGAAGTAATGGTGGTAGGGATGTGGATTTGAGTGATTGAGATGATTGGTTACTAAAGGTGTTTGAAGTTTTGGTAGAATAATTGGACTGATAGGATTTGAATTTAGGGGTAAATTTTTCCTCATACAACTTAGCCAAGGAAACACATCTGATCAATGATGTAGGTGCTTGAGCAATAACCTCTCTGCGAATATCTGGTTTTAAACCGCCTACGAAGCAGTCCAACAAAGCATCAGTGGTCACACCTTGCACTCTATTAGCAAGTGCAGTGAATTTTAAATAATAATCATGTACTGAAGTTTCCTGACTCAGTTTGAACAGGTTTGACCTCGGACATTCATATGGAGAAGGCCCAAACTCCATTTCTAAAGCTCTGGTGAATTCAATCCATGAACGAAAGGGATTAGATCTATTCATCATTTGGAACCAAGGAACAACGTCCTTTTCCATGTGAACTGCGGCAATAGTCAATCGCTGATCATCCGGAATGTTGTAATAAGAGAAAAATTGTTCTTCTTTAAAAACCCATTGCAACACTTCAGAACCGTCAAAACGAGGAAAATCGAGTTTCACGTTTCTAACCTGAAATGGAAGACGTGATCCCCCTTGATATGGACCGGAATTCATCTCTGAGGATTTTTTTGCGAGAGAATCGACCATGGATTCTAGCGTGTTAAACCGCTCTTCATCATCCTTCTTTCTCAATTCCAGAGCCTTTAACAATTTGTTTAAGTCGCGATCGGTCGCAGAAACAGATTCAGACATTTGACGAACCTCATCCGGAAGATCTCTCAGTTTTCCGATTTCCAATGAGAGTTCCTTTAGGCGATTGTCGAGTTCTTTCTGACGAGTACCTTCCGCCGCCATGGATGAATGAAAGCACCAGTGTAATGGACTCAACCCAAACTATAGAAATAACTAGCAGTAATAATAAGGATAGTAGCAATATCCCAACTCAGAAATATCCGTATAATCTTATTACAGTTTCCAGATTGGTAAACTAGGATTCAACAGTAATAAGAATTTATTTATGGTTGATGAATGGAGGCCTGAAACTAGAAGAGAGAAGAAGTAGTTTCCAGTAAATCCATTCATATCCCTTTCTTCTAACAAACTAGTTTTTATATTGATTCTTCTGCCAGATGTAATCCTTCAGTCTTGTGTTAGTGGCCCTTATTCTGTTACTCCTCCGCATATCCACGCTTTCCGCACCTTCAGTCACGTGCCCTTCCTTTATTATTGCTGATGTGGCCTCCTCCCTTTTATTTTTGGTTTGGGTCATTACATCTTCTTCCTTGCGCCTTCTGATTTCCGCCGACCTGTGCTCTATTGAACCAGTTGACTTCTTAGGGTCTGTTTTTGTTTTGTTTTGTTTTTCAGTTGACTCATACGACAGCGTTTTGTTAAGTGTAAAAAACAGTAGAAACGACGTAGTATAGTGGGGCTCATAGACAGACTTCAATTTTGATTCTTATCAGTTAGCAGCCCAAAGGCCGGACCAAAGACCTAGCCGCCCAAATGCTAATTCGGAAATACGAACATAACGAAGTATGAAACGACTGAGCATCTTCGAATTATTTTATTGTTTTAGTAATTTAATTTTGAATTATTTGTATTTTGGGTTGCGATTAAGGTGTTTTTATTTTTAATTATGTTTGTTTAAGGTTGCACTTCCTCTGTAGTAATCCTTGTCTTTTTATTTACTGCTTGGTAATCCTTGTTTTTAATTATGTAGTTTAGCCGGCCATTAATATACTCTGTACAGTTTTAGGCTAAAGTTTTGTCCTTTTATTTATTTACTTTTAAGTTTTTCTAAAAATCTTTAAAAATTGACCAATAATTTATTCTATCTACTATGTACGTGTGTAAATTAACTTAAGTTAGTAAAAATGACCAATAACTTATATGCAGACATGCGGTGCGTGTAGTATATTACGTAGTAGTACCTTCGTCCCACTAAGATTGGGACAAGAGAAGGTGACACGATTATTAAGAAAAGTGGGTTTGTGTGGTTGATATAAAATTGATAAAGTAAAAATAAAGTAAGAATGATTTCGAGCCACACAAACTTTACCAAATTTGGTATGAGACAATCTTAGTGGGACTTCCCGAAAAGGTAAAATGAGACAATCATAGATGGACGGAGGGAGTAGTACATAATTTTATTAATGATTTTTATAATTTTATTAAATATTATTACTCCCTATATCTCATTCAAAGGTTTTCACTTTCTTTTTGACTTCCCGCTTAAAGGTTCTCATTTTCTTTATTAAAAAATAATTAACACTTTTAAATAAGAATTTAATCATCAATTTTAAAATAATATATTTATGACATCACAATTATCATCAATAACTCATTATTTATATATTAATCAAAATATTTATCAAAATATATTTGAATTAACCTATTTCAATATTGCTTAAATAATTGTGTCATTTTGTAATGTGAACCTTTGAAAGTACGAGACAGAGGTAATACTCCGTATTTGTTAGATTACCTATGTGTAGTTGACCCCAAAATTTTTTTGGGAATAAAGTTTAGATGTTATTGTTGTTAGGTTATGTATGTTATATTTTCTTATACTTTTTTTACAATTTTATTTTGAGTTTTGAAGAATTTCTTAACCACCCCTCAAATATTCTTCTGATTCCCCTCAAATATTCTTCTGATTCCGCAGCTGGTTGCAGCCCCATGGATGATGGAGTTAGCTTGGGAATTATATTACTATGGGAAAAAGATGGAAAAAATTAAAATTAAAACAATAATAATTACTTGAGAACTGTTGACAAAGAAAGCTAAAAGGTGCAGGGAGAAAGGCAGAAAGCTATCGCGTGTAGGGTAGAAGAGAAGGAAAAAGGAGAAAAAGGGAGAGAAAGACACCTACCCATGCTTGAGTTGGTGGACTTAATTAACATTTTCTTAATAGTAGGGAGACTTATTTAATACTATTGTCAAGTAAAAAAGACAAAGGGGTGTTTGTATTTCGGTGGTTGCCAAGCAACATGCTGCAAAATGCAGCGTTTGCTATTAGAAAAAATGGCGTGTGGGGTAAAAATCATTAGTCAAACACCCCCAAGTATAGATTAGATACTACCTCCGTAACGCTAGAATCTTCCCAGTTTGACTCTTTTGGGTCAAACTTTATGAACTTTGACTATTAATTATTCAAAACTCACATTATGTTATGATTAAAAATTTATTTTATATAACTCATTGTAAAACGTATTATTTGAATGTTAATTTATTATGAATTTTATAAATATAGATATGTAGATATTTGCAGTCAAAGTTCAACTTAGAAGACCGTGAAAAGTCAAAATGGGAAGATCTTTATGTTACGGAGGGATACTATTAAGGAAGTTCTCTTTTGGACAAACATTTGATGGTCAGGTTTCGTCAAGTCTAAACTAATCTGGTCTAATTTGATAAATGTATCATTTCTGTATATTTTATAAGTGTTCTAGATTATGATTTCTGATCTAATTTATTTAAGTCTAGATTAGAACGAAAACTGCCCAAAAGAAAATATCATTTGTCAATGGTGCACAACAAATTAGAAATAGGATCATTCTTGGTGTACACAAGATGAGCACAAAATGTGTACCTAGACAATTTGACATTAAGTCTTGCCCCTTTTTAAATGAATTGTGTATGTATACAGACAACTAGAGAAATTTTGTTTACAATTTTTATATATGGAGTATTTTATTGTTTTCATGACTTTAAGACATACGTACCGTACAAGTTGATTTGATAACTGTGTCAGCATCAAATCCATTTGCAATTTCCATGTTGCAATTAAAGTGGGTAATCATTGCATCCATGAAATCTTCTTCCTCCTTTGATTTACCAGCCTTTTCCCTCTTGTGTGCTTGAAGAAGGCCTTCCATAAGATCGTCCATCTCTTTGGCAGCCTCCTTTATGGCCTTCTCATATCCTCCGATGTCCATCCATCTCAGCCACGGCAGGTAATCACCCACCACCGACGCACCCAAAAGGCTAAAAAATCTGTCCACCGTCGCCGCCGCCCGGCTCCACTCTTCCTCGTGCAGCTTCCCAAAGAGTACCTGGAACATCGTTCCGATGACGAATTTCCAGTACCACTCGCTCATGTCGAGCGTGACGGCGACCTCACCGGACTTCCCTTTCTGGCCGGCCGCCAGCCAGCTCCGGTGGATTTCTTGGGCTGATGTTTTCATCACGGATTGCCTCACGCGCCTGAGCGCGTCGAGGCGGCGCGTGGACAGCAGCTCGAGTACGACGACCTTGCGGACTTCCCGCCAAAGCGGGCCGGCCGGGGCGAGCGCGAAAGCCGCGTAGTTGGAGCTGAAGTGCTCGCCCGCAATGGACTCGGGCCGGCCCGCGAGAGCGGCGTCGTTGACGGTGAAGCATTCTTTGGCGATCTGGGAGTTGCTCACGACCACGACTTCACGCGCGCCGAGCCTCAGACGGAATATCGGGCCGTATTTGTCGGCCATGTCGGAGAGGATGTGGTGAGTGGGCCGTTTGTTGGCGGCGAAGAGGTGGAAATGGCCGATTATGGGCCATGCGAAGCCCGCTTCGGGCACTTTTCGGCCCACGTATTTGTTTCGCCGGGAAATTCTGTGGATAACGGCGAAGAGTAGAAAAGCGGCACCGAAGGACGCCGGTACGAGGATGAGCAGAGGAGGAGGGTTCTCCATTTTTTTATTTTAGTTAATGCGTTCACCTTGAATGTCAGGCCATCGACTTTATTGTTGAATTTCTGGTGGTCACTTTCATATTTTAGTTTCTAACATGTTTTTTGGTCCTATACGGAAATACGATAGTGTATATATAGGGAATTATTGCAAAATTGTTAGGTATCAAAGATTGGCCGTCTTATTTATCTGTCTTTCACTCGCTCGGATTTAGCGTTCATATTTTGTCTCAGTTTATGCAGGCCTCACGACAAGAACATTGACATGCGGCTCTTCGGGTTGTACGTTACCTCAAAGGGTCTCCTGGACAGGGAATTCTACTACGTTCCTCTGGTGATCTGACACTTACAGGATGGTGTGATTCTGATTGGGCTAGTTGTTCACTCACTCGACGTTCTCTTTCAGGATGGTTGGTATTTCTTGGCGGGTCTCTCATTTCTTGGAAGACCAAGAAACAACACATTGTATCTCGTTTCTCTACTGAAGCTGAGTACCGGTCTATGGCGGCTATTACTGCGGAATTGAAGTGGCTAAAAAGTCTTCTGCTTCACTTTGACATTGCTCACCCCCGACCTATCTCATTATATTGTGATAGTCGTTCTGCATTACATATCGCTCATAACCCGGTATTTCATGAACGCACCAAGCACATTGAGGTGGACTGTCATTATATTCGGGATGCCCTACAGGAAGGCCTGATTTCGGCCAAGCATGTCTCTACTACTGAACAACTGGCAGACATCTTTACTAAGGGAGTGTTTGCGATTGCTTCGACTTTAAAAAAGTGATTTTTTAAAGTGATTTTGGGAAAAGTGATTAATAGTAAAAGTTGGTAGTGTTTGAGAAAAAAGTGATTCTGAAAAAGTAAAAGTTGTTAGTGTTTGGTAAAATAAGTACTTTTTGTGTAATAGAAAAAGTGAAAAGCAGTTTAAAGCACCCTTCTACCTGCTTCCAGCTTTTAGCTTTTAAGTGATTAATTTAAGCAGAAGCTGTCATTTGAAAACACTCTTTTCAACTTTTTTTAAACCAAAAGCTGAAAAGTGTTTTTTTTAAGCAACCCCAAACACTCCTTAAAACTCTTGGCAAATGCCAATTTGATCATCTATTACGCAAGTTGAGCATGTTTGATCCACACGCTCCAACTTGAGGGGTATTAGAGTGGGCCTCCACTATAAATTGTAAATATTGTATTAAGTGGGCCAAGGGCTCAATTAATTTTTAGACATAGCAACTTGTTCGCGTGTGTGTGTGTGTGTGTGTATATATATATATATATATATATATATATATATATATATATATATATATATATATATATATATATATATATATATAGATACTCGGCTCCTTTGTAAACAGATAAAGTTTTTATT
Organism: Cuscuta epithymum; assembly: GCA_945859915.1. Taxonomy (NCBI): domain Eukaryota; kingdom Viridiplantae; phylum Streptophyta; class Magnoliopsida; order Solanales; family Convolvulaceae; genus Cuscuta; species Cuscuta epithymum. Next base: position 3,095,365 of record CAMAPF010000034.1, read on the forward strand.
TCAATAAAACATTATTCTTCCCTAAAATATTTCATTTTTTCAAAACCTCTATCGTAAAGTTTCTTTTCTTATTGAAGTAACTTTCAAACAACTATAACTACACATGATGATGGTCACATGCAAATATTATTGCCTATTTAATTGTTACAAGCATCTGAAATCCGCATATAGTCTTTTTAATTTTATAAAAATAACTCATGAATCTCAAGTCGCATGTAATTTCAATGCATATACAAACTGATTATTAGGAAAACAGAAACCTAATCTCCCATTTTGCATTGTTTTTCATTATTTTGCATCTTAACTAATTCCATTATACCAATGATCATGCATTAAAACTTTATTTTTGTTTCTCTTATTAAAGAGTTTAATTTTGAAGTTGCAATAATAAATTGGAATTTTACCGAGTTAATTCCAATAATGTCAAGAGGGCCATTTATCACCCATGTCGTTCAAGCAGTGCAACATAATTTGCTAATCAAGCAGACTAGTTATATTTGTGATTAATTAGGTGTTATGAATTTTCAAACTTTTACTTCCTTATAAATTATACTAACTCCGTCCCGGTGGACTTTGTCAAGTGCAGAGAATAGGTGAGAAATAAGAATAGTAAAAACTGTGTGATTGAAATTTATGCAGAGAAGAAAGAAATGTGCAGAATCACAAATTAGTTGCTTTAATAGGAAAGTGACAAAGTTTTTTGGGACAATCAAAAAGGGAAAGTTGGCAAAGTCCTGGAACGGAGGGAGTAATTACACTAATTGTATTACATCATAACTAGTATAGTACCCGTGCGATGCACGGGATGAAAAATAATGTTCCATGAATATTCTTTTTATGGCAATTCATATACGAAGTATATTGTAGTTTTATAAAATAAACTGAAAATATTCGTAAAGTAATTTCACAAAACAAAATTTTATCTACATTTGGAAAATGATTTCAAAGGAAATTTAAAAAATATTTCCTTGTCCCAAATTTAATTCGATTGTAGAACAATTAAGTTAGGAAAAACTATGGCATGTGTGAATGTGTGATTATAAGATTATCTCTTTACAAAAAATCATCAATATTTTTTTGGGAAAAATAATTAAAATACCTCAAACTTTGAAGCGGTGTGAGATGAGCACCCCAAACTTGGATATGTATTTTAAATATTTCAAACTTTATATAAATAGTTATTTTAACACCATAGTCAAGTATTATTTCTTTCAAAAATGTAAATTTATGGTGTTAATTGCATAATTTGAAATATTTTAGAATTCATGAAGACACAATTAGCATTCTAACCTTCTATTTCGAAATAAATATTGTTACCCTCAATCTATATAATTGCAACACTTTTAATTTTTTATTTTAAATGATAGAATTAACCTCATAAGTTTACATTTTTTAAGGAAATAATAAATGACAATAGTGCGAAAATAACTTTTTATATAAAGATTGGGGTATTTAAATTACATATGCAAGTTTGGGATGTTTATCTCACACCACTTCAAAGTTTGGGGTATTTTTATTATTTTCCCCTATTTTTTTCTTCCTATTTTTAATTTGGTGACAATATGACATCGGTGTGAAATTGTTGCTATCAACTAAACAATAAAAACAGCCAAATTCATAAGTTTATTCAAAATCAAGTTATTTTTCTTATTATTTTTGCAAATTCAAGCAGTTTAGAACTTTAGATGGTGTTGTCAAAATTTCACCACCTTGAACATTTTAACCAATTCATTCAATTTCAATACTATCAAATGAACTCTCAATCAACCGTTCCCACACAATATAATCAACATGAATTAATATCACTTTTCTTTTTTCCATTTCGATATCTCTTCACATTCTCTTTTAGTGTGATACATGTAACTCCATAAAAGCAAAAAATACACTGGTGAACCGCATCCCTTCTCCCCTCAGAGAGCTCCCACCCTTCTATTCTCACTTCCCATCCCAATGCATCTCCCTTTCTTTTTGTAGTTACTTCTCCCACATTCACAAAGCATTTAGCTCTAATCATTCTCAATATCCATTTCTTCCTTCCTTTGATGCGATCTCATCTAAATTCTAAACAGGACGAATTCTTGGCAATTTTGATTTTTACCCACACAAACCATTTGGCACTGCCATTCTTCAGTTCCTTTCACTAGTAGAAAAAAAGCTTTTTACATCATCTCATCTACATGTGTTATCATATAACCCATATGAAATACTAACATGGGGTCATTTTTATAATTTTTACAAACTTTTTCACATCAGTTATTGTTATACATGATGTTAAATAGTGAAACGGGGTGTATTTTACAATTTTATAAAATATTTTACATTGGTCTTATAAACAACCGATGTAAACACAAAAATGGGGTCAACTTTTTAATTAATGGAAGTTGTTTTAAGATCAGTTAAAACCGGTTTCGAAAAATAGCAAAATACAAAAATCGTGCCTCATACGAGACCGGCTATAACCGATCTGGATGAGTAAACCTATGTGATACGCGTCATTTCTGTTATTTAGGAAGACCTTCAAACCTAGCCCAAAATTCAGCAAAGTAGCGACCATCGCCCTGGGACGGCCATCGACCAGCCACCGTGGACAGCCAACGACCAGCGACTACCAACGGGCCCGGAGACCGCAGACAGACCCGACAGACCCCAGGCGCACCCGGCGACCAGCAACCAGAGGGAAAAAATGGACCAACGATTAGAGGCGTACCCTGCGCGCGATCAGATTTGGACTAGCGACCAGACGCGATTGTGGGTAAAGTTGCCTGGCTCCAGCGCCGAGTGCAGGTCGAACGGCTTAGCCTAGGATTTCTGGCCAACAGTTTGAGCTAGTCACTGAGCATCTGGTAAGTTTACTGATGGTGTATTATATGTGTGCTTAATGTCTCTGGCTCTGTGTAATCCAAAAAACTAAAAATTCTTGAATCCTTGGAACGGATAGAAATAAATGTAATTCTTCAATAGATTGAACGGTTAGAAGTGTAGGTGGATTTTGCAAGCGGGTATTTTGTCTTTGGGTACGTATAAGTTGCTCACGCCTTAACATAGACCATAGTAATTTTTATAGTTGTTGCTTGGATTGGATAATTTTTTTCTTTTTTTTGGGAATCTGCCCATAGATGAATGTGTTATTGTTTAGGGCTGATTGGCAGAACTGAAGGTATCATCTGCACGCTACGGGAGACACTTAAAGTTAAGGATGAAGAGTTGCAAAATTGAAATTTGTATGCTCAGGGATGTGTTTTCTTCAGTCAGCCCATTGAATTCCATTCTCATCCTCCCTGTCACTCACAAATCTCTTTGTTACGCTTTTTGTCAGCGTCTTTGATCTTTCTCAGGGTACGTAACACCCCAATTTCTTGATTATCTTGTAAAAGTAGGAGTTATTGCAGACGCCAAAAATAAATAAAGTTGAGTGAAGTGATGATATCATTATTGACTAGGCCTGCAAGACTAAATAGTAAGGCTGTTAGAATTGCTTTCACTTGTACAGTTTACTCGATCTGGAAAGCCCTAAATACTGGAATATTTGGAGGGGTGAAGGCCACGAGTGATGAACTGATTTTGCAAATCAAGTGCTTATTTACAAGATTTTATATAGACTATATCCGCCGAACATGATAAATTTCTGATGCCGCAATAGATCGGTTACTAGTTGACGGAACAGTTTGTGCTTTTGTCCTGATTTTAGATGCCTCCTGCAGTCAAACTTGCATTCGAGAGAGCAAATGAGTATAAGGAAAACAAAGAAGAAGCTTTGGGAAAGTTTGCAGGTTCACAAGGCAGTGGTAATTTCTACTTTTGATTCTTGATTGTTGTTTTATTTGTAATTTCAATTTTTTTCCCGAATTCATTGCTATAAATTTCATATGTGAGTCATGATCAACCAGTAAAGATTTAATTTAATCGATCAGCTAGTCTAATTGACCTCGATGGATAATCTAACATCACTTTATATATGCACGGGTGTGAGTTGTCCTTTTCATATTTCTATGTGGAATCTTATAAATATAATTCTTGATGCTTTCAAGAAGTACTCAGGAAAAGAGTTTTTTCCTTACTCCATAGTAAGGTGTGAGTTGGCCTTTTAATATTTCTATGTGGAATCTTAAAAATATACTACCTCCGTAACGTAAATATCTTCTCACTTTCCTTTTTAGGACGTAATACTAATATCTTCCCATTTCTAAATCTTCCCATCATACCCTCAATAATTTTAAAAATAATACACTATTACACCTACTTTTTTTGGATTTATCCTTCATTCTATCACATTATTTCACTATATTCCCATCATACCCCTAATAATACTGACATTCGTGTAATTTCCGTATTTAAAGTTGTACTTTTAATTAGTTTCGAGTGATTGTTACTTTGGAAATTACACACTTTTGGTGTAAATAGTTTAGTTTGTAAAATATCTGTAATATGTTTAGATTAGGTTTATTCTGAGCTCAAACAGGTCCAAATACACTTTGGAGAACATCACCAGTGGAAGGAAGGTGCAAGAATGCAAGAAAAAGATTGAAGATCTCGTTTTTGGTCTGTACCCGATCGGGTATGACCTATACCCGGTCGGGTACCCTTCTGAAATTTCGAATCAAATCAAATCCGGGAACAAGGCATCATGCGGGAAGATTTTAACACGTTCGGGTGTCCATACCCGATCGGGTGACCGACAGACCCGATCGGGTATGACCCCATTTTTCAGCTTCGCCGAAGCCACATATGGTACCCGATCGAGTGGGCTGAAAACCCGATCGGGTACACGACCCTGCAAGCCTAAAAAGCCTATAAATGCACCCCATTTCCTCCACAAGAAGATACCAATTCACATATACTTCTAAGCTCAGTGTAGACAAGTTCTTTCTTTATATTTTTATCATGTTTAATCTCCAAATGAGGAGCTAAACTCTTCCATCTTGGTTTTGCTACTTTGAAGCTTAATGAATTGTAAGTTGTGAGTTATTTTCTTTGATCTTCTTCCTTGAATATTAATTAATTCTTATTCCTATTACATATTAATATTTTGAGCAATACTTAAAGGATCAACTAGTTTTGTTTCATATATTAATTAATACTAGAATCGGTCGATTAATACGCTTGTTATTAACTCGGCTCTTTCACGGTAGTAAACTTGGGTTGCTAATGCATGCGTCTCATGGTTAGTAAGCCAAGGGGAATTAATTATATTGATTAAACCGATAAACCGCTTGTGTTGAGGTTATCAATCTCAATCGTTTTCATCTTGATTTTATTGCTACTATCAAGTACATATACGGCGCGTGTTCTATATTGACTCGATAGTAAGTTTTATTAATGAACGCGTCTCGTTATTAATAACTACCCTCGATGAATTGGATATACTCCTCGATTGAGTATTCGAGAGGAAGATAGTTAAAGATATAACCGGGATCGACGAGCATTTCATTAAGTGGATAAAAGCAAAGCCAAGTCTTCTTCTCATTAATTAAACCACATAACTCGTTCATCTTCGTATTTAAATATAATTCAAAGTTCATCAACCAAATATAAACCCCCCTTATTGTTACTTATCTATCTCTGTAAGAAGAAAAGTATTCCTTTCCCTGTGGATACGAACCTTACTACACTATACTACGTATTAGTGTCGTATTGTATTATTACTTTGAGTGCACCTCACGACAAAGTGCACGTCAAATTTGGCGCCGTTGCCGGGGAAAGGCAATTAATTTTCTTTTTATTTTATTTCAAGAAAAATCAAAAAAAAAAATAATTAACCAAAAATATAAAGAGTTCTTATTTTTCTATTTCTGAGCTTTGTGAAGTATATGGTCCGATATCGTTCTATAAACGAAATCACATACCAATCAAACCCCGAAATAGAGCAAACTTTCGAGCGGTTGAAAAATAAATTCTCAAATACCGACTCGGGAGATTCATCAAGTACTAGCTCTTATTCTAGCGAGCCTGAAGAACCAATAACTATGGCTCTTGAAACAAGAACGTTGAGGGAGCTCACAGCTCCAAACTTGAATCAACAACCACTATGTATTACCTTCCCTACACTCAACGAAGGTAATACATTTGAGCTCAAATCAGGGCTCATTCATCTTTTGCCATCCTTCCATGGCTTAAGAGGAGAAGACCCAAATAAACATCTCTCGGAGTTCCATGTTGTTTGCACGAGCATGTGCCCTAATGGAGTCACCGAGGAACAGATAAAGTTGAGGGCCTTTCCATTCTCCCTCAAACATACCGCAAAAGATTGGCTATTCTATCTTCCCTCGGGAAGTATAGATACATGGGCGGCCATGAAGAAAGCTTTCCTCGAAAGGTACTATCCAGCCTCTGTCTCCTCATCTCTAAAAAAACAAATAAGCAATGTGGAGCAAAAAGATGATGAATCGTTCTATGAATATTGGGAACGATTCAAGAAACTTTGTGCAAGCTGTCCGTATCATGGCTATTCGGAGCAAGACCTCATCCTATACTTTTATGATGGTCTTTGCAATGATGATAGACGGATGATTAATGCCGCATGTGGAGGAGGGATCGTTAACAAGACTCCTTCTCAAGCTATGAATCTTATCTCGGAGTTGGCCGAGAATTGTAGATATCACAACGGGCGGTCATCAACAAAAAGAGTCATGGCGGCCGAATCAACATCATCTCTAGAAAGTCAAGTTGCCGGCTTGACTTCTTTGGTAAAGGATTTTCTTTTAAATTCCAAAACCCAAGAAGTCAAGGTCTGCGGCATCTGCACACAACAAGGCCATCCCACCGATGCATGCCCGAGCCTTCAAGAAGAAAACCCCGAGCAGGTCAACGCTTTGGGGTTCCCAAACCAAAAGAGGTATGATTCTTACGGCAACACTTATCATCCCGGGTTTAGAGATCATCCCAATTTGAGATATGGGAATCCGCAAGGAAACCCACCACAAAATAACCCTCCACAAAACCAATTTCCTCCAAAACAACCGTACTCTAAACCCCAAGGCCAAAGCTCAACTATGTCCACCGAAGACATGATCCGAGCACTCACCTCAAATGTCTCAACCATGCAACAAAACATGGTTCAATTCCAACATGAGACAAAATCAAGCATCCAAAACCTTGAGAATCAAATGAGCCAAATCTCAAGTGCGGTGAGTAGGCTTGAAGCCAAGGATTCAACAAAGCTTCCATCTCAAACGGAGCCGAATCCTAGGCAACAAGCCCATGCGGTGACATTAAGGAGTGGCAAAGAATTGGTGATTGCCAAGGAGAAAGCCAAAAGCCACATTGGCGAGGAAGAGGAAGAAGAGCTTGTGGAGAAAGCTCAACCGGAGGAAGGGGAAGCTCACATTTCAACTCCACCCCCGGTTATTCATGAAGTGGAAGCACCGTTTCCCGAAGCTCTAAGGGAAACGAAAAGGGTGGAGAAAGATAAGGACATCTATGAGACATTCTCCAAATGTGAGGTAAATATTCCTCTTCTCAACTTAATAAAAGGTGTTCCTAGATTCGCAAAATTTTTCAAGGAGTTATGCACAATAAAAAGGAAGCATAGACTCAATGGAAAACAGAAAGTTCAAGTTAGTGAACGTGTCTCCGCGGTTTTTCAAAAGAAACTTCCAAAAAAATACAATGACCCGGGCATGTTCACTATACCTTGTAAGTTGGGAGGTACTACATTTTCAAAGGCCATGTTAGATTTGGGGGCATCAATTAATGTCATCCCTTATTCTTTGTATAAATCACTTGAACTTGGCCCTCTCAATGAAACCGGAGTAGTTATTCAACTTGCGGATAGATCAAATGCCTACCCTAAAGGTATTGTCGAAGACGTACTAGTTATGGTAGACAATTTGATCTTTCCCGCCGACTTTTATGTTTTAGAAATGGAAAATGACAAGAATGCGGTTCCTATCCTTTTAGGAAGGCCATTTTTAAAGACCGCTAGAGCTAAAATTGATGTTTTTAGCGGATCTTTAACTCTGGAATTTGATGGAGATAAAGTTGAATTCAATATTTACGACTCCATGAAATACCCAAATGAAAATCATTCTCTATTCGCCATTGATGTTATAGATCCCATTGTGCAAAATACTTTTGAAATGAATGGGGAGGATGACCTACTAAGTATAATTGAGAATGGCCTCGGGGAAAATTCTTTAGAACTTGCTTTGACCCCCAATAGGCAAGCCATGATGGTGGAGTTGGATAACCATTTCCAACTTCCACTTATGCCACCAGGGTCAAGAGCATTCCCACTAACCATCCCCGAGGAAAAGCCTTTGCCTTCTATTTTGCAGGCCCCCGAAATTGAGATGAAACCACTCCCAACACATTTGAAATATGTGTACTTGGGAGAAAAAGAAACATTACCGGTCATAATCTCAAACAAACTGACCGGGGAGCAAGAAAGTAAGCTAATTGCGGTGCTTAAAGAGCACAAACTTGCAATCGGGTGGACTATAGCCGACATTAAAGGCATTAGTCCATCTACTTGCATGCACCGCATCTTGATGGAGGATGAAGCTAAACCAGTGCGCCAACCACAACGAAGATTGAACCCACCTATGATGGAGGTGGTCAAAAAGGAGGTCATCAAGCTTCTCCAAATGGGGATAATTTTCCCCATATCCGATAGCAAATGGGTTAGTCCAACCCAAGTTGTTCCCAAGAAGACCGGAGTCACGGTGGTGGAGAACAAGCATGGAGAACTTATGCCCACCCGAATCCAAAATGGATGGAGGGTATGTATTGATTACCGTCGCCTCAACGCGGTAACTAGAAAGGATTTCTTTCCTTTACCTTTCATTGACCAAATGCTTGAGAGACTTGCGGGGCATAAGTTCTATTGCTTCCTTGATGGCTACTCCGGGTATTTTCAAGTACCCATAGCCCCTGAAGATCAAGAGAAGACAACATTCACTTGTCCATTTGGCACTTTTGCCTATCGACGTATGCCATTCGGACTTTGCAACGCACCCGCCACCTTCCAAAGATGCATGATGAGCATATTCTCCGAATATGTTGAGCTATTTATGGAAGTTTTCATGGATGACTTCACAATCCATGGGGACTCATTTGATTCATGCTTATATCATCTCTCCCTTGTACTCAAAAGTTGTTTAGAATCAAACCTTGTTTTGAATTCTGAAAAATGTCACTTCATGGTGGAAGAAGGAATTGTTCTAGGCCATGTAATCTCATCCAAAGGGATAGAGGTTGACAAGGCCAAAGTTGAAGTCATCCAATCACTCCCTTATCCTACCACCGTTAGGGAGATACGATCATTCCTTGGACATGCAGGTTTTTATCGGAGATTCATCAAAGACTTCTCAAAGATTGCATCTCCTCTATGCACACTTTTGCAAAAGGAGGCGGAATTCATCTTCTCCGAGGAATGCAAGAAGGCCTTCAATACGTTGAAGGAAAAGCTAGTAACCGCACCTATCATCCAAGCTCCCGATTGGTCTCTTCCATTTGAGATCATGTGTGATGCTAGCGACTATGCGGTCGGGGCCGTTTTGGGCCAAAAGGTGGGAAGGGCATCTCATGTGATCTACTATGCGTCCACCACTCTCAATGATGCTCAACGCAACTACGCCACCACCGAAAAAGAAATGCTGGCCGTCGTCTATGCACTTGAAAAATTCAGGTCATACTTACTTGGAACCAAAGTGATCATTTACACCGATCATGCGGCTCTTAGATTCTTAATGACAAAGAAGGAGGCCAAACCAAGGTTGATTCGGTGGATACTACTCTTGAGCGAGTTTGATGTTGAGATCAAGGATAAGAAGGGCATGGAGAACTTGGTGGCCGATCACTTGAGCCGTTTAGTCCTTGATGAAGGAAATGATCATGTCAAAGATGATATCCGAGGGGAATTTCCCGATGAGACTCTTTTCTCTCTTAAGGAAATTCGCCCTTGGTACGCTCACATTGTTAACTTCCTTGTTCTAAACAGGTTTCCACCAAGCTTCTCAAAAGCTCAAAGAGAGAAGCTCCAACACGATGCAAAACAATACGTATGGGATGAACCATACTTGTGGAAACATTGCAAAGATCAAGTCATTAGAAGATGCATTCCCGAGACAGAGATAGCATCCATTCTTGCCTTTTGCCACTCACATGCATGTGGTGGCCACTTTGGAGGAAAGCGAACGGCCATGAAGGTACTTGAATGCGGTTTTTGGTGGCCAAGCTTATTTCGAGATGCCCATGTCTTTTGTCAATCTTGTGACAATTGCCAACGCATGGGCAACATCTCTCGAAAACATGAGATGCCGCAAGTTCCTATGCTCTATGTGGAGATATTTGATGTTTGGGGAATAGATTTCATGGGACCCTTCCCTAATTCCCACGGAAATCTATACATTCTCTTAGCGGTGGACTACGTTTCAAAATGGGTGGAAGCAAAAGCCACAAAGACCGATGATGCCAAAGTAGTTGCGGACTTTCTCAAAACCCGCATCTTCTCAAGGTTTGGAGTCCCACGCATCTTGATAAGCGATAGGGGCACCCACTTCTACAACAAAACTGTGAGTGCCTTGTTAAAAAAATATGGCGTCACCCACAAGCTCTCCACCGCCTACCACCCACAAACAAACGGCCAGGCCGAGGTCTCGAACAGGGAGTTGAAATCTATACTCCAAAAGACGGTAAATCCTAACCGTAAAGATTGGAGTCTTCGCATGGATGATGCCTTGTGGGCATATAGAACCGCTTTCAAAACACCAATTGGAATGTCTCCCTATAGGCTTGTGTTCGGGAAGGCTTGCCACCTCCCAGTCGAACTCGAACATAAGTCTTATTGGGCGGTAAAAACATTCAATCTTGACATGGAGCAAGCGGGGATGAAAAGGAAGCTACAACTCCAAGAGCTAGAGGAGCTTCGACTTGAGTCCTATGAGAATGCCGCCATCTACAAAGAAAAGACGAAGGTATGGCATGATAAAATGATAATAAGGAAGGACTTCCAAGTTGGAGATAAAGTCCTTCTATTCCGATCACGCCTCCGTCTTTTCCCCGGTAAACTGAGATCACGATGGGAAGGACCATTTGAGGTGGTCAAAGTCTACTCACATGGAGCGGTTGAGATCAAAAGCCTTGACACCGATAAAATCTTCAAGGTTAACGGACATCAACTCAAACCATTCCTTGAGGGCTTCCAAAAAGAGAGCGTTGAATGCATGGATCTATTCGATCCAATCTATGAAGGATGAACACGACTATGGCGTCGTGCCGCGACGTTAACTAAGGCGCTTCTTGGGAGGCAACCCAAGTCAAGGTACGCATTTTTCTTCTTTTCTTTTCAAATTCTTGCCTGTTAATGTCACTTTTGAGAAAATGGGGTAAAATTCTCAAGAAAAAATGAAGGAAAACCATGTTTTGGAAGCCTGGGGAAACCTCCGATCGGCCTTCATGACTTAACCGATCGGATCCGCGCTAAAAAGAGGTTAAAACTGGACAAAAGCACGTCCCAGGGTAGGGTACCCGATCGGGCACAATTCCCAGACCCGATCGGGTACGTATGAAATAATCGAGTCTTGAGGAAACCCGATCGAGGGAAGAAAAAAAATCTAAGAGGGTACCCGATCGGGTATCCGTAAGACCCGATCGGGTCTAATTCCCAGAATTTGGAAATTTAATTCGAATTAAATTACCCGATCGAGTACCCCCAAACTCGATCGGGTGAGAACCCCTGGAGCAAATTTAAAAAAATCGACGTTATACCCGGTCGGGTATTTGACTCACCCGATCGGGTACGCTAAGCTGCAGAATCAAAGGCACCTTCGAATTAATTTACCTGATCGGGTATTCGAGTCACCCGATCGGGTACTATACTCTGAAAAGCAAAAGGTACTTTCGAATTAAAATACCCGATCGGGTATATCGGGCCACCCGATCGGGTACACGGGATTTTAATGAGATTTCACCCCATTTTTGGCCATTTCATCTTCCCCAAACTCCCAAATCTCGAACCCCTCTTCCCAAATCCTCCATTTTCGGACCTTGAAGCTTCCATAACTCACCCAACACTCAACCAAATCCTCTCATACCACCACCAAAACACTCCTCTCACCACCCTCTCCAACTTCATACCCAAAAATCACCACACCTCCCTCTCTCTCCAAAAATCCGAAACCCTACCCCAAAATCCCCAAAATCCGAATTCAAGCTTGAAATTTGGACAAAATGGCACCAAAAAGAAGCCAACCGGAGAGCTCTAATGCTAGAGGACCAATTCCGGGGTATGAGACCATCCGCTTCGGGCCGGGAGATCACCGCAAACGATTTTTGGCCATCATCAAAAGGCAAGTAGTTCCTTCTAGATTCCTATGTCATAATGCTCTTACACAACTAGGCTTGTTGAATGGAATGAGGGAACTATTTGATAGGTTGGAGATGAATTTGATTTTTAATATGAAGTATAATTGTGTTGACAAAGTGATTTATGAGGTGATGAGTTCGGCTAAAATTGTTCTACATGATGACCCGGCGGAGTTCCTCTACGACAAGCTCACGTTTCGTTGGTTAAACAACGAATACTCAATAACGAGACGTGAGTTTGCGGAACACTTCGGCATCCCCGCACCCCATGAAAGGGGAATACCGGAGAGCACACTTGACGCACACACTTTATGGGCCAAAATGACCGGAGAAAGGAAGGTGAACGCGTCTAAATTGTCCATTAGTCACGTTCAACATCCTCTTCTCCGGATGTTCCTAAAGTTCTTGTGCAATTCTTTGCTTGGTCGCCCCAACAATCACCATACTCGGATGGGGGACGTAGCCGTACTCACCCTAGCCCTTTTTCATAGACCCACGGAATATAATCTTTGCAACTTAATGTGGGATCATTTGGAGGAAGCTTGTAAGAAGACCGGGAACATTGTGGTTGGGGGGGTCATAATGCATTTGGTGAGCAAATTCGGCTATACGGAAAATGCTCCAATCCACCCCGATTCTTTGATGCACATTGGTTGGTTGTCCAATGCGGGTTTGATCTCTTTGGGCAACAAGGACCACAATGGAAACCAACGCTATCGGTGGCACATGAAATACCCCGAACCCACCAAATATTTCCCCCTCCCTTGTGATGAATTGCCTAAGCTTAGGTATAGGATGGCCACATTCGAGATTCCCCATTACCTCCTCCCAAACAACATTCCACCCCACCTCCAAGATCAAGCCAACCCACCCGAAGAACAACCCGAGCATCATCCCGATCAAGCCGACAATCAAGGACATGAAGATGTCCACAATGCTCTTCCCGACCCTCCTCAAAACCCGCCACCCCAAGACTTTTTCCAACAACTCTTGGCGGGTCAACAATCCCTCCTTGCCGGGTTCCAAACCATGAGCCTCGATTACACAAAAATGGGTAGCCAATTTACCCAACTTCAAGAAGAGCTAGGCCAATACCGGGCGGAGCAACAAGCAAGGGACCGCCAATTTGATGCTTTCCGGACCGAGCAACAATCGGCATTCCAAAGGATGGAGGAGCAAAGGGCGGCCGATATGCAAAGGTATGAGGATGACTACCGGAGGATGTATGGGCCCACATACTCATACATGTCCCACATCGGCGGCTTTGCATCTATGTCCTCACCACCACCGGCACCCTCTTGGTATAACCCCTCCGATTGGGGTAATTTCGGCGGCTCCACTTCCGGCGGTGGTGGCGATGATGGCGGGGATACGACCATGGGCGAGGGAGGTGGCGATTATATGCAGGGAAGCGGCTTTGGAGGCGGATATTATGGCGGAGAAGGTGGGCACTAAGGATAGTGCCACATTTCAAGTGTGGGGGAGGAAGCATCATCTCTTGGTATGTCACAATCCCTTTATTTTTTACCTTGTACTAAGCATTAGTTTCTACAAATAAATTGTTCAAAAAAAAAAAAAAAAAAAAAAAAGAAATGAAATGCTAGTTAGGTTGAAAACCCAAAAAGGGCAATCTAAGCAACAAGGGCTTACAAATAAAAAAAAAAAAAAAAAAAAAAATAAAAAAAATGATGAGTGAGTGGTAAGAAAGAAAAAGAAAAGAGATGCTAGGATGAAAACCTGAAAAGGCTCCTAGGCAAAATGAGAGATATGAGAGAAGCATTTGCGTTTTGCAGGGCACTATCTCTTGGGGAGGAAGAAGAAAGGAAGAAGAAGAAGTGAGGAGCATAGAAGACCATTAAACCCAAGGAAAAATTTGTTTTGTAACTTCATTTACAATACTTGGTGGTTTTAGTTCCTTATTTCTTCTTATCTATGAACTCATGGTTTGTTGATGGACATTATGTAAACATTTGGTTTTACTCGAGGACGAGTAAATAAACTAAGTGTGGGGGAGTTGACATTCGTGTAATTTCCGTATTTAAAGTTGTACTTTTAATTAGTTTCGAGTGATTGTTACTTTGGAAATTACACACTTTTGGTGTAAATAGTTTAGTTTGTAAAATATCTGTAATATGTTTAGATTAGGTTTATTCTGAGCTCAAACAGGTCCAAATACACTTTGGAGAACATCACCAGTGGAAGGAAGGTGCAAGAATGCAAGAAAAAGATTGAAGATCTCGTTTTTGGTCTGTACCCGATCGGGTATGACCTATACCCGGTCGGGTACCCTTCTGAAATTTCGAATCAAATCAAATCCGGGAACAAGGCATCATGCGGGAAGATTTTAACACGTTCGGGTGTCCATACCCGATCGGGTGACCGACAGACCCGATCGGGTATGACCCCATTTTTCAGCTTCGCCGAAGCCACATATGGTACCCGATCGAGTGGGCTGAAAACCCGATCGGGTACACGACCCTGCAAGCCTAAAAAGCCTATAAATACACCCCATTTCCTCCACAAGAAGATACCAATTCACATATACTTCTAAGCTCAGTGTAGACAAGTTCTTTCTTTATATTTTTATCATGTTTAGTCTCCAAATGAGGAGCTAAACTCTTCCATCTTGGTTTTGCTACTTTGAAGCTTAATGAATTGTAAGTTGTGAGTTATTTTCTTTGATCTTCTTCCTTGAATATTAATTAATTCTTATTCCTATTACATATTAATATTTTGAGCAATACTTAAAGGATCAACTAGTTTTGTTTCATATATTAATTAATACTAGAATCGGTCGATTAATACGCTTGTTATTAACTCGGCTCTTTCACGGTAGTAAACTTGGGTTGCTAATGCATGCGTCTCATGGTTAGTAAGCCAAGGGGAATTAATTATATTGATTAAACCGATAAACCGCTTGTGTTGAGGTTATCAATCTCAATCGTTTTCATCTTGATTTTATTGCTACTATCAAGTACATATACGGCGCGTGTTCTATATTGACTCGATAGTAAGTTTTATTAATGAACGCGTCTCGTTATTAATAACTACCCTCGATGAATTGGATATACTCCTCGATTGAGTATTCGAGAGGAAGATAGTTAAAGATATAACCGGGATCGACGAGCATTTCATTAAGTGGATAAAAGCAAAGCCAAGTCTTCTTCTCATTAATTAAACCACATAACTCGTTCATCTTCGTATTTAAATATAATTCAAAGTTCATCAACCAAATATAAACCCCCCTTATTGTTACTTATCTATCTCTGTAAGAAGAAAAGTATTCCTTTCCCTGTGGATACGAACCTTACTACACTATACTACGTATTAGTGTCGTATTGTATTATTACTTTGAGTGCACCTCACGACAAAGTGCACGTCAAATACATATCTCCTTTCACTATTCTTAATCTACCTACTTTTCAAATGGGAACATCTCAATGTTACGGAGGTAGTAATTCTTGATGCTTTCAAGTTCGCAGGACAAAAGTTTTTTCCTGTACTCCACACTAAGGGTGTGCCTTTCTATTAATACTCCTTAGTATTTTATCTTTTTCAAAACTGCGGTTTAAGTAGTTACATAGTCTTTTTACAGGATTCATTGGGTCATACGTACAGAAAAGTAAAATGATGGTACTATTTGTATACATATTTGACTCTTATTTATGAAATTCTATCCAAGTATTGAGCATATGGAAAAATTCAAAATTAGATTATTATTGCAAATTGCAGTACAGTACTGTACTTAAAGTATACATGCTTTTGTAATTGCAGTATCCTTTTGATCAAAATATTTAAAGAATTAAGCTTGAACCTCTGTTTTGTTGCTGGTTCCTATGAGTAGTGTGGCTACTGGTGTGTGTGTGTGTGTTCTTAGAGGACTGTTTTGTTGCTGTTCGATATCTGTTTTTTTCAATGTGGATTTTCTTGTGATTTGTTGTTGGTAACTTCGGGGGTATGCCATTAAACTATAACTTTTGCCTATTTATAGTATTTATCTTTTATCCAAAAAAAATTATTGACTAGGTTTGATAATGTTGCTGATAAGGTTTGTTTAATAGGGTGCTTTTATGACATTCTAACGCTTGGATTTGTTTAATAGGGTGTTTTTCTAACATTCCATCGCTTGGATTTTATTGTATTTTATTGTTCGCTCTTTCCTCTTGATGCGTAAAGAATATGGTTTATTGTCATTTATTAAAATGTCATGTTATTTTACTCAGGAGCCTGTGGAAATTAGTGTTGAAGTGGAGAAGAGCAACATTAAAACAGATGAAGAAAAAATACAAGATGTTTGGGAAAGAACCATAGATTATACAAGAGAACAAACTATATCACCAAAAGCATATGGGGAATGTTCCCAGACGACCATCAGCAAGAAGCGATTTAGGGCATGATTGCAAAGACAATGTACAAGAAAAGTAAAGAATATTTTGCTAAAGCTTATGAACATTTGTCTAAAAATATGTATTGTTATTTTTATTAGTTATCAACATTGGTTTACTGAAAATTATTTGTAAGCATTGCAAAATGTGCTGATATTGGTTCAATGAGTTTACATGAAATAAGTTCAGTTTATGATCAAGTGAACGGGTGCAAAAGTGTGCTATAGCAGTTGATGATTCATGTTAATGATGTGATAATAGTATAAATAGGGTCATATTGCAATTTTTTTCCGAAAATCTCTACATCGGTTGATAAAATAACCGATGTGAAAGCTTTTCTACATGGACTATAACCGATGTGAAAAACCGTATGCTCCGGAAAAAATTGAAGCTTTTCTACATGGGTTGTTTTAGACCCGATGTAAAATCTTTCACATTGGTTATAACCGATGTGGAATACCATTTAAAACGTCGTTCTGGACAATCTTCTAGATCGGGTACTGCACGACCGATGTGGAAAGATTTTTCACATCGGTTCTTTGACCGATGTGAAAAGTCTCTACTTTTCACATGGGCTGAAACCACATCGGTTGTTTGACCGATGTGAAAAGCCTTTTTTGACCGATGTGAAAAGCCTTTTTGGTACTAGTGTTTATCTCCTCCGAAGCATGATCGATCAAAAATTCAAAATTATAGATAGGTAATTTTGATATTTAATAATACGAACTGTTTTTCTTTTTCATTTAAGTATAGTAGATTCACAAATTTTACTTTTGATTCATTTGTACAAAAAATTCTCAAATTCCAAATCCTCATGAGACCCGAAACTAACAAAAGGTAAATGTATTAATTTTCATGGAAATTTAACTTCATATATTTTCGTATTCACATCGATATTTGCTAAGTACATACTTCTATTACAACACATTTGTTAATTTTGAGTGTGTAAACATATACAGAATTATATGAAAAATCCATATTAACCCACAAATAGTTACAATACTTTTGATAGTTTATTAATATAGTATGAAAATATAATTCTATCCAGATATTGAAACAATTTCCTTCTATCCATATTGTTATTGGCATCCCAATTGCCTAACGAATTTTCTGCTTAAACGGCCACACTCTTTTAATACTTTGTGACTAAAATTAAGTTTCGAATTTCTTTTTTAAAAATGAAGGTGTTTTAAATTTATTTGAAAACTTTCAATATTTTTAAAGATAATTTTCAACCAAGTAAACAACATCCTTTGTGATTTAATATTTAAAATGAAGACCTATATTCACTTCGCAAATTAGATCCTTGAAACTGTGCGAAGACATAGATTTGAAAAAACAAAGCTTTACATGAAAATCTTGATGAGTTTAAGAAAATTTGAAAGGATAATTTACTTTCTCAAAGAAACCTCAATTGTTGCAAGATGCGTTGTTCTTTTAATTTGAGTTTTTCAATTTAGATGCATCTAATACTCTTAGCCAAGTGTTAATTTCTGAAACATTAAAAAGTAATTTTCAATATAGGGGAAAAATTATTGATAGCAAGTTGTATCCAACATTTCAATATCTTTAGAGTAAAATTTGAATGTGTAAATAAAGAGTATAAATTACGTTTTCTAAACATGCTCCCTCAATTTCATTTTGAACACATAACCACAACTAAAATGAATCTCAGTTTCGTACTTTGGGATTAGTGACGACTATACATATTTTTACAATACCCTTAACTAATTGCTTTTTCCTCCTTCGGAGTTGAAATAATTTCTCCAATTTTTGCAGTAAGTCATGGAATTGTTTTGTCACATAAACACAAATACAAAGCTCAACACATAGTTAATGTCAAAGCAGCATATAT
The DNA here is from genome assembly GCA_945859915.1 of Cuscuta epithymum. Lineage (NCBI taxonomy): Eukaryota > Viridiplantae > Streptophyta > Magnoliopsida > Solanales > Convolvulaceae > Cuscuta > Cuscuta epithymum. The sequence continues at coordinate 3,113,908 of CAMAPF010000034.1, forward strand.
AAAACAAAAAATACATGCGGACTTTCGAAATGACCCATTTAAGTTCCTCATTCAAGCATAAATTCGAAGCCGAATAAATCAATCATCGCTTGGTCGGTGAAGACGAACCTTTACCTCTTTTTGCTCTCCTAAAACCCCTTAGCTTAGCTTACCAAACCCTCGAACGCCCTTGCTAATGCATCCGCCACAAAAACACAACAACGCCATTTCACATGTTCGGCGATCCAACAACTACCATTTTTATATGAGCCAGCGATTTACTACGTATTAAGAAATATACTCTACCCTGACTATTATGTACTGGAGATGAAACTTATATAGGCAAGCCAATAGGTGGAATGTAAAGAGCCTTACCACTTGCAAATAATTACTCCGTATTCACGATTGTAGAAAACCACATATTGGGAAACTGAACAGTCAATTCAAGCAAATAATTAAAGGTTGATTCTATGGTATTCCAAATATACCAATAAGAATGATGCAGTTGAATTATTTAAAGGAAAAATTGATTGTAATAATCTCAATTATGGGCGGTCCGCTTATAATAATCCCAACTATCGATTATTTTAGAATAATCCTAACTTTAGGGACCTTCCGCCAATAATGGTCCCTATAAATAAATTCCTGTAGTTTTTAAAGTGGATGAGGAAGATATAACAAGTAATCCCTATAAATAATCTCAACTTTTAATTTTTATACTTAATTTCTATTTAAATTCAATTTTTATAGGAGGTAATATCTGGTCATGGACCATTATTGGCGGATGGTCCATATAGTTGGGATTATACAAAAATAATCAATAGTTGGGATTATTATCAGCGGACCGATAATAGTTGGGATTATTATTTTCAATTTTTCCTTATTTAAATCTAAATTAAAAAACTTATAATAATTTGGACCAATCAAATGCATGGTAGGTACAGTACCCCATTTTTTAAATGGGTACTGAAGTTGTATATTAAATAGGCACAAAGCCGCTCAATTTGCAGCGTAAACAATCGGCCGAGTATTCCATTTTTAAATACGGAGTATAAAATAAAATACGGAGTATATAATATAATATAACAATATAGATATATAGATATAATATAACGCTTGAACACTCCTTTATTACTTTATCTCTGCAGCCCAATGCTTTTCCGATCCATCTTTCAATATTCTTTACTTCGGTAATGCCAGTTCCAATGGCATTAATGATTGTTTTTACATTATCTATCTATATTAATGAGTTTTGTTAAGTTTCTTCATATTCGACATATCAGGCTTTGCGTAAATGCTTCCTCTCACGTGCCAATCACACTTTTCCCGCCCAAACTTCTCTTAGACTATTTTGTTTTTATATATATATAGATCAGAAGATCTTTTCACTCATTCAGATGCACGGTTACTATATCATTAGCATAAGGTTAAGGATATTAATAAATTGATACTGATAGACAAAATTATCAACAATGGTGGATTATTGACAATTTTTAAATCAGCAGCCAAAACCATAATGACCTCCAATGTGATGATTAGAAACAATCCTCATTCAAGCTCAATTCTGTATTGCACCGTCAAGAGTTGCATATCATAAAAATTTTAAATTGTTGATTTGTGATGAAGATGGCAAAAAAATAGACTACGCTATCAATGTTGATTACAAATAACTCTTTTAAATGTGCACGCTACTACAAGCATGATATAGCTAGGGGAATCATCTAGGTCTCAACACAGCCCAAATTTAAAATGAAATAAATATTAGTGTAAAATATTTTGTGCTATATTATGATACTTTTTAAAATCTTTGTATCAACCAAGCCAGTTTGGGTGCTGGTCTATGATGCTAAATGCAAGATCTTTGTAATATTTATTTACTCTTATTGCAAAACATAGTTTGCACCAGTTATATATCTCAATTGCATTTTCCTTAATTATATAAGGAAAATATATAAGGGTTTTTTATAACTTTTAATTATACATTAAACTTTACATAGATATAAGGGGGTTTTATCTCAAACTTCTTTATTAAACTTTACATTTGTACTCTTTTGAAACATTCTACTAATATATAACTTTTAATTATACATTAATTAAAGATGTTAACAGATCATATTATATAATTACTACTTAATTTATATTCCGTGCATCGCACGGGTGAAAATCTAGTTACATCATAATCAAATCATAATCAAAAGATCTTTTCACTCGTCCGATTAGATGCACAGTTATTAATTTATTATATAATAGTTGATGTTAGTAACTACAACTAAATTAAATGTGATAGCTATTGGATAGATAAATGGTGCAGATGAATAGACATTCTTTTCGTTACCTGAAAAAAAAAACGGTTCATATTTTTGGGCCCAAACTTGTTACGGGTTCAATGAGGTCATACATAGATATTCAAAGACCAAATATAATGGTCATATATTCTTTCTAATGTGATTTTCCTAGATTATTCACTTACACTACACACAATGCTTACATTGTCATGGACGCAAATGCTTATTTTACATCATATCATACAAAAACAAATTTAATACACATGCTAAACTAGGTGTACTCCATTTTTAGTAATTTCATTTATTTTATCATTATTGTAGGCTATGAAACTTTGTCAAAGGTAGAGATGAAAAGGCAATTGTGGAGTGATGAGAACTTGTAGGGGAGTCACCCTTGCGACACTTAGTCCAATAGCTTCAGACATGTCAATGAGGTCACTTGAAGGTCTTCTCACTTCAAATCCCTGAATAATGTTAGCCAATCCTAATTGCACACTTTCGAGCGCAAAAGAAATCGCATGACATATTCTCCTTCCACTTCCAAAGGGAAGTAGTTCAAAGTGTTTGCCTCTCACATCAATTTCCTTGTGTTGATTTGTCAAGAATCTCTCTGGTTTGAATGTATCGGGAACCGTCCAATAGCTTGGGTCACGATGGATCTTTGAAGCATTTATCAATAAACGTGTGCCCTTGTAGACACAGTAGTTGTTTATCGTGCAATCTTGTTGAGCCTCATGGGGTACTAAGAGGGGTCGTGCTGGATACAAACGTAATGTTTCTTTGACCACATTTTGAAGATAAGTCAAATTGTTTATGTCAGAGTCATTGACTAGCCTTTCCTTTCCAACATGCATGTCCAGCTCATCTCGGATCTTTTGCAACACATTCTCATTATTCAAGATCAAAGACAAAGCCCATGTCAATGAAGTTAAAGTTGTATCGCTACCTGCTCCCAATAATGTCTATCACGAAACTTAAAGATGAGTCATTATATGGTCTAACTCAACTCAAAAAGGAAAGTGAGATTTGCTCCCAAATATGATTTGATAACTGTGTCAGCATCAAATCCATTTGCAATTTCTATGTTGCAATCAAAGTGGGTAATCATTGCATCCATGAAGTCTTCTTCCTCCTTTGATTTACCAGCCTTTTCCCTCCTGTGTGCTTGAAGCAGGCCTTCCATGAGATTGTCCATCTCTTTCGCAGCCTCCTTTATGGCCTTCTCATATCCTCCGATGTCCATCCATCTCAGCCACGGCAGGTAATCACCCACCACCGACGCACCCAAAAGGCTAAAAAATCTGTCCACCGTCGCCGCCGCCCGGCTCCACTCTTCCTCGTGCAGCTTCCCAAAGAGTACCTGGAACATCGTTCCGATGACGAATTTCCAGTACCACTCGCTCATGTCGAGCGTGACGGCGACCTCACCGGACTTCCCTTTCTTGCCGGCCGCCAGCCAGCTCCGGTGGATTTCTTGGGCTGAAGTTTTCATCACGGCGCGTGGACAGCAGCTCGAGTACGACGACCTTGCGGACTTCCCGCCAAAGCGGGCCGGCCGGGGCGAGCGCGAAAGCCGCGTAGTTGGAGCTGAAGTGCTCGCCCGCAATGGACTCGGGCCGGCCCGCGAGAGCGGCGTCATTGACGGTGAAGCATTCTTTGGCGATCTGGGAGTCGCTCACGACCACGACTTCACGCGCGCCGAGCCTCAGACGGAATATCGGGCCGTATTTGTCGGCCATGTCGGAGAGGATGTGGTGAGTGGGCCGTTTGTTGGCGGCGAAGAGGTGGAAATGGCCGATTATGGGCCATGCGAAGCCCGCTTCGGGCACTTTTCGGCCCACATATTTGTTTCGCCGGGAAGTTTTCTGGATAAAGGTGAAGAGAAGAAAAGCGGTAGCGAAGGCCGCCGGTAGGAGGATGAGCAGAGGAGGAGGGTTCTCCATGGTTTAATTTTAGTTAATCCGTTCACCTGCAATGTCAAGCCAGACTTTATTCTCGAATTTCTATTAGTAGGTCCATACTTTCGTACTTGGAATTTTGTTTCCAACACGCGTTGCTTTTTTTGGGAAATTGTTAGGTATGGAAGATTAAAAACGGGAATAAAGTTTTTTTGGATTGAAATTTGTTGGTCTGGTCTGATCTAGTCTGATTTGATCTAGTTTGTTTTAAACTGGTTTGATCTGATAAATGTCTGGTCTCTGTGTATTTTATAATTACAAAAGTGTGGTCTTATTTGGTTTGGTTTGATCTGGTCTGATCTGGTCTGGTCTCGGACTAAAAATAATCCAAAAGAAAGCATCATAACTATCTTTCAATATTAATTATAAATATTTCATCCTCCATTGGATTTTGACAATTTTTGTTTTCATTTGTTCTAAAAACTTTGTCATTTTCTATCTTTTTCAAAGAATGATTTTGTGACTATTCATTTCTCTCTTCTCTGCATAAACCTCAATCATATACTCACTCCGTCCCGCTATTAACTTCCTACTTTCCTTTTTGGGCCGTCCCAAAATAATCTTCTCATTTCCATAAATGGAAAGTTATCCTACATCAAAACAGTGCCAAACAGGGTCTAAACAGTGCCAAACAGTGTCTAAACAGTGTCAAACAGTGTCTAAACAGTAAAGTCAAATTTATTTCCTAAATATGTGTGTAGGTCAAAATAGGAACTTAATAGAGGGACGGAGAGAGTAATTTTTATTTTTCTAATTTCACACTCAACGGAAGCATTCTCGAAACCGTGCAGGATCGCGGAAGCATTACCAAAAGGCTCCGGGTGTAGATAGGGTTTAATCTGAAGGGGACACGCAAATACATAGGCTCATTCCCTTCTATATGAATGATCTTTTCTATTTCACAGGTGATCTTGGTCGGAGAATTGCCAGATTGGGAAAAGACAATCGGGGTAAGAGTTGATCAATCATATGCTTTGCCATGCTTTCTCATTGGCGATCGTCGACAATCAGCACCCACAAGGAGGGAAAAGCTTGAAAGGAGATCTCCATATCTAGTAGAGGGAGAAAATAAGAAAGAATAAAGATAAAAAGATAAAGGAATATAAGAAAGATAGAAGATAAAATAACATAAGGACATAGAAAGATAAAAAAAGATAAAAGATAGGAAAAGAGATCAAGTAAGCTCTTCTACTACTTCCAATCCGCCACTTAAGCCGTTGTACTAAAAAAGTATCATATATGTACGTCTACTTTTAAAATACAATCAACCAATCCATATCAGGTTATTTTTTTGAATTAGATTAGGATTATTGGTAATCTTACAAAAATTCATAAGAATTTTAATAAATAATCTAATAATAATATAAAATATAATATAAACGTAAAAATAGAAAAAAAAAAATTAAAAACATTAAAATAATAAAATAAAAAATATTAAAACTGAAAAAATAAAGTGAAAGTAAAAAATGGAAAATAAAAAATTTAAAAACCTTTTAAATAGATGTAGAATATACAAATATTTTTAAAAACTAAAAAAATATTGAGTTTGGTTTAAATAGATGTAGAGTATACAAATATTTTTAAAAACTAAAAAAATTTCTTCAAATTTTAATACTCCCTCCGTCCCATTTTATTTGTCCTACTTTCCTTTATGGGTGGTCCCAAAATAAGTGTCTCGTTTCCCTTTTGGAAAGAAATTTATGGTCTACAATATTTCACTTTATTATACTCAAATCACAACCACAACTTTTACTTTTTCAACAACTTCAGTAATATATTGTGCCAACTCAAAGTAGGACACATAAAATGAGACAGGGGTAGTATTATTTTAGAGTTTTTAAATATTAAAAACCTGCTATTACAGGCCAAAAACTAATTAAATGGTCAAATTGATCAATTTTGGAAAGTAAGCCGTACATATATGATACTTATTTTGTGACACCGCACCCAGATGTGCTGGAAATTAAAATTCAATATGTATTTGAATTCCCTAACCAATAATTGCGTGTAAAACAATGACAGGTTTAATTAATAAATGATTAATTAAATTATTTATCGGGTCCATAATATTGAGAATGAGCTACCAAATAATTAGTTGGGTCATCACGGTAATTACAGAAGCCCAATAAAATGCCAACTAAAGTTTGGGAAAATGTTTGGACAACCCAAGTGTTATTTTGACCCAAGTTGCCAAAAATAGCAAGAATAATTGGAAGAACTTCATACACCCATTTCGGAATTTCCTACACACTTTGTAGAGTCTAAATAAGTCAAGTTTAGACAACTTGAGAGAGTTGGTGCGGATGGATGATGAAGGAAGCCTCCTAGGGACAAAGCCTACACAACATGATCCCATACTCAAATTATTTTGAGTATTGATTGAGAGAAGATGCCTCATCCCTTCACATTCATTTCATTCAGCCATATCAAGAGAAGGAGCTCCAGGAAGGTCTTCTCTCACTGAGGCCATAGTTGAAGGAAGCAAGAAGAGAGGAAAGTCCAAGAAGAAAAGTTAGGAGAAGAGGTAAGAACACACCCATATTCTTCTGACTAGTATTATGTTGTATGATTTTTAAGAAATCATATGGTTGATCAAACTTGAAGTTCTACCCGTTTAAAAGTGTAGAATATTGATATAAAGTGGTGGTATTCAACTTAGAAGAGTCGTGGAATCGATAGAAGTTGAAATCGCCGGAAATCGCCATTGTTGGGGACTGTTTTTTGAGCTGCAGGCCCATAAGCCGCCCACCTTTTGCAAAATCCGTCCGGCTTTTGTCTGCTGTCCAGAATTTCCACTTTCAATTGGCCTAGAACGAGGATTGATCGAGGGGATTAGCAAAGGCAACTAGCTGAGCACATCATAAGGTGAGGATCACTAACTATATTGTTTATAGCTAGTGGGTTAATTCATGAGATTACCTAATTCATAAAAGCATAATTTTAGTTAATTATTATGCCTAATAAAGTGTCAATTGATCATATTGTTGTATATGAAGAATTGATGCATGATTGATTGAACTTTGAGTAATTGGAGCATGATTACTTGATATATTTGAAAAGTTGTTCTAGTTGATTTAGTGATGAACTAATAAAAATGATTTATTAATCACTATTTAATTGTATGAGGTTATGGTTAGTAAAGTCAATATAGAATGAAATGAGAACGAGTCATGGCATGGCCGCCATGTTCGTTTATAAGGGGAAAGACATCTTGAACTAAGAATACTTCGGGTGGTACCAAGTGACTAGCCCGAGGTTATTGTATGAGCATTAATAACTTAATTCTAAGTTTAGGATTGTGATGCTTCGTGACTAGGGTATTCATTTGGGATAGCCTTAGATGATTTAATTGATATATTAATTCTAGGATTGGATTGTTGATGTAATTATCCGGATGGTCTTTAGGATACCTGTAATTAATTGTTTGGTTGGAAGCAGGGGTCATGGCTATGCTTTAGTCTAAGGATAGATGCCTGACTACATGGACTTTCTATTGGATAGATGAGGGACATGGGTCGGCTAAGTCTAAGGATCGTGTCGGACGGCATGGGACCATAATAGAATAGATGTAAGGACCATGGCCTTGCTCGGCTCTAGAGAGCGTGTTGGATAGCATGGGCTTACGGTGTGATTACGTATAAGGGTGAAATCAGAATTGGAGACCTAACGAGGCTCCAACGGCAGTAACACATAAGATAGGACCCGAATGGGCCTTACCTTCCCACGGGAACAGGCTATGCATCAAGGGGTAGGATGTTGGACTCCGACCGAGTGCCTTGTGGGGACTTGGGTGGCGATGGCAGGTCCTGTATGATCGATGTAACCTTTGGGTTGAATTGTATGAATTAATGTAATGAATTATCGCAGTACGATAAGAATGGTATTGGTAAATACAAATGGGTCAATAGATTATCGTGTGGCGATGCAAAGGGTTTGTGATAAGTACAAATGGGCCTATGGGCCGACTATTTGACTTTATATAATTATGTAATGTTTGAAAGGGGTAACTATGAGTTATTTCTTAGAAATATGATATCACCTTATGTTAAGGGTCTTAAGGATTGAAACATTAATTATATGCAGTATAGTTGTCATTGCACTTTTCAAATGCTTCAAAGTACGAACCTCCCCTTCACGGGGGAGGCCACCTCACAGTTTTCAGGTAGAAGCTAGAGCTTGCTTCCTGTACCCGTGACTTCGGGTGTTCTTGAAGAGAAGACGTGGTTCATGCTTCCTCCGTTCTATTTTCAAAACAATTACAATAATGCTCATGGATAATATTTTCTAATAAACTATTTGAGGGCTTGTATGCCTAAGTTTGCCAAGTGTGGCTTTAACACATGTAATATTGTTTCCGTTGCTTTAATGAATATTTTACATTATGTTTGTTTATGGATGTACTATGTGTGAATGAATGATATTCCAGATGCCTTGTATAGTATGGATGTGTTAGACTGCGGTTCGTTGACTATTCGTACTATACGGCGGGTTGTTGACGTGTCCGGGTAGGTCCGGGGCGTGACATATTTTAGTACAAGGACTTAAGTTACGGATTGCAGAGAGTAGAAGGGCTTATTTGAGAAAAAATTGAGAAAAATGAGAATATATATATATATATATACATATATATATATATATAATTAGTGTAATAATTTGTTGTAGTTTATTTATGTAATATTTCATACTCTTAATTCAACTTATCAGTTTTTCTAGCGGAAAATCTATATAGTTTTTGCATCAAATTATATTCTTCCTCAAAATCTGTAGTGTAAGGTAATTTTGAACACTAAAAAATGTAATGCTACATCTGTCACTGCTCCTAGTCCACCCTCCTCCGTCGATTGAACGCCTCATCGAGTCGCCGTTCGCAGCCGCCCGCAGATCTGGGTGAGTCTCTAAATTTCTCTCGGTCTCTCACTCTCTGATTTCTCTCCTAATCTCCTTCTCGTCATCGATGGATTCTCTTTAGTCTTAGTCGCTACAATACTACCCAGAGTATGAGAGTAAATGACTAGAATACTAGACATGTCACGTGTAGATGTCTAAATAAGGTCATACGGATTTTAACTTTTTAGTATTTGAATGCCAAATGCCTAAATAGTAAATACCAAATACAAGTGTGGTAGTGTGATTACAGTGAAATAGTGTCTGCTAAAGGAGTAAAGGTGTAAAGTTGAATATTTAATATGCTGAATGTATGAAAAATAGGTATAATTTAAAAATTATAGGGTTAATATTGCTATATTGGTGAAACAAATTGGTATTGTATGGATTAGATTATACAATGTATGATATAGGCGTGAAATAATTAATTTGATGGTATTGGTATTACTAAATTATTTATTTTCTTCGACTTGTCATTTTTATTTATAAATTTTGGTTATTGTTAATTGATTGTTTATGATTTTTGTATTATATATTAGTACAAAGAGAAAGGATAAGATAAGACAACGAGTGAAACTCTCTTTCATGAATTTTTCCTTTGGACGTTCACGTTATATCTGCAATTTGAATATGTTTTTTTCATATAATTCTTTATTCCATTTATCTCATTTTCAAAACGTTTTAAAATTCCAAAATAGGACTATCATGTTTTTTATTCCCTGAATAAGAGTAATTTTATGTCATGTTTGGCATTACTAGGCTTTAAACATGGCATTTTTTTCCAAACTTGGCAGATTACTCCTATTTAGGGAATAAAAAACATGATAGCCCAATTTTGGAATTTCAAAACGTCTTTACTCCAATTTAGGGCAATTTCTGAAAGGATAAGTTGAGACAACTAGTGAAACACTCTTTCATGAACTTTTCCTTTGGACGTTCACGTTATATCTGCAATTTGAATATGTTTTTTTTCCATATAATTCTTTATTCCATTTATCTCATTTTCAATATGATTTGTGCATGACAAATATTTTTTTTGTCTGGGGCCTCCAAAGTTCTCAAGATGCCTATGCTCCCAATACAAAATGTTCTTTCGCCTCCATACATGATAACATATATAGTTGAGAAAATTTTCCAAATAAGACTAAACCTTATGGAAATTGCAAAAATAGGACACACATGTTTCAGCCCACGCGCATAGGACTAATTATGGGATAAAATGCCAAAAATGACCTTCCTAACTGATGCCCACGTACGCTAACCTCATTGACGGTTACAACCATCCCATTACTGCAATTCCCGGTTTCCAAGTTCCATTATTATTGCCGCCGAAAAAAAAGATTCCAAAAATTAAATGAAGATGTATGGGGAGTCTTACGGTTGAGAGCGTGCGATAGAAGAGCCATTCGATCGCATAACTTCATCTCAGTTCAAATCTAAGTGTCTGTAAAACTTCTACTTACACGACAGTTGAAGGAGAATCACTTAGTTGAGGAGAGGCGCTTCGTTGAGGACACTTGATGGTCGAAGCAATGGAGGAGAAAGCTATGGATTTATCAAATACAGTTGCGGTCAAAATCAATTCTGAAATGGTATTATGTACTTGATTCTTATAAGAATGCCTGAAATTGAATGTTATTTAACTGTTAATGGAGTTTCGAGTAAATTTGGTGAATGTAAATAGGTTTTAAATTAGAAGCGAAAAATCTAGTATGCTGAATACAATGGCAATCGGAGTAAATTAAATGACATATTTAGTAACATTTGATTACATCATCATGTTGTTATATACTGTCATTCTAAGCATATACGAAGACTATGATGACATTCTGTGTTAAATAAACATGAACATGTAGTCATTTTATAGGGAAGAGACATTACAGGAATATGTGATAATATACTGACATTCTAAGCATACATGAAGACTGTGATGACATTCTGTGTTAAATAAACATCAATATGTAGGCATTATTTTATATGAAGTGACATTCCATGAATATGTAGTTATACAGTGGCATTTTAAGAATATATGAAGATTGTCATGACATTCTGCGTTAAATAAAGAAGAAAATGTTGGCATTTTATATAAAAATGACATTTCATTAATATGTGGTTACATACTGGAATTCTAAGCTTATATGAATTGAAGTTTGTCATCAGATGTGTTATGTTGAAAGCAAAGTAACATCACATTGAATTACATTTTGAGAAACTGATGGCATTTTGTATGAAAGTGAATTTTGTATGGAAGTGTCATTTGTTTTAGTCATTTTGTACATGATACTTAAAATGAATATATTTGTGTAAACTTGACAGACAATAACAAGAGCATTTAAGAAATCAGTGTTAGTGAAGTTGGAAGATTTGCGTGTCAACTCCTACTGTAATGTTGGTGAGGTTCTTAAGAAAATAAAGGAACATCTAAGTGAAGAGGAATTGACAGAGTTCAGCAATACTGTCTTTGGTTGGATGTTAAAAATAAAAGACATGCCTTGGCTCAGTGGACAATTGCTTTTGGGATTGTTTGGAAACTTTGTGACTGAAGTTAATGGAAACACAGATAACAATGTCATCAGGTTTCACATTAAAGATAGTGTCATAAGTTTTCAGAAGCATGATCTGGCAATAATGTGTGCTTTAAAGTTTGGAGCTGTGAAACCAAATCTTTCAGAAGAGCTTCAAGGAGATATATGGACAAATTATTTAGGAGCCAAGACAACTGTGAGTCGTGCTGATATTCAGAATGCACTCAAGAGTTACAAGAGCACTGATGAGAGCAGAATGACAAAGGCTGGGGTGAAACTGGCACTACTATACATCCTGTCACATTGCTTATTTGGCAATCAAACTGCTAGACCAATGAAGGCATACTACATAAACCTGGTTAATGATTTGGATGCATTCAATGGTTATCCATGGGGTGATGATGTTTGGGTGGATTTAGTTAACAAGGTCAAACAGGGTGTTGAGGCACTAGATAAAGGAAAAGGAGATAGAGTGACATTCCCTGGTTTCATAGTGGCATTCCAGTGGTGGGCATTTGAAACATTTCCTGGTTTAGCAAAGGCTGGTTTGTGCAAGGTCATGAAGGGGACAGAACATATCATGCCAAGGACTCTTAAGTGGGAATTTAAAAAAAAACCTACACTGGAGGTGCTTTGTGAAATAATATTCAAGAATGACAAGGTATTTTATTGATTCATATGTAAAATTTTAAATGTTTATTGGCACAAATGTGTACTAACATGGTCTATTGGTTTAGTTTGAATGGACACAGATTGTACCAAGTGCAGATGAGATTGCTATGATAGAAGAAGGAAATGAAATAAATGAGGAGGTGATGCACCTTGTCCTCAACAATGTTGGCAGAGTTGATGCTGAAAAGCCAAAAACTATTGTAGCAAAAGGGAAAGAAAAGGTGATGCAGACCAGAGTAGGCAAAGGAAAAACAACAAAAGCAAGGAAAGGCACTGTTAAAGCAATCAACTCTCAAGCAGGACCTTCTAAAAGAAGAAAGCAGACTAGAGTGGAACAAGAGAGTGATGATGACTCAAGTAAGCAAGAGAGTGATGAAGGCGAAGAGACTGAGAGTGATGATTCTAGTGAAAGTGGACGTGAAGGAGAGAAGTATGTAGTTTTCATGAGCAAAGACAGCAAGAGTCTCAAAAAAAGCATGAGAAAACAAGCCAAAGAGACTGCCAGATTAGTGACAGAAATGAAAAATATGAAGAAGACTCAGCAAAAGCAAGAGGCTCTTTTGAAAGATGTCATTCTGATGCTCAACAAAATCTCACAGGGTGTTGAGAAGAGTAAGCCTACAGAAGGTGATGCAGTTGAAAAGACACAAAGTAAAGAACAAGAAGAAGAAAATGATGATGTGGTTCATATGACTGGGCCATATACTGAGGTAGAGACTGTGGATGATATTGATACAGAGGTAATGACTGGGACCGAGGTAGAGACTGGGACTGGGGATGCTGGTGCAGACAATGTGGATGAAGGTGCACATATTGAGCATGCTGGAATAGAAACTGAGGATGGTGGTGTACACACTGAGCATGTTGGAGTAGACTTTGTACAGACTGAGGATGATGTTGTACAGACTGAGGTTGTTGGAAAAGGAACTGAGGATGCTGGTACACACACTGAGCATGGTAGAGTAGACACTGAGGATGATGTTGTACAGACTGAGGATGCTGCTATAGAGGCTCAGAATGTTGCTGTGCGGAACGAGAATGCTACTGTAGAAATTGAGAATGCTCCTGCAGGACAAAAACAAAAAGATATGGAGGTGGAGAAGAAGAATGAAGAGGAGTTTGTATGTGAAATGCCTACATTTAAGATACTCAGTCAGTCTCAAGAGAGTGTGCAACTGGAAGATACAAGAGTCACTACTGAAAGTGGTTGGGGAATGGGCTCACAGGACAACAGCCAATTTATACAAGAGATGTGCAGGAGTGCAGATGAAGTGGCTAAAAAGGCGTTTGACAACATTGCTTCAAATTCTTGTAGAGAAATCATAGTCAGGTCTAATGAGGTAAATAATAAAATACACGAAAATGACATTATAATGGCATTTTGTATATAATTTTATTTTCAATAAAAATATATAAGAATATAATAAATAATATATATTATGCCAATGCAGCAGGAGAATCTTCCCAAACAAAAGCGTGTTCTTAGGTCACCAGTGAAGAACATGGGGACTGAACATGCATCAAAGAGAATGAAGAGAGAGAAGGGAAAGAAAAGAGAAGATGATGAATTTCTCCCAACAATGAAGCAAATAATTGGACCTTTCTCAGAAGATCCAACAGAGAGCCCAGCACAACAGGAAATAGAGAGGGTGAGAGCATACCTCCAAGTTGGATTGTTGAAGAACTTCCAAAAGAACAAAACTGGCAGAAAGTATAAAATGGAGGAAGACAAAATGACAAACAAACCATTCTTGCTAGACACCATGAAAGTTGAATCAAAAACATGGTTATATGACCTGTTTATGAATCACGAATGGATAACTGACAAGGTACGTCCAAATGTGTAATTAAATTGAACTAGGGGAAGTAGATATACATGTGTCAGTATCAAGTGTACACATGTATATGTGTGTCTGTATGGAATGTCATTATGTAGTCAGTTAATTAACTTGTAATTGCCTGAAAATGTCTAATTGAATTGTACTAGGGGAAATAGATATACATGTGATAGTTTCAAGTGTACACATGTATATGTGTGTTTGTATAGAATGTCATTATGCAGTCTGTTAATTAACCTGCAATTGCATGCAAATATCTAATTGAATTGTACTAGGGGGACTAGATATCCATGTGTCAGTCTCAAGTGTACACATGTATATGTGCGTCAGTATGGAATGTCATTATGTAGTCAGTTAATTGACTTGTAAATGCCTGAAAATGTCTAATTGAATTGTACTAGGGGAAATAGATATACATGTGTCAGTCTCAAGTGTACACATGTATATGTGTGTTTGTATAGAATGTCATTATGTAGTCTGTTAATTAACCTGCAATTGCATGCAAATATCTAATTGAATTGTACTAGGGGAACTAGATATCTATGTGTCAATCTCAAGTGTACATATGTATATGTGCTTGTATAGAATGTCATTATGTAGGCAGTTAATTAACTTGCAATTGCTAAATGTGTATTTTGTTTACAGCATGTTGAGGTAGTAATGTACTATTTGAACATGAAGAGAGTGCATTACAAACTGCCACAACAGTATACTGCAACTGGGCCATTCTTCCTGCAAATAGTGAAACGAGAACTTGACAACATATCAAAGGGGCACTACACATACCACAAGTCAGCAGAGGAACAAAATATTGTGCGTGACATAATAGGTTCTTCTAACTACAGCCTACACTGGAGTAAGGCAGAGTTTGTATACTTTCCTCTCAATACTGGCAACCATTGGGTTTTGGTAGTGTTAGATGTTAAGCAACGAAAGGTAAGAGTGTATAATTCCAATGCCAGAAGAGGTGATTCACTAAGGGATATTAGATCTTATTTTGCAAGCATAACAGTCCTCCTCCCCAGAATAATGGACTATCATAAAGTGTATGAACAGATGGGTGAGGAAGCTATGGGTGAAAGGTATTTGGAAGTGGAGCCTGTAGAAGGATGTCCACAACAAGATGATGGGTAAGATGATATAAATTTACTTAAATACATCATGTGATATTGTACTTCTTTATTAATATAAAATGTGACATTTAATTTTTGTTGTTATGCAGGGGGAACTGTGGAATGTTTATGCTGAAGATGGCAGAATTTCTGATGCATGGGATAGACATGGATGAGATACATCCTGAAGCAATTGCCATGTTTAGGGAGAAAATGACAACTGAGCTAATCCTATACAGTGAAAGAAGGCAGGCTGAGAGAGAGTGAAAGCAGGCAGGCTGAGAGAGAGTGAAAGCAGGCAGGCTGGGAGAGACTGAACTAAAACTTTGAAGACAATATGTTCTTGTTGAAAGACTATCTCACATGTAGTAGTACTTTTAATATCATATCATGACATCCCGTACTTTGGTTTTGCAAAATTTATGTTTATCTTTGTTATTGTTTTGAAGAACATGTTGTTTGACTTTTTTAAGACAACCAGTTACATTGTGTATGAAATTTGCTTTAGACGTTATGAGATCTCAGTGTGAGAAGACATTTTATTCAGTTATGTTTATCTACATGAAACTTGTATTATTGCTTGAATTGTTACTTATTGAAGAAAATTCTTTGCCAGTTGGATTGCATATGATTAACATGCAAAATGGCAATCACATAAATGACATTTAGATGGCAGTTTTAAGAATTCAAAATGATGTAGAATTTGCAATATGTCATTTAGCTACAACTAAAATGACATCACATTGGTGAAAAATGTGTTTCAGCCACGATGAGATGACAAAGTGATATATATTTTATAGAATTATGTTTAAATAGAGAATTTGAAAAATGACAGATTATATAGAGAATTTTTATATGTACATGCAACATGATTTACATATAGATGGATACTAGCATTGGATTTGATTTACACGCAGCAAGTAAAAGACAACAAAGTGACAAGTAACATGACATTTTTTCGAAAACTAAATGTCATAACATCTGACATATGTCATTTACTGATAAACAAAATGACATTACATTGTTGAGATGACATATTGGGCTAAAGCAGTTGGCTAAAGCAAAAGTAATAAACACTTAAATGCCAAGAATGACTAAATCACAAAACCTTAAACATTCAAGGAAATGATAACCAAGTCCAAGCAGAGTAGTTAGAAGTACAAAAATAACAGAAGACAAAATAGCATGAAGTACAAAAACATCACTGGGTATTGATTGGAATGGGGTTCCTACAAGTTTTCTTATTATGCCCAAGCACATGGCATCTAGAACATCTTTGTCTTTTTGAACCTCTATATTCTCCAATGGATGGGATCCTGGATTTCTTCGGCCGACCCGGAGGACGCTTCATACAAGTTGGTGGCTTGCATCGTTGGTTTTGAATATGAGCAGGAATGGACCAACTGTCACGATCAGCAATTGGATGCATAATACCAGACCATGTAGCAAGCCAAGCATCTCTAGTGTAATAAGGAGAAATGTAAGTATAACATGACAGATGTGGGCGTACAGCAATTGCAGCAACAGCATGAACACACACAAACTGATCTAGTTGAAAGTGACCGCAAGTACAACTTCTAGAGTTCAGGTTGACAACAAAAGACGTGCATCTGCTATCAACAACTTCAAATTCATATGCACATGATGGTTTTACCTAGGAAATAAACAAAATATGAATATCAAAGTTGGGAGAAAAAAAGAATTATCAAAACAATATAGTAATAGAAGGGCACAAACTGACAGATTGTAGACCCAAATGACATGCTGATAACCAAAGTGGAATTATATATGAACATAAAAAACCAAGAACTGACATATGGTTAAGGAATCAGCTTTGACATACCCTCATACGTGTAGCTTCAGCTTGCAAAGCTACAAGACGTTTCTCACACTTCCTTGTGAGTATAGTGCTTGTTTTCTCAGCTTTTTCTCTCCTCTCTGTGAACCATTGTTGCATTCTTTCACGCAAGAAATCAACAAGTTTAGACACGGAATACTCTCTTGCACAGACATTGACATTGTTCATAGACTCAGCACAATTGGATGTCATAATATTATATCTCTTTGGTCCAGACATTACTTTTGACCATGTGTTAGGACCTAGTTTCTCTAGCCAAGTCCTTATCCTGGGGTCTTCAGAATCCAACATCGATAAGTAGTCCTCATATTCTTTAACAGTTGCTGCCATATATGCAGCCTTGAACTTCCATCCCAAACCAGCTGCAGATCCTTTGAATTTCGGTGTCATGTTACGTCGCAGATGTGCAACACAAAAACCATGGCTAGCATGTGGCAATATTTCAGAAACAGCCTTTATAAGCCCTTTATGCCTATCAGATACTACGTACAAGTCATGTCTGTAATTTATTGACTGACATACTTTGGATAAAAACCATTTCCAGGAAGATTTCGTTTCAGAAGCACAAATTCCAAATGCAATAGGAACTATGTGATCATTGGCATCTTGGCAACAAGCTGTCAGAAGAGTGCCTTTATAGTAAGCCTTCAGGAAAGAACCATCCAATATAAGAACAGGTCTGCAGTAGGGCCAAGCATTTATCCATGCATTAAATGACATAAAAAATGTACAAAATGCATCATCCTGCCCTGTGACTAGATTAAACATAGAGCCAGGATTTGCCTTGTCAAGCACATGAGCCATAGAAGGCAAAACCTGATAGGATTCAAGATCAGAACCAAATTGCAGCTGCATTGCTTTCTTCTGAGCTTTCCAAGCTTTGTTGTATGACATGGAAATCCCATACTCCATACACATGTCTTCACGAATTTGCTTTGGTGGATATGGTTTACTGGAAGCGTCAAGGTATTTGTGTGCAATAAGATTTGCTATTACACTAGCAGTAGCCTGTCTATGTTTCCCCTGTCTGAAATCAATAGAACATGTGTGTTCTGGCCGGAATCTAAAAAGACAAAAACATGACATTCTTATAAAAATACGTAATATAAGTTGGCAGTCCTGTATAAGAATGTCACTACAACATGTCATTCATAATAAACTAGAATTTACTATGAATGTAATTACTATGAATGTAATTATAGAAGGAAAATTGAAGTTACCTTCTGATTTGAAACATTGCTACGCCATGTAGTCTTACAGCTCGAACAGTCCAACGACATTCGGGATCTAAGCATTTCACATGCAAACATATTTTCTTAGAGGTCTTAGTCCTGTATTGGAAGTGGTTTGTGATAGCATACATCTTCAGATGGTGGATAAGGTCTTTTTTGTTTTTGTAAATAGCATGGAGAAGAAGACAGGTAGGATGGGACTGTGTGATGACTTCAAAATTTTGCAGAAATGACAAGGACTCAGATGATTCAGTTAAAACCCCATCTAAAATGTCATCATTGTCTTCACTATCCTCAGATGAATCATTTTCTACAGTTGCAGACACAGTGTTACCACAAGAAACAAAATCTTCAAAGTGGCCAGAACTTAACCCAGATGGGATAACATTTTCAGATTGGTCAAATGGTGGACCATCATCAAAAGAAAGTGCAGGTGAGGAGGCAAGTTGTTGGGCAGAAGAAACAACATTAGCATAAGTGATATGTTGCTGTGACACATTAGAAGATGAAACAACATTCTGTGAAACATGTGAAGAAGAAACAACAACACTCTCATAAGGGGTATGTTGCTGTGAATCAATGACAAGATTCTCAGAAGATTCAACATCAATAGAAAATGGAGGTGAAGATGAAATAGGATAAAACTCAACACAAAGTGGATACTTTTGAAAATCTGGTTGAAGAGACTTAATATAAAGATAAAATGTTAAACTAGATTGATCATTTATAGTAATAGGAGGAGGGCAGCCATCTCGCATATAAGAAATCCTGAAGTTGTAATTAGGTTTGTACTGTGAAAGAATGCCACTCAAGGAGTCAATAAAAGAAGCATATTGAACAGTGTAGTTAACACGAAGACCACATGTGTGGACATTGTTGAACATGTAGTCAGAATCCCAAATGCCATCCACCTTGAGCATAACAAGTAAAGTAGCATCCATCGTGGTAAAAAGCATCCTAACAATGAACCAAAACAAAGATTTCAGTATGACAATATTGACAGTTCAGACAAGAAAATGACAGTTCTATTACCAAATTTGACAGTTTCTAAGACAGGCTACAAAATAATTTTGACAGTCTACAAACATAAAATGGAGAAATTAAAAATTGCACATACATGACAGTTAGGAAAAACTAAATGAAAGTTTGAAGGGGGGTAATTATGAGGAACTAGCATAGAGAATTTTAAACAACCAATAAAACATAACAATGTAATTTAATGAAATAAAATAGAGTGCAACTACAAACTAATTAACTAAATGTTGATTATAATGAAAAGGAATTGCAAATCGATCATATGATGATGAAGAGATCAAAGGTTTGCTATATGAAAACAGAGCTTCAAGAATAAAAACAGACCGCAAATACATTGGCTTATGTATAAAACTGAAATATAATCCAAACAAAGTCCAAGCAAATCCGAATTCAGTTTAACATCTATTGAAGAACAATTGACGAACGAAAACAAAATCATGGCCGTAAGAAGCTATTTTGAAAGCAGGAAAAAATCGAAGTGAACGTACTCTGCTAACGAATGAACAACTGCGGCAGCTATGACGTAAACCTACTCCAGAAATCCATGGCGGAAGAATGAGGACAAAGAAGGTGTAGTTAAGTTCATCAAACTTAGGAAACTTATGGCGATATACAATAGGAAACGAATTTGATAGGAAACTCCTAAACAAACTCTGGATAACCGGCAAAGGCCGGTAAATTAGTTATGAGATCGTAAATTGAAGCAGGGGTATTTAGGAGATTGACTAAACTACTAAAACGCATAAGAGGAGCGTATCGGTCTTATTAACCGATAAAAACTTCTTAGGTCCTATTATTAGTTTTTTGGCATGTTTAAGTCCTATTATGGCTAATTTCTTTATATAGTTTGATGATCCAATATGTGATATTGTTCAAAGTACATACCCTAACATGCTAGAGTAATACATAAATGTGGAAGTTCTAAAGAGTGAGGCTTCTTGACATCAACTCCTCCCAGGTTGATTATTATATACTATCACATTCCCAAAAGGTTCGTCATATTGACTTTTCTTGTTCAATGAAGATAAATTTTGGATAATGGTTTTAATTATTACATTGTACTCCCTCCGTTCTTTATTATTAGTCCTCCATTCCATTTTGGTTTTTTTTTATTTGTCCTCCTTTCCATTTAAGGAACGTTTTTACAATCAATATTCCTTTATACCCCCACTTTTATTACCATTACCCCTTTCTCTTCCCTACTTTTATGATCTAGATTTGAAACTTTGTCCGCTATTATGTTACACGAGTTCATTTGAACAACCCCTAGTGCATCCTGTTTATGGTAAATTTGAGTGCACTATATCCCACTGCATTGTATTTAAAAAGGGCTAAAAATGAAATTTAGTGTATATGGAAAATCTTGAAAAACTAAAGCCATAGTGAAGTTCTCCTCTTTGATTCTGCATATGTTCAATTTTTTTTATAGAGAAAGATAGTTATTAGTTCCCTCCATATTAAAGTTTAGACAACTATTAACTTCATGGTAGTATAGATTAGGCAGCTTCATATCTGTAATTATAATTTTATAGTTGAGATGTCATAGGTTAATTTCCTTCCTCTTTGATAGTATGATTTAATAAAATTTCTACGAAGATAATACCTTTCTATTCCAAAGTTGGTTACTGCTTTGTTGTGATTTAATTAGTCTTGAGAAAATATATAATACAAATACATGCTTATAAACTAATTCAGATTTATCTAGATTATTTGGTTTATAATTAACTCTAAATTATTGCTTTGGATGCTTTAATTTTAATTTATCTTTCACACAATGTTCATATCAAGGCTATTAGCTCAACTGATAGAGCAATATGCATATTTGCATGAAGGTGCGGGTTCAAATACCGCATAGCCACTCATATATCATTTTTTAGTTTTTGAAACAACCGATGTTTTTGCCGTCTTTGAAATCTAGCCGGGTGAAACCACCATTTTTAGGATCCTCAAGACTTCATATTAGGAACATGTCCTCCATGAGAAATGGCGGTTTTAGCAGAATCTGAAGCGGAGGAGAAACCAGAGGTGAAAGAGAGCTTCACTGTAGTGAGAAGTAACCTATTTTGTTTCTTGGTATGCTCATTGACTAGATCTCTACACAGAATCTCACTCTATTGTTGGCAGAACAAGAAAACCATCCTCTCCTTGTAAATATCACAGAGGGGTGAAGTGGAGAAGAGTTACCCCGTGGTGCTTGGGGTCACATCCCTGAAACAAAGAAGCATCATCTGCAACACAAAGAGAAACTTCCTTTTTATTGCATACATCACACTGGATCTTCATTCTCTGGTTAACTATTGATCAAGAAGAGAGGTGGAGGCTGAGGTCAAAGGGGACAGAAATGGGAGGATACCTTTGTTCAACTAAAATCAATTGCATTAATATCTTTCATCTTAAACATACTAAACTTAAATATGACTCCACTCTAAGTAAGACATGCATAATCTATTACATTCTACAATTAAAATAAATGGAGCATCTACATGAAATTAAAGTTGGGAAGAAATTAAATCATCGATCCACTTGTTGAGATAGCCCATGTGGGATTCAAACTCACATCTTCGTGTGGTCACACGATGCTCTTCCAATTGTGCTAATAATAGACTGTAAGAAAAATATGTAACTTTCCATCGCCAAAAGTTATCACATTATGTTTAAAAGTTGACTATTTTGATCATTTGATCAATTTAGTTATCATAGCTCTCTAAAGTTGCTAAAACTGATAAAAAGAAAATAGAACTAGTTTATACTTTATAGAAGGTCTAGTCTAAATCAAGTTGCTGCAACTTTTAAGATAAATTAGAGTGCAAGAACTTCTTACAAAATTTAGGACTAAACAGAATACTTCTACATGATATGATATGTGCAGGCTCTAAAGTTTCTAAAACTGATAAATTGTTGATATTATCTAGATAAATTATTTTTCAAACAGAATAAAATATACCTTCTTCATTAGTTGAAGCTTCCTCATTTCTCTCTGCATTGTTCTGCTTATCTATAAAAAGCAAAACAGAAATATCAAACTTTTATACAAAAACTTGAACTTTTAATAACTTAACTTCAACTTTTAAATAGAAGCATTTATTCTATACTCTTCACTATCCAAAGCTTTTATACTTGCATATAAAAGAGAACATAATATACCTTCTTCATTACTTGAAGATTCCTCATTTCCCTCTAAGTTCTGCTCATCTTTAAAAAGCCAAAAAAGAAATATCAAACTTCTAACTAAATATATTTAACTTTTAATTAGAAGTATTCATTATATACTCTTCATTATCCACAATTTTTGTAATTTCACTTTAAGGAAAATATTGTGCATAACATGTTTCCATTTTGTGCATACCTCTTCATTCCTTGAAGCTTCCATGTTTTTCCCATAGCATTGTTCTCCTCATCTCTAAAAAGCCAAAACAGAAATATCCAAACTTTTATATAAATAACTTGAACTTTTAACTAAATAATTCTAACTTTTAGTTAGAAGTAATTCTATCCTCTCCAGTACCCAAAGTTTTTGTAATTGCATATTACAGGAAATTTTATGTTTGTGCCTTGAGTTTCATATTACTTGAAAGAAAATTATTCTTAAAACACAACATAAGATAAAGCCTTGTTCATTCCATGCACCTTCCACATTTCTGTCTGCATTATTATGCTTGTCTATAAAAAGCCAAAACCGAAACATTCAAACTTTTATATAAATAACTTGAACCATTAATAAAATAATTCTAACTTTTAATTAGAAGAGTTCGTTCTATACTCTTCACTACCCACAGTTTTTGTAATTTCATATAAATGGAATTATTTGTGCCCTGAGTTTCATTATTTATAGAGAAATATTTTTAAACCACAACATAAGACACCTTCTTCATTTCTTGAAGCTTCCTCCTTTCCCTCTTGTTCTGCTCGTCTACAAAAAAACAAAACAGAAATATTCAAACTTTTATATAAATAACTTCAACTTTTAATATTGAACTTCAAACTTTTAATTAGAAATATTTCATTCTATACATTTCACTATCCACAGTTTTAGTAATTGCATATTAAGTGAATTAAGATACCTTTTTCATATCTTGTAGCTGTCTCATTGCCATCTTCGTTGTTCAACGTGTCTATATAAAAGATAAGCGGAAATATTAAACTTTTAAATAAATAACTTTAACTTTTAATATTTAAATATTAACTTTTAAATAGCAGTATGCATTCTATACCTTCTGCTCTCTCATTAGACACATTATGATTTTTGTTTATTTCAGTTGAAATTCGATACATGTTCTGCTTCTCTCTTTGTGTGCCTAGTCTTGTTCTACCAAACTTTTGCTTGATGAGACCCCAATTTGCATGTCCTTCATTATTGATTATAATATTTAAATATGTTAAATATGATTCCTTATCATAGATTTTTAATCGTGATTCCTTATTATAGTTAAAATTTACTAATCAAAATTAGAAAAATAAAAATTCAATTACCTTTCTCAACAACAATAATGCTTCAACAGGCTTCTGCAATGAAACATCTTCACATTCTTCCTCAATGAACTCCAACTTTTTTTTAGTTTTTTTCTTGGAAGTTTCATTCACTCCATTTGAGACCCTTAACCAATTAATCAAACTATATTGCTCAAACAATAAGTTTTTTTTTTTTTTTTTTATCCCGGAAGGCAAACCACCAAAATCAGTGGGGCAAATGCCGGGAGTCAGATGCTCAAACAATAAGTTCTAATTGTAAAATCAATCAATTACTCAAATACATGTGATTATAAATATAAAATTAAAACCAGATTTCCTCACAAATTAACTATAATCAGCTTCAACAAATCTTGATGAAAATCTATAAGTTAACCTAAATCGGCTACTTGGAATGCATGAAAATCTATATGTTAACCTAAATCTGCATTTAGAAATTGAATGAGAGAAGTTTATGGATGAAGTCGAAGTTTATCGAATTTCGTAAAATTACCTTTGAAGATACACACAGAAATTCGGAGAAATCTAACACAACTTCGATGATGTCTGATTCCAGTTCATTCAAGTTCGTAGAAATATGACAAAACTTCGGTGGAGTGCGATCGATTCAAGTTCAGAGAAGCACAACTTCGGTGGAGTCCGGTTGATTCACGTTCGTCGAACTCCCAACAAGATCTCCGAGCTGATTGCGAGAGATTGAAAGTTCTTCTTGAGTTGTTCTGTCTCGGTTGTTGAGCGATTGCAGAAAAGAACTTGCGGCTTCTAAAGTTTATGGCCATTAGACTATTTTGTTTTAATTTTATATAACAACCGTAGATTACATTTAATCTAACGATCATGGTGACTTCTCACTTTTCAGCCTTAGAAGGCTTCTCAACAGATCTACTCTCTCTCTCTCTCTCTCTCTCTCTCTCTCTATATATATATATATATATATAGATTTTGGTTCAAGTGAGAAATGCATCTAATGTGAGAAATGAGAATGAATCTCAACCGTTAGATTTATGATATTGCACTAAAAATAGCTTAATGTTGCGGTAAGATTTAAATTTGGAAATGATGCACTGAAACTGTTTCATGTTGCACTAATATTTGACGATGTTGCACCAAAACTGCTTCATGTTGCACTAGACGACTGTAATACGAATTTTTTCAGAAAATGCCACCAAACTAGATTGCATATTGTAGTGCAATATCAAGTGTATTTGTATTTGTATTTGTATTTGTATTTGTATTTGTATTTGTATTTGTATTTGTATTTGTATTTGTATTTGTATTTGTATTTGTATTTGTATTTGTATTTGTATTTGTATTTGTATTTGTATTTGTATTTGTATTTGTATTTGTATTTGTATTTGTATTTGTATTTGTATTTGTATTTGTATTTGTATTTGTATTTGTATTTGTATTTGTATTTGTATTTGTATTTGTATTTGTATTTGTATTTGTATTTGTATTTGTATTTGTATTTGTATTTGTATTTGTATTTGTATTTGTATTTGTATTTGTATTTGTATTTGTATTTGTATTTGTATTTGTATTTGTATTTGTATTTGTATTTGTATTTGTATTTGTATTTGTATTTGTATTTGTATTTGTATTTGTATTTGTATTTGTATTTGTATTTGTATTTGTATTTGTATTTGTATTTGTATTTGTATTTGTATTTGTATTTGTATTTGTATTTGTATTTGTATTTGTATTTGTATTTGTATTTGTATTTGTATTTGTATTTGTATTTGTATTTGTATTTGTATTTGTATTTGTATTTGTATTTGTATTTGTATTTGTATTTGTATTTGTATTTGTATTTGTATTTGTATTTGTATTTGTATTTGTATTTGTATTTGTATTTGTATTTGTATTTGTATTTGTATTTGTATTTGTATTTGTATTTGTATTTGTATTTGTATTTGTATTTGTATTTGTATTTGTATTTGTATTTGTATTTGTATTTGTATTTGTATTTGTATTTGTATTTGTATTTGTATTTGTATTTGTATTTGTATTTGTATTTGTATTTGTATTTGTATTTGTATTTGTATTTGTATTTGTATTTGTATTTGTATTTGTATTTGTATTTGTATTTGTATTTGTATTTGTATTTGTATTTGTATTTGTATTTGTATTTGTATTTGTATTTGTATTTGTATTTGTGTAAATGCCTCTATTCTCCTTTGGATGCTTAGACTTTATTACGTAAGGCTGCACTCCTTATCAAGGCTAGGTAGCTTAGCCTACGTGTTACTAAGTGGTAAATTGGTCTAAATACAAGATTAGCCATATTAGACAACTAAAGCTATTATAACAAAGACACAAAATTAGACACAACTAAAATGCCCCAACAGAGCTTAATTTTGAAATTGCAATGATAGATTGGAATTTCACTCAATAATTCTATATTTTGATGTGCAGGTCAAGAGGAGGTCAGTTATCACCCATATTGTACAACATAATTTACTAATCAAGGTAACTAGTTTTTTTTTATTTCATTTCATAATGAACTGCAAATGCACATGTATTACATCATAATCATATAATTTTCTCACATGTTCGAATGCATGGCTACTATAATAGTTGATGTTAGTAACAATCTCTAAAATAAAATGTGATAATTATAAGGTAGACAAATGGTGCGCATGATTAAACATAGTCTTCTCATTACTTGTAAAAAGTTATGCATATTTTCTAACCCAAACATGCTACAAGTTCAATGAAGTCCTACATAGATATTCAACATATTCGATATAATTTTCAAATCCTCTTTCCCTTGTGCTTTTCCTTGATTACACACTTACACACAAAGCTTACATTGTCATGTGTGCAAATACTTACGGAGTATTTTACATCATACCAATCACAATCAAACTTAGTACTCATGCTAAACTATGTGTACTCCATTTTTAGTAATTTCGTTTATTTCATCATTATTGTAGATTGTGAAACTTTTCAAAGGTAGAGATGAAAAGGCAACCGTGGAGTGATGAGAACTTGCAGGGGAATCTCCTTTGCAGCACCTAGTCCAATAGCTTCGGACATGTCAATGAGGTCACTTGAAGGCCTTCTCACATCAAATCTGTGAACAATGTTAGCCAATCCTAATTGCACACTTTCAATCCCAAAAGAAATTCCTGGACATATTCTCCTTCCACTTCCGAAGGGAATTAGTTCCAAGTGTTTGCCTCTCACATCAATTTCCTTGTGTTGATTTGTCAAGAATCTCTCTGGTTTGAATATGTCGGGATCCATCCAATAGCTTGGGTCACGATGAATCTTTGACACATTTACCAATAAACGTGTGCCCTTGAAGACAAAGTAGTTGTCAATCGTGCAATCTTGTAGAGCCTCATGGGGTAGCAAGAGGGGTCCTGGTGGATGCAAACGCAATGTTTCTTTGACTACAGCTTGAAGATAAATCAAATTGTTTATATCAGCGTCGTTGACTAGCCTTTCTCTCCCAACATGCATGTCCAGTTCGTCTCGAATCTTTTTCAATACGTCCTCATTATTCAAGACCAAAGACAAAGCCCATGTCAATGAATTTGCAGTTGTATCTGTACCCGCTGCCAACAATGTCTGAAATGAAACTTAAACACGAGGTGTTATATGGTATAACTCAACTCGAAAATGAAATAAAATTCAATTATCTACTCATTAAACAAATCAGTTGCACCTCAAACGTCAAACGAAATGTTAGAATGATATTGAGAGTCGTAACAAGTTGTTTTAGTGAAAATTTGATCAACAATTGTTTAACATTTGTGTAAATGAATCACACTTTCTTTTGTGGTCAAAGAGAGTATACGGTGGCCGCCGAGTGACAGTCCGGCGATCCAGCGACCAGCGGCGGCGGCGGAAGGCGCTGGTTGTAGGTCTACTCGTCGCCGATGCGGCGGAGAAGGTGGAAGACCCTGGTTGTACGGCTACTCGCAGTGCTCGCTGGGCATGGAATCCCTTTTTCATCTCCTCCTTTTTTCAATTGCAGAAACATACGATCCAATCCTGATAGGGGTTTTAATAACCTTGGCATCTATTCTCATCCTATCCACCACCCATTTTATCCACTGCAAGAAGAAACGATCCCGGAATCTCCCCAGACAACTTCAGATGGCAGGTGATCGACGAATCGCTGGAGTTCCTCCGCTTAAGACGGGAAGGGGCGCCGGAGAGATTCGTGACGGGCAGATTTTTCTATCCACTTAAAAATTTAGTTTGATTTTTGTTTCAGTTTATTTCTCAAATTTTCTAGATCTACATTCAACCTCTTTTGCTTTTTCCTTTTTCCGTTTTGTTCTGGATTTTTTTTCCTCTCTGTACTTTTGATGTCTACTGTTATAAGCTTATTCCTTTTCATTTTACTTCAAATAAAAAAAAAGAATCACACTTTCTTGTTGCCGTAAACAATACATTCCATGAATTATAAAGCATATATAAAAGAGAAAATTTTAAGGAGCATGTTACGGGCTCCTTATTGAGCACATAAATAATACATTCATCTGGAAAGAACTTTCAATCTATATAACAATTCTGAAATGTACATGTGAATATCTTTCCAGTCACTGACTAAAGTGAATTGCTACCATCGATTTTACGGCGGTCTGACCTAGATGAGTGTGCCTGCGGCTGTGGAGGGGGGGTCGCCTTCCCCTCCACCGGTGAAGAATGTCTGGGGGTCTAAATCTTTTGCATCGGTTGTTAGTGGCTCGGAAGATCCACCTTTTTCTAAGAAGACTATCCACCTTTTTTAAGGGCCGCCGTAAAATCGATGGTAGCAATTTAGAACTCTTATATTTCAAATTGAATGTATTAAATCACTCGATGTCTCTCATAAAATCTAATTCTTGATCTAAACAAATATGTGTGTGTGTTGAAAGTGTTAATAAAATGTTTTCATTAACATTTGAGATAATAAAATTGGGTGCAAACTCAAATTGCCCCAAAATTTACAGTATGGTGGACCAATCTGAAGATTCACTCTTCCTAGTTTTAGTACTTGAGATAAACTTCTCTTTAATGTTTTATTATGCCATTGGCTTTGAGGTATTCTACAATGCATTGCTTTCACGCTTTGCTAAAAAAAGTGTTAATCCACAATCATGACTAGGGTTGATTAAAAGATTTTGTTGGATTGTTGTAAAAATGAACCTTATTGCCCCTACAATTTAGAAAGTGAATTTACTGGAACAGGATGATGTGTACAGTAATATATGTGTGTGTGTGTTTGTGTATATAAATATATATATATATAGAGAGAGAGAGTCCCGTTCGAGTCAGGCCGGCCTGATCGGAAGGCCCGTGCGGCCTTCCTTTTTTGGGTGCCTTCCCGATGGAATTTTTTGATGACATTTTTTGAGCATGTTCCTCATCAAGTCTAGTTTATCCATACCAAATTAGAGCTCAAAATTTGACCGGGAAGGCAGCCAAATAAATTCTTGAAACATACTGCACTTTATATATGGGCAGAATGTCCAGTATGTTTCAAGAATTTATTTGACTATCTTCCCGATCGAATTTTGAGCTGAAATTTGGTATGGATAAACTAGACTTGATGAGGAACATGCTCAAAATATTTCATCAAAAAGTTCCACCTGGAAGGCCCTTAAACGGGGGAGACCGCACATGGCTGTCCGATCAGGCCGCCTGACTCGAACAGCCCTCTATGTGTGTGTGTGTGTAGGGAGCGGATCAGGTGAGAAGTTCTCTTAGGCTGAGAACTGTGAAGTTAAACTTATAGACTAAATATAGGAACTTCTAACCAATAAATCATAACTTATAGACCCCTCGAAAATAATTACGAAAATGCCACCGCAAAAAAATAATTACGGAAACCTGGAAACATTTTTGACGCGTTGACATTTTCGTAATTATTATGGAGAACTTTATAATTACGTTATAATTTATTAGTTATAAGTTCCTATATTTAGTCTATAATATAGTGCTAACTTGAAATAGATACATTTAGAAAAAAGAAGCTTCTAGGGTCACTTCAAAAAATAGCATTATATTACAGGGTTGTGTGTTACATATAGAGATAATTATCCTACTTATGACAAAAACTCATTCAGTTTTTCAATATGTGACTTAAGCAGTTTTTTCTCAAAATAATACTCCCTCCGTTCCAATATAAAAGGCACACTTTCCTTTTCGGTCCGTCCCAATATAAAAAGCACATTTCCCTTTTTGGCAAACAAAACAGTGCCAAACAGTGCCAAACAGTGTCCAAACACTGCCAAACAGTGTCTAAACAGTGCCAAACAGTGTTCAAACAGTGTTCACCCTTAAAATGTCTAGAAACGCAAATGTGCCTTTTATATTGGGACGGAGGGAGTATTATAATTCATAATATTTAATTAAAATTCGTAATTAATAAATAATAATTAATTTTTATAGACAAATATACCCTTTAGTTTATACCCATAAAACCCTAACCTCCTACCCATTTTTTACAACCCTAGCTACAACCTCCCAACACCCACAGTACAGCCACCCCGCCGTCCAGCCGCCGCCCTCCATCCAGCCGTCGACCGCTGTCTAGTGCCACCGCCGTCCAGATCCGCCGCGGTGGAGCACAGTCGCCAAGCCAGAAGTAACGTGGCTTGCAGCTGGGCCAGTTCTAAGCTAGACTTGGGTCCCAAGGCGTCGATCAGAAGCCAGCTCTCCAGTCGCCCACCGTCCTGCCGCCCGCCGTTCCTCATCCCCGTCCAAGATCTGTGCAAAGATCGGTCTTTTTCGTTCCGCTTTCTTTACCCACTAACCTCTTCTTTACCCCCCCAATACCCTCTCACCTATATGATGATGACAACTTTTATGTTGAAAGAGAAATAGTAGTAGTAGGGAGCAATTGATGAAAACTGAAAAGTCTGAACACTCATGCTTCGGTCAGCGTGCTTATGATACAAGATGAGTTATGTGAAATTGGGTTTGTAGCATATTTTGTTTCTAAAATTAATTGGGTTTGTAGCATATTTTGTTTCTAAAGTCCGTGGACATTAAATATGAACAGTGAATATGACAATATACATGTTGTAGATAACAGTAAATATGACAATAAATATGTTGTACATGACAGTGAATGAATGCATTAAGGCAGTTTGTTGTGCATTGATTTATAACTGGTAATGCAGTAAGACAAAGCAGTAATTTTGATATGAAACGCAATATACTTAATTAGACGTAAAATGATAAAATTATTAAATCTAAAAAAATAAAAACAAAAACTATATACAAATTTTTAAAGTGAATGAGAAGTGAATTAATTTTGGTGGAAGTGCAGTGATTATTATCAGATGTGCATTAATGTTGTGCAGTAATGTCGTGCAATGACGAAAATATAAAGTACAGCAATTTTAATAGGACGAAATTAGTGGAAAATGCACATATTTTAAATAAGGATATTTTCTTCATTCAACATTTTAGTAAAACTACGTACCGTGCATGTTGATTTGATAACTGTGTCAGCATCAAAACCATTTGCAATTTCTTTGCTGCCATCGAAGTGGGAAATCAGTGCATCCATGAAGTCTTCTTCCTCCTTCGGTTTCTCACCCTTTTCCCTCTTGTGTGCTTGAAGCAGGCCTTCCATGAGATCTTCCATCTCTTTGTTAGACTCCTTCATGGCCTTCTCATATCCTCCAATGTCCATCCACCTCAGCCACGGCAGGAAATCACCTGCCACCAACGCACCCATAAGCTTAAAGAATCTCTCCACCCTCTCCGCCGCCCGCCTCCATTCCTCCTCATCCAGCTGCCCAATCAGTACCTGGAACATAATCCCGGTGACTAATTTCCAGCACCACTCCTTCATGTCAAGCATCACGGCGGCACCACCGGGCTGGCCTTTCTCGTCGGCCGCCAGCCAGCTCCGGTGGATGTCCCGGGAGAACGTTTTCAGCGCGGTTTGCCTGACGCGCCGGAGCGCGTCGAGGCGGCGGCTGGACAGCAGCTCCAGCACGACGACCTTGCGGACTTCCCGCCAAAGCGGGCCGGCCGGAGCGAGCCCGAAGCTAGCGTAGTTGGAGCCCAAGATCTCGGTGGAAATGGACTTGGGCCGGCCCGCGAGAGCCGCGTCGTTGACGGTGAAGCACTCTTTGGCGATCCGGGAGTTGCTCACCACCACGACTTCACGCGGGCCGAGCCTCAGCCGGAATATCGGGCCGTATTTGTCGGCCATGTCGGAGAGGATGTGGTGAGTGGGCCGTTTGTTGGCGGCGAAGAGGTGGAAATGGCCGATTATGGGCCATGCAAAGCCGGCTTCGGGCACTTTTCGGCCCACATATTTGTTTTGACGGAAAATTTTCTGGGTAAAGGCGATTAGTAGAAAAGTGGTGGCGAAGGCCGCCGGCACAAGGATGAGCAAAGGAGGAGGGATTTCCATTATTGTTAATTTAGTCTTAGTTAATGCGTTCCTGCAATGAGTCGAATTTATGCTTGAATTTCTGGATGTGCATGGCAACTATACGGTGGTTGTTAACCGTACAATTTGGACTTAGAAATCGTGACTATGACCTTCATTGTCATGCACGAGTCTACCAGTACGTGGTCCTAAATGGGGGGCTTATGCTGAAAATTACACTAAACACTTGACAAGAAAAAAAAGTCCCTTAATACTTTTCATATTTCATTAATTAATTTTTTACTCTGTATATTTGACCACACGAAAAAATGTTAGAGAGACTGAGAGAGTCTTCGACCACCGAGTCTTCGACAACCCCTTTCATTTAAGGGTTATTTACTATAATATGACTAAAACTCAATGAGTTTCTCGATCTATGACCTACCTAATTTTTATACTTTTGTATGATAAAAAATCCAAAAACAAATAAAAAATTCGTTTATATTTAAATGTTGAATGACAAACATACTCTTATTTAAAATATGTGCATTTTGCACTAGTTTCGTCCAATTAAAATTACTGCACTTTGTATTGTCCTTAATGCACAAAATTAATACATGACTTTACTGCACGTCCGGTAATAATCACTGCACTTCCCCTAAAATTAAATCTCTTCTCATTCACTTTAGCAAATTATTTATAGGTTTATTTTTTATTTTTTTAGTTTTAATAATTTTATTAAAACTAAAAAAATGAAACCTTTGCATGACAATCTCCTCTTTAGTTCAATGAAACCTTTCTCACATTTGTCATCCCATACAAACTTAGCTCCCTTACGAGTGAGTTTCGTCAATGGTGATGCCAAAATGGAGAACTTCTCCACGAACTTTCTGTAGTAGCCTGCCAACCCAAGGAAACTACGAATTTCCTTGACGTTCCTTGGCCTCTCCCATTCGGTAATGGCTTCTATCTTCTTGTTATCAACCGCAATTCCCGATCCCGAAACCACATGCCCGAGAAAGCCAATCTCCTTTAGCCAAAATTCACATTTAGAAAATTTGGCGTAGAGTTGCTTCTCCCGTAGCGTCTCGAGAACAAGTATCAAGTGCTCCTCATGCTCTTCTTCACTCTTTGAGTAAATCAAGATGTCATCTATGAACACAATCACGAATCGGTCCAAGTATTGATGGAATACTCGGTTCATCAAGTCCATGAATGCCGCGGGGGCGTTTGTTAACCCGAACGACATGACAAGGAACTCAAAATGCCCATACCTTGTGCGGAAAGCACTTTTTGGTATGTCATCTTCCTTGATCTTCAATTGATGGTACCCCGACCTCAAGTCAATCTTTGAAAATACAGTTGCTCCTCGGAGTTGATCGAACAAGTCATCAATCCTAGGCAAAGGATACCTATTCTTGATTGTGACCTTGTTCAGTTGACGATAGTCGATACACATTCGAAGTGTCCCATCTTTCTTTTTCACGAAAAGAACCGGTGCTCCCCACGGGGAGTGACTTGGTCTAATGAAGCCGTTGTCCAAAAGCTCTTGTAATTGGGTTTTCAACTCGTTAAGTTCAGCGGGTGCCATACGGTATGGCGGTATAGAGATTGGTTTGGTGCCGGGCTCAACCTCGATCACGAACTCAATCTCCCTATCGGGTGGGAGTCCCGGTAAATCTTTTGGAAAGACATCCGGATACTTGCACACCACCCTCACATCATCAATGCTCGTCTCTTCCTTTGTTTTGTCTACCACATATGCTAAATATGCGTGGCAACCCTTTCTCATCATACTCCTAGCTCTCACGGCGGATATGATGCAACTATTGGATTTGGCCCGATCCCCCTCGAAGCGTAAGGTTACTCCTTCATCGCCTTCGAGTTCAAGTATCTTTGTGTAGCAATCGGCCCTAGCATGATGCTTCTCAAGCCAATCCATCCCCAGGATTGCATCGAATTCAATCATACTCAGCGGTACGAAGTCACACGTCAAGCTTTGGCCCTCCACTTCCACCTCACACGATGGATAGTGGCTATCTCTCTCGATGTCTTCCCCTAGAGGTGTGGATACCAATAGGGCTTGAGCCATCGACACAAGTGGTTCTTTGAATTCCCCGGCAAACGCCTCACTCACGAATGATCGTTGCGCCCCAGTGTCAATAAGGATTCTTGCGTCTCTCCCGTTAATCTTTAGTGTTCCTACATTCATAAGCAATGTAAGACACACTCCCCACTTATTAGACTCATTTCTTAGGTTATAGAGTACCTCAGCTATGGTTTGGATGGCCGTCATCTAACGCCCCAACCCAATTCCATCCCGGTTCCCACCTAAAAATCAACACCGTGCCCCAATAAGGGAAAGCCGGCCGCTTTTCATGAAAGCCGGCCGGTTTTCGCACCTTGGCCTTCGGCTCGGAAGGAATGGTTACGTAAGCCGGCCGGTTTTTGCCAAAGCCGGCCGGTTTTTCATCGTCGAACGTTTAATTGATTTAATTCCCATGAAAGACGGCCGGTTTTCATGAACGTCGGGCGACGTTCGTCGCCGTAGAATTTCAATTTTTTTTTTTAAAGCCGGCCGGTTCTTACGAATGCCGGCCGGTTTTCATTAGCAACGCCTCACACCGGAGACGCCTGAACACAAGCCGGCCGGTTTTTACAAAACTCGGCCGGTTTTTGTCTGCCGAAAGATTTTAGGAAAAATCAAGTCCGAAAGCCGGG
Source organism: Cuscuta epithymum (assembly GCA_945859915.1). Taxonomy (NCBI): domain Eukaryota; kingdom Viridiplantae; phylum Streptophyta; class Magnoliopsida; order Solanales; family Convolvulaceae; genus Cuscuta; species Cuscuta epithymum. Next base: position 3,148,806 of record CAMAPF010000034.1, read on the forward strand.
CGGCTTTCGTCAAAGTCGGGCGCCTATCGTCGCCGTAGAATTTTGCAAATAATTCGAAGGCGAAAGCCGGGCGGCTTCCGTCAATGCCGGGCGGCATCCGTCCCAGGTGGATATTCATCCACTTCTTCGAACTTGCACATCCCCGGTTGGCTATACAACGTGTACATTTCAACACTTATATTGTTTACAAAGGAATAACATCAAAAGTTCAAGAATTTACCCGCGACGGAGTCCGGGTTAGCACGTGCATCGGCTTCCGTAATCGCATAGACCCTCGCTTGGGTCCTCCCTTGATTAACGGACGGTGCATTGCTTGTGCTAGCTCCACCGTGCCCCGTGTTTGCATGAGGTGCCGCTGTCCGGTTCCTGCTCATCGTGGTCCCACCACTCGGCCCGGCACTCACGGCTCGCCCAAGTTGTGGGCAACTCGACCTCATGTGCTCCGTATCGCCACATTGATAGCACCTCGGGGGATCACGACACCTGCCCACGTGGTTCCTCTTGCAATTCTTGCATTTGGGCGCTGTTGAGGCTTGTGATCCCGAGTGTTGTCCACTCATTCCCGGGTTTCCTCTTGATGGCGGTGCAGGGGTCCTAAATGAGCTCCCTCCCCTGTGGTTCCCCTTCTTATTGGAACCTTGGGGGCCTTGGTTCTCCCATTTTCTTTTCTTTGCCTCCTCGACATTTCTTCGCTTTCTTTCTTCCCATTCTTTCTCCCCCTTCAAGCCCTGCTCAACAACTTGACTAAACGTCATATTAGGCAATTGTGTTGCCCTCTCACGTATGTCAAGGTCCAAGGCATCCCAGAAGTGGTTCACCATTCGGTTTTCATCGCATGCATATTCCGGTATGAACTCGGCAAGCTCTCGGAATTTGTGCTCAAGTTGCCTCACAGTATACTTGCCTCCTTGGGTCAAGTTGGTGTATTCTCTCCTTTTCAAGTTCACCTCGAAATCGGAGTAGTATTGATTGAAGAATTCTTGGCGGAAGTTCTCCCAAGTGACTGTCTCACCATACTTCCTTTTAACACCGTCCCACCACGTGGACGCCATTCCCTCTAGCAACCTCGTTACCACTCTCAACTTCATGATCGGCGGCAGCTCCATGTCAAGAGCCGCTTCGTTGAATCTCTTGATCCACTCGGCCGCAATGGAGATGTCTCCCGTTCCATCAAACGGTTTACACCCCAAATCTCTTGCTTCCTTGAGGTACTTTGAGATCCTTATTATCGGGACCTCGGTACCTCGATCATTCCGGGACTCTACATGTCCCCTGGAACCCACACGACTTCCTCCCCTGGAAGCCCCTCCCAAAGCTCGCCTTGCCCGGCGCCTTTGGCGATCCTGTTGGTACTGACGGAGCAGCTCCTCCATCCTTTCTAGAGCGTCATCATCGTCGCTCTCACCATCATCGTCATCATATTCCCCATCATATGGGGTCTCAACCGGTTCGGTTCCCGGTTGATACGTCGAATCCTCCTCGGAATCGTATTGTTCATCGATTGTCTCCACATGACCGTCACTCACCGTTAACGAGTGACCCGCACGGCCCTGCCCGCGAGACGCCCTCGATGCCCCCCGACTGCCATGTTGGGATCCCCCCGGTGCCTGGCCAGTCGGGTTTCTTCGAGTGACTTTACCGGTACGTTCCATTTCTGAAAGAGGTAGAGATTGAGTCATTAGACCCGTATCAAATGTCAAATGACGGATAGGCACTTAAAGACATCCTTTGGCTCAAATCGCCGCCATGCCAATTGTTAAGGGTACCATCTTAACAATTAGAGACCTTGCAACTCAAGTACCAAAAGTTCTATAAGTACAAAACTTTATGCTCATGGTTTTCAAAATCATTTTCAAAAAGAATTTTGAAGCCTCATTATGAAGTTTACGGACTAAGGCTCTGATACCAATTAAATTGTCACGCCCCGGACCTACCGGACACGTCAACAACCCGCCGTACAGTACGAATAGTCAACCGCAGTCCAACTCATCCATACTATACTAGGCGTCTTGAATATCATTCACAATAGTACATCCATAAACAATCATAATGTAAAATATTTAATTAAGCAGCGGAAATAGTAGATACAAGCATTCGAGCCACACGTGGCAAACACGGGCATACAAGCCCTAAATAATTATTCGGGAAATAGTATCCATGAGCAATAATTTAAATGTTTTAATATAGGAACGGAGGAAGCACGAACCACGTCTCCTCTCCTTGATAATCCGCCCGAAGCAACGGTGATGGTAGCAACCTTCAAGTTCTACCTGAAACTGTGAGGTGGCCTCCCCCGTGAAGGGGAGGTCAGTACTTGGAAGCATTTGACAAGTACAATGACAACTATACTAAGTATAATCAAAGTTTCAATTTCCAAGACCCTCACATAGGGTGATAATATAATATAGGTCATAACCCGTGGTTACCCTCTTTGAAAATATACTTACTTTATATATAAAGTCAAGTAGTCGGCCCGAAGACCCATGTTTCACTTTGAAAACGTTCAACCCTTTCCCCGTGACTTCAAGCCACGCCTATCTATATTAATTCACCATGCTAGAGGCTTCCTCTAGTCAGGTTTTGCCGTGCTAGAGGCTTACTCTAGTCACTAAATTCGGTGTTAGAGGCTTCCTCTAATCACCTTACATACTTTGTGCTGGAGGCTTCCTCCAGTCACATTACATTATGCTAGAGGCTTCCTCTAGTCATCCTACACTACGCTGGAGGCTTCCTCTAGTCGTCCTACACGAATGCTGGAGGCTTCCTCCAGTCATTCTTAATCGTGCTAGAGGCTTCCTCTAGTCACGATACTAACTCACTAGCAAGTTCTATGCCTAGAGTTCCTCAATCTTGAGTAGCCAATGAGGCCTACTCCTAATGTAACTTAGTGGTTACCCATTCCTACCTTAAGACATCTCATAAGACTACTTAAGGTGCATCTTTCACAATCCAAGTCCTTATGATTTGTTCTATCTCTTTTTATACAACATTCCCAATTAGTAAATTAAATACTAATCCATTTGTCTTTAAACAGCCAAGCTCCTTAACTCATAATTATTTGGCTCATTCCTACGGATTTTCCAATCCGTATACGATTTAATCTCAATATCAAAAATATCACTTTTATCCATTCATGATTTCTATACATGAAGTAAAAGTATATTTTATCACAAAAAAATTCATGGTTTGTACAATCATTATACCTTCATACTTATGATGCATCATCATACACAACTTTCTCATAAATTTGTACGTTATGCATCTTCTACTCACGAACAATGATATTTTCATTTAGGCATTATTAATCATTAATAATCCATGAAAATCACATTTAATTACTTTAGGTAATCTTATGAAATTAACCCAAAGATTATAAGCAATATAGTCAGCCATCCTCACCTTATGAAGTGCTGAAATAGTTGCCTTTGTTAAGCCGTTCGATCAATCCCCGTTCTAAACCGATTGGAGATGAAAATTCTGGACAGCAGACGAAAGCCGGGTGGCTTTCGTGAAAGGTGGGCGGCTTTCGTGGTCTGCAGCTACGAACAGCTCCCTTAAAGTGGCGGTTTCCGGCGATTTCGACTCCTATCGATTCACCAACTCTTCTAAGTTAATTATCACCACTTTATAACAATATAATACACTTTTAAACGTGTAGAACTCATGGTTTAATCCACCATATGATTTCTTAAAAATCATACACCATAAAACTAGTTAAGAGATTGTTTGTTGAGTTCTTACCTCAACACAACCCTTTTCTTCTTGGATTTCCTTTGTTGATGCTTCCTTCAAGCTATGGATGGTGTGAAGACTTTTCCCTTGAGCTCTCCTCTCCCTTAGCTTGTTCGAATGGTTGCAAAAGAGTGGGGGAGTTTCCTCTTCAATCACTTATCCAATGAGTGAGCAAATGGGGACATATGGGTGTGGGTGTTTGTCTTGCACATCACCTCTCACATAAGTCCGCCCCAACTCATGCTAATTTGTCTCCTCCCAATTATTTTGGGAGTTATTTGACTGATAGAGTATCTCAAGTGGGTGTAGAAAGTCCCTCCCAATTATCCCTGGTATTTTTAGCAGGTTGGGTCAAAATAGCACTCGGGTTGTCCAAATATTTTTATCAACTTTTGTTGGCACTTTATTGGGCTTCTATAATTTATTATGATGACCCAACTAAATATTTGGTAGCCCATTCTCATATAATGGACCCGAGGAAAAATTTAATTAATCTCTCATTAATTAAATGTATCAATCAATCACACGAAATTTATTCGCTAGGAAGTTCAAGTACATTTTGAGTTTCAAATTCAAGTACATCCGGGTGCGGTGTCACAAGTTCACCCCCCCTTAACGGGAATTTCGTCCCCGAAATTCACAAATGCTCATTCAAAAAGAAATGCGTATTGTTCCTTCATTAAAGCCTCCGTTTCCCAAGTTTCTTCTTCAACTCGGTCACTTTTCCAAAGGATTTTCACCATTGGAACTTTCTTGCTTCTTAGTTTTTTTACTTGCCTATCAAGTATCCTCACCGGCCGTACGGCATAGTTTAAGTCTTCACGTATTTCCACGGGTGGTTTCTCTAACACGTGAGACGGATCCGGTACATATTTCTTTAGCATAGACACATGGAACAAGTTATGTATCTTCTCCAATTCTGGAGTCAACTGCAATCGGTATGCTACGGCCCCAATTCTTTCGAGAATCACAAATGGCCCTATGTAGCGTGGGTTAAGTTTCCCTCGGCTTTGGAACCGAATGATTCCTTTCCAAGGTGAAACTTTCAAGAACACCTCATCTCCCACCTCGAATTCTAATGCTCTCCGGCGTTTATCGGCATAGCTCTTCTGTCTATCTTGGGCCGCCTTAAGCCTCTCTCGAATCATCTTCACCTTTGACTTGGTGATCTCCACCAATTCCGTGCTCTCGAGCTTGGCCATGCCAACCTCATCCCAACACAACGGTGTACGACATTTCCTCCCATACAATGCTTCGTATGGAGGCATGCCGATACTTGCCTGATAACTGTTGTTATAGGCAAACTCAACAAGTGCTAATGGTTGTCCCAACTTCCTTGGAACTCCAATGCACAAGCTCTCAACATATCCTCCAAAATCTGTATAACCCTCTCGGATTGCCCATCTGTCTGGGGATGAAAGGCAGTGCTAAACTTCAATCTTGTTCCCATGGACTCTTGGAACTTTGGCCAAAATCGTGATGTGAATCGTGGATCCCTGTCGGATACAATGGTTATAGGAATCCCATGTAGCCTCACGATCTCATCCACATACAATTTGGCTAACCTCTCAAGTGCATAGGTAGTGTTAATAGGTACAAAATGTGCACTCTTCGTGAGCCTATCAACCACAACCCATACGGCATCATAGTTCCTCACAGTCCGTGGTAGCCCTACCACAAAATCCATAGTCACGTGTTCCCATTTCCACTCTGGAATGGAAAGTGGTTGTAATAACCCCGCTGGATGCTGATGTTCTGCCTTGACTTGTTGACAAGTAAGGCATCGGCTGATGTATTCGGCTATCTCCCTTTTCATGCCTGACCACCAGTAACTCTCTTTCAAGTCACGGTACATCTTCGTGCCCCCCGGGTGCATGGCATAAGCCGATGAATGAGCTTCCTCTAAGATGGACTTTCGGAGCTCATCATCTGCCGGTACACACACTCGATCACGAAATAGTAAGAGACCATCATCTCTTTCCCTGAAGTCCTCCACTGGTCCCGCTTGCATGCGTTCCCGGATCCTCATGATTTCCTCGTCAGTTTCCTGACCCTTCTTGATCTCATCAAGCAAAGTAGGTCTCACCTCAAATCGTGCCAATAAGGCTCCATTACTAGATACCTCCAGTTGGGCTCTTAAAGCCCTCAAGTTAGTTATCAATGCCCCAGATGAGCTCTTCCGGCTCAAGGCATCCGCCACCACATTGGCCTTGCCTGGATGGTACTCGATTACCAGGTGGTAGTCTTTTATCAACTCCATCCACCGTCTCTGCCTCATGTTTAACTCTTTCTGAGTAAACACGTACTTCAAGCTCTTGTGGTCAGTGTATATGTGGCATGTCTCCCCGTAAAGATAATGTCTCCAAATCTTCAGTGCAAATACCACTGCCCCCAGCTCTAAATCACGAGTAGGGTAGTTTACCTCATGCTTCTTCAACTGTCGTGAAGCATAGGCAATTACCCTCCCATTCTGCATCAACACACATCCAAGCCCTTGGATGCTCGCATCGCTATAGACATCGTACCCCATACCCTGTTTGGGTAATGCGAGTACCGGTGCCTCGGTCAATCTCCTCTTTAGTTCAATGAAACCTTTCTCACATTTGTCATCCCATACAAACTTAGCTCCCTTACGAGTGAGTTTCGTCAATGGTGATGCCAAAACGGAGAACTTCTCCACGAACTTTCTGTAGTAGCCTGCCAACCCAAGGAAACTACGAATTTCCTTGACGTTCCTTGGCCTCTCCCATTCGGTAATGGCTTCTATCTTCTTGTTATCAACCGCAATTCCCGATCCCGAAACCACATGCCCGAGAAAGCCAATCTCCTTTAGCCAAAATTCACATTTAGAAAATTTGGCGTAGAGTTGCTTCTCCCGTAGCGTCTCGAGAACAAGTATCAAGTGCTCCTCATGCTCTTCTTCACTCTTTGAGTAAATCAAGATGTCATCTATGAACACAATCACGAATCGGTCCAAGTATTGATGGAATACTCGGTTCATCAAGTCCATGAATGCCGCGGGGGCGTTTGTTAACCCGAACGACATGACAAGGAACTCAAAATGCCCATACCTTGTGCGGAAAGCACTTTTTGGTATGTCATCTTCCTTGATCTTCAATTGATGGTACCCCGACCTCAAGTCAATCTTTAAAAATACAGTTGCTCCTCGGAGTTGATCGAACAAGTCATCAATCCTAGGCAAAGGATACCTATTCTTGATTGTGACCTTGTTCAGTTGACGATAATCGATACACATTCGAAGTGTCCCATCTTTCTTTTTCACGAAAAGAACCGGTGCTCCCCACGGGGAGTGACTTGGTCTAATGAAGCCGTTGTCCAAAAGCTCTTGTAATTGGGTTTTCAACTCGTTAAGTTCAGCGGGTGCCATACGGTATGGCGGTATAGAGATTGGTTTGGTGCCGGGCTCAACCTCGATCACGAACTCAATCTCCCTATCGGGTGGGAGTCCCGATAAATCTTTTGGAAAGACATCCGGATACTTGCACACCACCCTCACATCATCAATGCTCGTCTCTTCCTTTGTTTTGTCTACCACATATGCTAAATATGCGTGGCAACCCTTTCTCATCATACTCCTAGCTCTCACGGCGGATATGATGCAACTATTGGATTTGGCCCGATCCCCCTCGAAGCGTAAGGTTACTCCTTCATCGCCTTCGAGTTCAAGTATCTTTGTGTAGCAATCGACCCTAGCATGATGCTTCTCAAGCCAATCCATCCCCAGGATTGCATCGAATTCAATCATACTCAACGGTACGAAGTCACACGTCAAGCTTTGGCCCTCCACTTCCACCTCACACGATGGATAGTGGCTATCTCTCTCGATGTCTTCCCCTAGAGGTGTGGATACCAATAGGGCTTGAGCCATCGGCACAAGTGGTTCTTTGAATTCCCCGGCAAACGCCTCACTCACGAATGATCGTTGCGCCCCAGTGTCAATAAGGATTCTTACGTCTCTCCCGTTAATCTTTAGTGTTCCTACATTCATAAGCAATGTAAGACACACTCCCCACTTATTAGACTCATTTCTTAGGTTATAGAGTACCCCAGCTATGGTTTGGATGGTCGTCATCTAACGCCCCAACCCAATTCCATCCCGGTTCCCACCTAAAAATCAACACCGTGCCCCAATAAGGGAAAGCCGGCCGCTTTTCATGAAAGCCGGCCGGTTTTCGCACCTTGGCCTTCGGCTCGGAAGGAATGGTTACGTAAGCCGGCCGGTTTTCGCCAAACGTTTAATTGATTTAATTCCCATGAAAGACGGCCGGTTTTCATGAACGTCGGGCGACGTTCGTCGCCGTAGAATTTCAATTTTTTTTTTAAAGCCGGCCGGTTCTTACGAATGCCGGCCGGTTTTCATTAGCAACGCCTCACACCGGAGACGCCTGAACACAAGCCGGCCGGTTTTTACAAAACTCGGCCGGTTTTTGTCTGCCGAAAGATTTTAGGAAAAATCAAGTCCGAAAGCCGGGCGGCTTTCGTCAAAGTCGGGCGCCTATCGTCGCCGTAGAATTTTGCAAATAATTCGAAGGCGAAAGCCGGGCGGCTTCCGTCAATGCCGGGCGGCATCCGTCCCAGGTGGATATTCATCCACTTCTTCGAACTTGCACATCCCCGGTTGGCTATACAACGTGTACATTTCAACACTTATATTGTTTACAAAGGAATAACATCAAAAGTTCAAGAATTTACCCGCGACGGAGTCCGGGTTAGCACGTGCATCGGCTTCCGTAATCGCATAGACCCTCGCTTGGGTCCTCCCTTGATTAACGGACGGTGCATTGCTTGTGCTAGCTCCACCGTGCCCCGTGTTTGCATGAGGTGCCGCTGTCCGGTTCCTGCTCATCATGGTCCCACCACTCGGCCCGGCACTCACGGTTCGCCCAAGTTGTGGGCAACTCGACCTCATGTGCTCCGTATCGCCACATTGATAGCACCTCGGGGGATCACGACACCTGCCCACGTGGTTCCTCTTGCAATTCTTGCATTTGGGCGCTGTTGAGGCTTGTGATCCCGAGTGTTGTCCACTCATTCTCGGGTTTCCTCTTGATGGCGGTGCAGGGGTCCTAAATGAGCTCCCTCCCCCGTGGTTCCCCTTCTTATTGGAACCTTGGGGGCCTTGGTTCTCCCATTTTCTTTTCTTTGCCTCCTCGGCATTTCTTCGCTTTCTTTCTTCCCATTCTTTCTCCCCCTTCAAGCCCTGCTCAACAACTTGACTAAACGTCATATTAGGCAATTGTGTTGCCCTCTCACGTATGTCAAGGTCCAAGGCATCCCAGAAGTGGTTCACCATTCGGTTTTCATCGCATGCATATTCCGGTATGAACTCGGCAAGCTCCCGGAATTTGTGCTCAAGTTGCCTCACAGTATACTTGCCTCCTTGGGTCAAGTTGGTGTATTCTCTCCTTTTCAAGTTCACCTCGAAATCGGAGTAGTATTGATTGAAGAATTCTTGGCGGAAGTTCTCCCAAGTGACTGTCTCACCATACTTCCCTTTAACACCGTCCCACCACGTGGACGCCATTCCCTCTAGCAACCTCGTTGCCACTCTCAACTTCATGATCGGCGGCAGCTCCATGTCAAGAGCCGCTTCGTTGAATCTCTTGATCCACTCGGCCGCAATGGAGATGTCTCCCGTTCCATCAAACGGTTTACACCCCAAATCTCTTGCTTCCTTGAGGTACTTTGAGATCCTTATTATCGGGACCTCGGTACCTCGATCATTCCGGGACTCTACATGTCCCCTGGAACCCACACGACTTCCTCCCCTGGAAGCCCCTCCCAAAGCTCGCCTTGCCCGGCGCCTTTGGCGATCCTGTTGGTACTGACGGAGCAGCTCCTCCATCCTTTCTAGAGCGTCATCATCGTCGCTCTCACCATCATCGTCATCATATTCCCCATCATATGGGGTCTCAACCGGTTCGGTTCCCGGTTGATACGTCGAATCCTCCTCGGAATCGTATTGTTCATCGATTGTCTCCACATGACCGTCACTCACCGTTAACGAGTGACCCGCACGGCCCTGCCCGCGAGACGCCCTCGATGCCCCCCGACTGCCATGTTGGGATCCCCCCGGTGCCTGGCCAGTCGGGTTTCTTCGAGTGACTTTACCGGTACGTTCCATTTCTGAAAGAGGTAGAGATTGAGTCATTAGACCCGTATCAAATGTCAAATGACGGATAGGCACTTAAAGACATCCTTTGGCTCAAATCGCCGCCATGCCAATTGTTAAGGGTACCATCTTAACAATTAGAGACCTTGCAACTCAAGTACCAAAAGTTCTATAAGTACAAAACTTTATGCTCATGGTTTTCAAAATCATTTTCAAAAAGAATTTTGAAGCCTCATTATGAAGTTTACGGACTAAGGCTCTGATACCAATTAAATTGTCACGCCCCGGACCTACCGGACACGTCAACAACCCGCCGTACAGTACGAATAGTCAACCGCAGTCCAACTCATCCATACTATACTAGGCGTCTTGAATATCATTCACAATAGTACATCCATAAACAATCATAATGTAAAATATTTAATTAAGCAGCGGAAATAGTAGATACAAGCATTCGAGCCACACGTGGCAAACACGGGCATACAAGCCCTAAATAATTATTCGGGAAATAGTATCCATGAGCAATAATTTAAATGTTTTAATATAGGAACGGAGGAAGCACGAACCACGTCTCCTCTCCTTGATAATCCGCCCGAAGCAACGGTGATGGTAGCAACCTTCAAGTTCTACCTGAAACTGTGAGGTGGCCTCCCCCGTGAAGGGGAGGTCAGTACTTGGAAGCATTTGACAAGTACAATGACAACTATACTAAGTATAATCAAAGTTTCAATTTCCAAGACCCTCACATAGGGTGATAATATAATATAGGTCATAACCCGTGGTTACCCTCTTTGAAAATATACTTACTTTATATATAAAGTCAAGTAGTCGGCCCGAAGACCCATGTTTCACTTTGAAAACGTTCAACCCTTTCCCCGTGACTTCAAGCCACGCCTATCTATATTAATTCACCATGCTAGAGGCTTCCTCTAGTCAGGTTTTGCCGTGCTAGAGGCTTACTCTAGTCACTAAATTCGGTGTTAGAGGCTTCCTCTAATCACCTTACATACTTTGTGCTGGAGGCTTCCTCCAGTCACATTACATTATGCTAGAGGCTTCCTCTAGTCATCCTACACTACGCTGGAGGCTTCCTCTAGTCGTCCTACACGAATGCTGGAGGCTTCCTCCAGTCATTCTTAATCATGCTAGAGGCTTCCTCTAGTCACGATACTAACTCACTAGCAAGTTCTATGCCTAGAGTTCCTCAATCTTGAGTAGCCAATGAGGCCTACTCCTAATGTAACTTAGTGGTTACCCATTCCTACCTTAAGACATCTCATAAGACTACTTAAGGTGCATCTTTCACAATCCAAGTCCTTATGATTTGTTCTATCTCTTTTTATACAACATTCCCAATTAGTAAATTAAATACTAATCCATTTGTCTTTAAACAGCCAAGCTCCTTAACTCATAATTATTTGGCTCATTCCTACGGATTTTCCAATCCGTATACGATTTAATCTCAATATCAAAAATATCACTTTTATCCATTCATGATTTCTATACATGAAGTAAAAGTATATTTTATCACAAAAAAATTCATGGTTTGTACAATCATTATACCTTCATACTTATGATGCATCATCATACACAACTTTCTCATAAATTTGTACGTTATGCATCTTCTACTCACGAACAATGATATTTTCATTTAGGCATTATTAATCATTAATAATCCATGAAAATCACATTTAATTACTTTAGGTAATCTTATGAAATTAACCCAAAGATTATAAGCAATATAGTCAGCCATCCTCACCTTATGAAGTGCTGAAATAGTTGCCTTTGTTAAGCCGTTCGATCAATCCCCGTTCTAAACCGATTGGAGATGAAAATTCTGGACAGCAGACGAAAGCCGGGTGGCTTTCGTGAAAGGTGGGCGGCTTTCGTGGTCTGCAGCTACGAACAGCTCCCTTAAAGTGGCGGTTTCCGGCGATTTCGACTCCTATCGATTCACCAACTCTTCTAAGTTAATTATCACCACTTTATAATAATATAATACACTTTTAAACGTGTAGAACTCATGGTTTAATCCACCATATGATTTCTTAAAAATCATACACCATAAAACTAGTTAAGAGATTGTTTGTTGAGTTCTTACCTCAACACAACCCTTTTCTTCTTGGATTTCCTTTGTTGATGCTTCCTTCAAGCTATGGATGGTGTGAAGACTTTTCCCTTGAGCTCTCCTCTCCCTTAGCTTGTTCGAATGGTTGCAAAAGAGTGGGGGAGTTTCCTCTTCAATCACTTATCCAATGAGTGAGCAAATGGGGACATATGGGTGTGGGTGTTTGTCTTGCACATCACCTCTCACATAAGTCCACCCCAACTCATGCTAATTTGTCTCCTCCCAATTATTTTGGGAGTTATTTGACTGATAGAGTATCTCAAGTGGGTGTAGAAAGTCCCTCCCAATTATCCCTGGTATTTTTAGCAGGTTGGGTCAAAATAGCACTCGGGTTGTCCAAATATTTTTATCAACTTTTGTTGGCACTTTATTGGGCTTCTATAATTTATTATGATGACCCAACTAAATATTTGGTAGCCCATTCTCATATAATGGACCCGAGGAAAAATTTAATTAATCTCTCATTAATTAAATGTATCAATCAATCACACGAAATTTATTCGCTAGGAAGTTCAAGTACATTTTGAGTTTCAAATTCAAGTACATCCGGGTGCGGTGTCACACAATTGGCCACACCATCGTAAATTCGCATTGCTTGGAAGTTGGAACGCTATTAGAAGTTACAGGAAGCAGCGGGTCAACTGCCAAATGATGAGATCGATCCAAATCCGTCAGAATTAAAGGATGATTGTTCCGATCTTGTTGATATGATGAAGATGAGAATTGAAAGAGGCTGGCCGGTGGTAGCAGGCGGCTGGATGGCGGCACAAGTCGGATGGATGGCAACAGGCGCCTGGAGGGCAGCAGCAGGTGGCTGGTGGCTGTGCGGCAGGAAGGCATCGATAGGTAGTGGGAGGCTAGAGGTTAGGGTTGGGTTTTATAGGGCTTAGTCTAAAGGGTATATTAGTCGATAAATAATATTTATTTATTTATTAATTACGAAATTAAATAAATATTACTAATTTAAGTATTATTTTGGGGGAAAACAACTTAGGTCATAGATTGAGAAAGTGGGAGAGTTTTGATCATACCTAAGGTAATTATCTCTTAATTTATTTAAACCAAAAGGTGAAGGTAAGGGTGGTGTTTTAGGAGGTGTAATAGGCGTTTAGCATTGGATCCGTTTTTATATAGGTTTTGAAAAGTTTGATACGGAGTAATTAGTACTTTCTCCGTTCTTTAAATGTAATGGTCCACATTTCATGTTTACCAACACACAAGTTTGATCATTAATATCTTTATTCCTTATTAATAAAAAAAATAAAAAATTTAGATTTTGAAAATTTAAAATGAGAGGGATTTAACATTTTTAAATTTAATTTATACTACATTAATAAATAAAATTCAATGATATTGCAAAAAGTCCAATGATGCATTTAAAAGAGAACAAAGGGAGTATATAGTGCGAAGTAGTATTTAATGGTTTGATTTTCCTAGTTATGTATTACTCTAGAACGTGCATAACTTTTTAGTTCTTACAAATGGGGAAATAGAATTTTTTATAAATATTTGATTAATGATTTTACTTTGAAGATACTTAGGAGGACAACCATATTCATGTGAAAGCTCATGGCTATGTATGTAATACGGAGTATTATTTTAAGATTGTTTGATTTGTGTATGGTAAACATTATGAAATTTATATTTTTGTTTAACTATCAAATTTATTTGTAGTAGTATATTACACCCACCCGTCTCAAATTTAAGTTCCCAGTTTAACTTGTACGATATTCTATGAGACAGCTTGACCCTAAATATCTAAAAACTGTACATATGAAACCTATAATGAATTAACCACATATTTTAACCACACAAAACTCATGTTGTCATGCATGCAAAAACACACTCCGTATTTTACATCAAACCAATCATAAACAAACTTAATTAATACTCATGGTACACTGGGTGTACTCACTAGCTTTTAGCAATTTCATTGTTTATCATTGTTGTAGATTATGAAACCTTTTCAAAGGTAGAGATGAAAAGGCAATTGTGGAGTGATGAGAACTTGTAGGGAGTCACCTTTGCGACACCTTGTCCAATAGCTCCAGACATGTAAATGAGGTCACTTGAAGGTGTTGTCACATCAAATCCCTGATAATCACGGGCCATCGTCCGCAAATACAACGTCCAATGTTGTGTATGTGGAAATATTACCTTTCATTAATTAAAGCACTCTCCTTGTGTTGATTTGTCAAGAATCTCTCTGATCTAGTTTGAACATGTCGGGCTCCATCCAATAGCATGGGTCACGATGAAGCTTTGAAACATTTACCAACAAATGTGTGCCCATGAAGACATGGTAGTTGTTGATCGTGCAATCTTGTAGCGCCTCATGGGGTAATCAAGAGGGGTCATGCTGGATGCAAACGAAATATTTCTTTCACTACCGCTTGAATATAAGTCAAATTGTTTATATGAAAGTCATTGACTAGCCTTTGTCTCCCAACATGCATCTCCAGCTCACCGTACCTTGGATCTTTTCCAACACATCCTCATTATTCAAGACCAAACACAAAGCCCATGTAAATGAATTTACAGTTCTATTTGTACCTCCTCCCAACAATGTCTGTCATGAAACTTAAACGCAAGTTGTTATATGGTCTAACTCACTGATGAGCACTTTGTCACGGTTCGTCAAAATAATATTCGATACTAGCACTTATTCGAAATAGGAATAGGAATTAATTAATATGCAAGGGAAGAAGTTAAGAAAATAACTCACAACTTTAATAATCAACAAGCTTCAAGAGCAACACCAAAAAATGGAAGTTTAGCTCCTCATTTGGAGACTAAACATGCTATAAAAATATAAAAGAAATACTATTCTAAACTGAGCTTAAGAGTATGAAAGAAGGAATGATTATTTGTGAAGGAAAAATGTGTTATTTATAGGTGTTTTTCAACACCTTGGGTAGGGTTCCCAACCGGGTTAAGTGCCCACCCGACCGGGTGCATGTCAAAACCAGATAATCTTCCACGTTCTTGTGTTTCAGCACGTCGTTTTGTCCCGGGTCACATCTGACCCGACCGGGTCAAGTAGGGGGCCCGACCGGGTCCAGTGATTTTCCAGGCACTTTCGCTTGTTAAATTGTACCCGACCGGGTGAGTATTCCTACCCGACCAGGTAAGTGTCCCTGGGCAGCATTCCTCTTGTTTTTCCTCCTTTTCCTTGCCAAAAACTCTACCACTACTTTACAACTTATAAATGGAAGCTAAAAATAATTACAAACCAAATAAAACAAATGTTTACAAACTAATAAAAATGGTAAACAATACACACAAATCAAACATAAAAATATACATTTATGCACTACTAATTAGTGCATATCACTCACCTCAAAAATGAAAAAAAGTTGTCTACTCATTAAACAAATTAGTAGCTAGCACCTCAAACGTCATACGAAATGTTAGAATGATATTGGGAGTAACAGTTTTTTGTGTGAAAAATTGATCATTAAATGTTTAACATTGGTGTAAATGAATCACACTTTATTGATACCGAAAGCAATACAACAACAACACCAACAACAACATTCAAGCCTTAGTCCCAAAAGATATTGATACATTCCACAAAATTTAAAACACATATAAAACCGGTTCATGATGAACAAAAAAACATCATTAGCATGATAATGATATTTAGTGCGTTAATGATGCTCAAGTATGCAATTTTGATTTATCTTTAATTTAAGTATTCAAGTTTTGAGTAATACAATAAAAAGGAGTAATGCACTATTTGCGGTGATGTAAAAGGACGAGCTTTCTACTATTATTTGCACTACCCAGATTTAGGATTATATTCTTATTGGTGTGGATACGTTTTTGTCGGCCGGATTCGGCTAAGTACACATCGGATGTCGTTTTTTGGCAGTCTCCTTTGTGAACACAAAGGTTAAGGGAGCAACAACCTATTCTACCTTCCTACACTCCTCTCACTCAGCTTCACACAGAAGAAGGAGTTCTCACAGACTGTTCTCAAAAGGGTTCACAAGGTGATTGATACAGGGAAGGAAGGAGCTATTGTCCGTAGAAAACAATAACACATGTTGTAAGATGCAGGGAAATATCATAATACAGAGGATTTGGCTTATTAGCTCAAGGGATTGGACGGACAGTGCAAGGGACAACACAATCACACACCTCACTTATTTGGTTCAAATGTAAATGGGAGAAACACACTCGATACAAAACAAGTTTGGTAACTAGAGTAAGAGTAGTGGGTTGCTAAATAGGATGTCAACTATCATTAATATACAAAGGCTATTTGGGCCAATAATATATTAACAATCTCCACCTTTGGCCCAAGGTAGTGCACTGAGACAATTCACGGAACCGCAGACTCATTATTACCGAATTATTACAAGTATTATCTCAAAGATGATACAAGTAATATAAGAGAATACCCCATGTATTCTCAGATCACAAAGGGGCCAACACACCAAGCATGGTGAGTCCATAAAGGAGTTAACTCTACCAAATGATCATCGAGTTTAAAGGGACACCAACACTAAACTCTTAACAAACACTAGATAAGTTAATAGTAAATCGAGGCAACACAGAAAAAATCATCCAAAATCAAAATTTAAAATCTTTTGACACGAAACAAATTTTTCAACATGTAAACATTTAGTACTCATGTGAGCAGGATTAAACTCTGAGGGAATTTGCTCTAACTTTATAATTCCCTTTTCAACTATATCTCGAATATAATGGAATCTAACATCAATATGCTTAGTTCTATCATGGAAAACAGAATTTTTACACAAATGAATAGCAGATTGACTATCAGAAAATATAACCATATTTTTGTCAAGAAAATTAATTTCATGCAAAAGACCTCTAAGCCAAATAACATCTTTGAAAGCTCCTGTGGCAGCAACATACTCAGACACAGTAATAGATATAGCAACAACAGGTTGAAGTTGAGATTTCCAACTTACATAAGAGCCACACAGATTAAGCACATAAGAAGTTGTAGACTTTCTATTATCTCTATCATTAGCATAATTGGAATCTACATAACCAATTCATTTAACACGTTCAGAGCACTTAGAAAAAGTCAAACCCACATTCATAAAATATTTCAAGTACCTTAACACTCATTTCATTGCATTTCAATGAAGCATTCCAGGATTAGACATGTATCTACTTAAGCAACTAACCACATATATATGCAATGTCTGGCCGGCCTAGTACTAACCATGAGATACATGACAGATCTTATAGCATTCGAATAAGGCACATTTTTCATTTCATTCATTTCAATTTTAGTCTTGGGGGACTGATCCTTACTTAACATAAAATGAGAAACAAGAGGCACATTCACAGATTTAGCATTGGACATAGAAAATTTACTCAAAACCTTATCAATGTATAAACTTTGATTCAACACTAGAGTAGATTTCTATCTATCTCTGATAATGCTTATGCCTAAAATTTTCTTAGCATTGCCAAAGTCTTTCGTGTCAAAGTTTTCACAAAGAGATTTTTGACATGTTCAATAGACTTCAAACAAGGACTAACAATTAACATGCCATCCACTTAGAGCAATAAAAGTATACGCAAAGAGTCAATATTTTTATAATACAAACAATGATCATGGAAGCTCTTAGAAAATTTTGAAGATTACATGCACTTGTTAAATGATATGCACTAATTAGTAGTGCATAAGTGTATGTTTTTATGTTTGATTTGTGTGTATTGTTTATCGTTTTATTTAGTTTGTAAATATTTGTGTGATTTTAGTTGTAATTGTATTTTAATCTTCATTTGTAAGTTGGAAAGTAGAATTAGGAATTATGGTGTTGGAAAGGGAGACTTTGAAGTGAAGAAAAAGGAGATTGGACTGTCCAGGAGCTGAAACCCGACCGGGTATAACACTTGACCCGGTCGGGTAAGATTTAACACACGAAGAAGCTCAGGAAGTTTCTAGACCCGGTCGGGTCCCCTATCCCACCCGGTCGGGTCTGACTTGACCCAGGACATTTTAACGTGCTGAAACACAAGAACGTGGAAGATTATCTGATTTTGACATGCATCCGGTCAGGTGGGCACTTGACCCGGTCGGGTACCCAGCCCAAGGTGATGAAAAACACCTATAAATAGCACATTTTTTCTTCACAAATAATCACTCCTTCTTCCATACTCTTAAGCTCAACTTAGAATAGTATTTCTTTTATATTTTTATAGCATGTTTAGTCTCCAAATGAGGAGCTAAACTTCCATTTCTTGGTGTTGCTCTTGAAGCTTGTTGATTATTAAAGTTGTGAGTTATTTTCTTAACTTCTTCCCTTGAATATTAATTCTTCTTTTAATCTATCTATATATTAATGTTGAGGATTGTTCCTAAGATGACGATTAGTTAACATCTCGACATTAGTTATAGTAGTATTTATTTTCTTCCTCTATATATTAATGTTGAGGAGTGTTGCTAAGATGACAATTAGTTAACATCTTGACATTAGTTATAGTAGGATTTATCATCTTTAATATTCTTCCTTGAATATTAATGAATTCCTATTCATATTTCATATTAATATTTTGAACATTACTTAAAGGATCAACTAGTTTTGTTTCATTTATCAATTATTACTAGAATCGATCGACGAATACGCTTGTTAATCGTTGATGGTTTCACAAGTAACTTCGGTTTATTAATGCCCGGTCGTGGTAAATAAACTTAAGAGGGATTAATTTTGTTGGTTAAACCAAAATCGTTGTGTTGAGGTTATCAATCTCAATTGATTTCATCAAAGAGTTAAGAGATTAAATGCTATTATCAAGTCGGTATATGGCGGTGTTCTATACTTGACTAATAGTAAGGGTTATTAATGAACGGTCGTTGTTACTAACTACCCTCGATGAATTGGATATACTCCTCGATTGAGTATTCGAGAGGGGATAAGTTATAGATATAACAATGATCGACTAAAATATATCAACAAGTGGAAGGTAGCTATGCCAAGTCTTTTTTATCTTTGAATTAAATCACATATGAGTTGTTCATCTTTGTGTTTAATTAAATTAAATCATTCAATCCTAAACCCCCCTTTTATTTACTAGTTTTATAAAAAAAGAATTGTTCCTTTCCCTGTAGATACGAACTCTAGTACGATATACTACGTATAAGTGTTTGTATTGAATTTATTGTGACGCACCGTGACAAAGTGCCCGTTATTAAACTTAATATTCCATTGCTTAAGTGATTGTTTTAAACCATACAAAGATTTTTTCTAAAAACACACATGGTTGGGAAATTTAGGGTCCACAAAACCCCCAGGTTGGTGGATATAAATATTCTTATCAAGATCATCATGTAAGAAAACAGTAGTAACATCCTTCTGTTTAATTCCCAATTAAAATGAGCAACTAAAGCAAGTCGCTAGTCGGGCGGTTGAGGGGCGCCTAGCGCCTAGGCGGCCGACTAGGCCGATTTTTAGGCCGACTAGGCCGATTTTTTGGCCGACTAGGCTGATTCGGCCTCTACGGTTAGGGCCGACTAGGCCGCCTAGACCGATTAATCGGTCCGCCTAGGCCGATTTTTAGAACAATGATTCTAATGGTGGTGAATTTGACAACAAGAACAAAAATTTCAGCATAATCAATTCAATCCTTTTGAGTAAATCCCTTAACTACTAATCTAGCTTTAAACCTCACATTTTCAGATTTTTACGTTACCTTAAAAAACCACCTACAATCCACTAAGCAACAACTAGTGGGTGTAGTAATAAGTTTCCAGGTTTGATTAAATTAAAAGGATTCCATCTCACTATTCATAGCAGTAATCCATTCTTCAGAATATTTTGACTTTAAAGCCTCTTTAAAAGCTTCTATATTAATGTTGGGGAGTGTTGCTAAGATGACAATTAGCTAACAATTATCAACATTAATATAGAGATAGATTAAGGGAAGAATTAATATTGAAGGGAAGAAGTTAAGAAAATAACTCACAACTTTAATAATCAACAAGCTTCAAGAGCAACACCAAGAAATGAGAATTTAGCTCCTCATTTGGAAACTAAACATGCTATAAAAATATAAAAGAAATGTTATTCAAAACTGAGCTTAAGAGTATGGAAGAAGGAGTGATAATTAGTGAAGGAAAAGTGTGGTATTTATATATATGTGTTTTTCAACACCTTTGGCCGGGTCAAGTGCCCACCCGACCGGGTGAATGTCAAAATCAGATAATCTTTCACGTTCTTGTGTTTCAGCATGTCGTTTTGTCCCGGGTCACATCTGACCCGACCAGGTGAAATATCTCACCTGACCGGGTGATTGTAGTTTCCAGCCACCTTCGCTTTTCAATGTCTTACCCGACCGGGTGCAATACCTCACCCGACCGGGTGATTGTCCTGGGTAGCCAATAATCATTTTTCTTCACTTCAAAGTCTTTCTTTCCAACACCATAAATCCCAACTCTACTTTACAATACAACTTACAAATGAGAACTAAAATACAATTACAACTAAAATCACACAAATGTTTACAAACTAAATAAAATGGTAAACATTTCACACAAATCAAACATAAAAACATACATTTATGCACTACTAATTAGTGCATTTTTTTTTTAAACCCGGAAGGCAAACCACCTAAGTCGGTGGGGGTAAATGTCGGGGAACATTTACCAGATTTTATTAAAAACAAAATAAAGTACAATGGAAAGGGGGACTAGACCAAAACCTTTACGAAGGAGGCATACCTCCCAAAATTACATCATACCAGAACAGAAAAGAACAACAACAATTGGGGGGGACCAAACCTTACCCAATTGAAAAGAAAAAAACATTAAACAAGCCATCTAATAGAAGGTATGTTAAATAAATCTAAATTAAATGGAGTAAAGCACTTTATAGATCATATACTTTATATGGTGTACTATATCTTCCACCTTGGTCTTTGCCGCCTAAAAACAAATAGCGTTTCTTGTTCTCCCCGTCCAATATATAGTATAGCAAAAAGATATCCTCATGGCTTTAGCCTTGATATGTGCACCATTATGTTCCTTCTTTATCCACTTGACCGCACTGTTCCATTATTTTTAAGAGTAGATGATGATAAATATGATATAACAATGAACAAAGAATAATCTTGAAACCACTAAATATCAAAGTTAGTGTTTAACTAAATTTATTACGTAGTACATAATTTTATGTTTGATACTTCATTGTCGGGATTGAGCGGGATTAAGCGGGATTTCCAATCGGGATCCCAACTTAATCGGGATTTTAATGTCAGGATCCCGACTAAATCGGGACGAGATACGTGATCCTCTTGTAGTTTGAATCGGGATCGGGACGGGATCGGGATTTGGGCAATCGAGAGAGGGATCATCCCGATCCCACCCCTATGTATATGTAGCTTGCTTGGGATGAGTTTTTGAGGTGACTGAGTATCCTTGCTTGGGAGGACCCATACGTGTTTTTTGCTATTGTAGAGATGTACATAAATACTTTGGATATATATATACAGAAATGCTCAGGTCCCTCCGGAGGGACGGGAGCAGCCGTCCGAACTTCACTGTTTGGGGCGGTTCCCGATGGAATTTTTCGATGAAATTTTTTGAGCATGTTCCTCATCAAGTCTAGTTTGTCCATACCAAATTTCAGTTCAAAATTCGACCGGGAAGGCAGTCAAATAAATTCTTGAAACTTACTGCACATTCTGCGCATATATAGAGAGAGATTATCTAAAAAAAATTCCCTACTGCCCATACAGCCATACTCTATCTAAAATACCCAAACCTCATCTTCCAATCTCAGAATTTATTTATTCTAAATAATGGGTGTTTCTGAATAAGAGAAAGTGCTAAAACCCTTGGTGAAACAGCACCATTTTATCTACTGAGTGTAAAACAAATTATCGATCAACATCAATAAAACCATATCCCGTACCAGCAAAAAACAAGGCGCAGAGATTGAACGTTACAAACAGACACACAGAAAAAACGAATAAAGCGAAAACGAAATGTGTTGGAAAATGGAAACGATGGTTCGTGATTCGCCGCGAATGGAAATTGCAGGGCAAACAGCTAGCTGCATGATATCTGTGCTAAGCTCTGTTTTTAGTGCGATTTTACCGGCAATGAAATCGGGAAGGAGAGAGGAGAAAAGCAAAGTTCAAAAAGAAGAGAGAAATGTAACGAAGGAAAAATGAAAGGGGCCAATGGGAATATAAAGGGGCTTCAGTGGGGATATTTATATCTGTCAAAATGGGTTAAGGGTTGGTTTGAAACTGCTTTTAAAAAAGCACTTCTCAGCTTTTGGCTTTTAAAAAGAACTTATTTTCTCAAACACTACAACTTTTATTTTTCTCGATTCCCGCGTCAAAAATGCTTTTACTTTTTCTATTATACAAAAAATACTTATTTTACCAAACACTAACCACTTTTACTTTTCAAAATCATTTTTTTCTCAAACACTATCAACTTTTATTTAATCACTTCTCCCCATTTCATTTAAAAAAACACTTTTTTAAAAGGAGAAGCTGTTGCAAACAGACCCTAAAATCTGCGACCAGTTTAAACCCATTTATTGGTGGAATAAGATTGTGATTTTCTTATTCATTTAGGTTGTAGGTTTCGCGGATCAACTTACACGGGTTGCGGGTTTAAGTGGGTTGGCCCAACGGGTTACGGGTTGGCCTGCGGACTAATATACAAACATATAATTTTGACTTTTTAAACTTTAATATTGTTCTTTTACTATCAAAATTATTATAATTACAATTTAAAAAATTACAAACATTTCAAAATAATTATGATTTATATAACAAATATTCAAATTAATTGCTGAAACATACTCCATCCGTCCCGAAATTAACTTCCACTTTTTTTTCGGGCAGTCCCGAATTTAACTTCCCACTTCCTTGTTTGGCAAATTATATATATCAAAACAGTGCCAAACAATGTTGAAACAGTGTCGAAACAACGTTGAAACAGTAAAATTTACCCTCTAGTAAATTTATTTCCTTAATATGTGTGAAATCCAAGCGGGAAGTTAATTTCGGGACGGAGGGAGTATATTTTATGTGGAGTTCGATATATTATTTAACAGTTAGTAGTCATGATTTACAATAATCACTCAAAAGGTTTAAATACATCTTTACTTTTATATAACGAATATTTTTATTACATACCCTCTTGTAGTTTTTAAGTTCTGGTACTACGGATCATTTAATACGGATTATTACTTAATTAAATTAAACTTAACAAGTATGGGCTCTTGGTGTTTACACAATAGGATTCAATAATGCTTCTTCTATTGATATTTTATTTTGTTTTATTAAATATTTATATATTATTATATATGTAATTCAAGCCTTTTAAAAATCAGAAGTTTATTTTTCTCCCACTAGGGCTTGTTTTTCGGGAGGCGGTCGTTTCGGCTGTGGGTTCCGTTGGCTTCGGCCAATTTTCCTGATCCGGTGATTGGCGTTCTCTGGCCTGGGGAGCGTCGACGCGGAGTTCAAGTTCGAACTTGTTGCGGGTTTCTTCTGCTTCACGGCAAGCAGTTTTGGGATGAGCGGTGTGGCTGAAGGCTTTCGTATTGGGCAGTTTTGATATCATGGCTCGAGGAGATCGGCGTTGTGGCCAAGGCTTGAGGATGTGGTGGTGCTGTTGTTGTTGGAGGAGATCGGCGGTGCTATGGTCGCACGAAGTAGGAATGAGTTTGGTTCTGCAGGGACGGAGGATTAATCCATGGTCGTTGACAACCATAGGTCATGGAGGATCATTTACCATGGTACCGGTGGTTTGACCTCCTCCTGAACCACCACCATGGGATGTACGAGGTGCTAGAGTTCGTGATCATTTTTCTTGTAGTTTTTATCTGTTTGTTATTTGTTGTCTTGTGTCCTTTTTTGTTGTTGGTTTTGACAGTTTGTTTGAGTTTTTTGCCTCTCTTTGTGTCATTGGGTATGGTTGGATCTATGAGAACGGGTTTGGCTGTGTCAAGCTCACTACATGATTAGCGATTCGTGTTGCTCTTTCAGGGGTGACCATCCCAAAGTCTCAAAAGGGTTACAATCGTAGTTGTTGGAGTGTCAGTTGGTGTCAGTTTTATTTTTCATTTGCTTGATGTAATGATCCCGAATCTTTTGATGTGAATAGAGGCCTGTTTGATGATAAAAAAAGGTATGGGCTCTTAGTATTTTGATTTCTTATATTTTCTTTACTATGTAGTACTACTTACTAATGTAAACATATACTCAATGGTAATTATTTTTAAAGAATCTTTTATCATATATTTTTTACGTCGGGCTATGGGCCAACTTGTTTAACCCATCCCATGGGTTAGGTGGGTTTGGTTAGAGTTGTAGAAATTCTGGCCCGTCATTAAACGAGTTTGCCCGACTGACGTGCACTTTGTCGTAGTGTGCCTCAAATTAAATTCACTACTAAGGGCTAATACCGTAGTATAGCGTAGTAGAGTTCGTTTCCATAGGGAAAGGAATAACTCTCTTTTTAGTAAATAAAGGGGGGGTTTTGATTGAGTGATTTAATTAATTTAAACACGAAGATGAACGACTTATATGAGATTTAATTTAAGAATAAAAGGACTTGGCATTGCTACTTTCCACTTGTTGATATATTTTAGTCAATCATTGTTATATCTATAACTTATCCCCTCTCGAATACTCAATCAAGGAGTATATCCAATTCATCGAGGGTAGTTATTAACAACGACCATTCATTAATAACTCTTACTATTAATCAAATATAGAACAACGCCGTATACCGATTTAATAGTAGCATTTAATATCTTAACTCCTTGATGAAATCAATTGAGATTGATAACCTCAACGGTCTCGGTTTAACCAAAAAAATTAATCCCTCTTAAGTTTATTAACCACGACCGTGCATTAATGAACCGAAGTTACTTACTTGTGAAACCATCAATGATTAACCATCGGTTCGTTGATCGTTTCTAGTAATAATTAATATATGGAACAAAACTAGTTGATCCTTTAAATAATGTTCAAAGTATTAATATGAAATATGAATAGGAATTAATTAATATTCAAGGAAGGATATTAAAGATGATAAATCCTACTATAACTAATGTCAAGATGTTAACTAATTGTCATCTTAGCAACACTCCCCAACATTAATATATAGAGGAAGAAAATAAATACTACTATAACTAATGTCGAGATGTTAACTAATTGTCATCTTAGCAACACTCCCCAACATTAATATATAGATAGATTTCGGGCGTAATTAATATTCAAGGGAAGAAGTTAAGAAAATAACTCACAACTTTAATAATCAACAAGCTTCAAGAGCAACACCAAGAAATGGAAGTTTAGCTCCTCATTTGGAGACTAAACATGCTATAAAAATATAAAAGAAATACTATTCTAAACTGAGCTTAAGAGTATGGAAGAAGGAATTCATAAAAGTGAAGGAAAAGTGTGCTATTTATATGTGTTTTTCAACACCTTGGGCGGGTACCCGACCGGGTCAAGTGCCCACCCGACCGGGTGCATGTCAAGATCAGATAATCTTCCACGTTCTTGTGTTTTAGCACGTTAAACTGTCCCGGGTCAAATCCGACCCGACCGGGTGGTATAGGTGACCCGACCGGGTCTGTGTAATTTCCAGCCACCTTCGTCTGTTAAATCTTACCCGACCGGGTCAAGTGTTTATGCCCGGTCGGGTTTCAGCTCCTGGACAGTCCAATCTCCCTTTTCTTCACTTCAAAGTCCTCCTTTTCAACACCATAATTCCTAATTCTACTTTACAACTTATAAATGAAGATTAAAATACAATTACAACTAAAATCACACAAATGTTTACAAACTTACTAAAACGGTAAACAATCCACATAAATCAAACATAAAAACATACACTTATGCAATACTAATTAGTACATATCACCGACCCAACCCACATAAAGCATAACCCGTTACGGGCCGGATCGGGTTGGGTAGAGTTGACCTGTTTGACAGCTCTAGGGATATGGATGCAGTTTGCTCTTGACACTAATATTCTTATTTACCCAGTCGTATAATGTTAGATGAAATGTTAGGGAGCGTTTGTGATCGCTTGTAATTTTAAAAAGTGATATTTTGAAGTGATTTTAGAGAAAATGTTTAATAGTAAAAGTTAGTAGTGAGAAACAAGTGCTTTTAAAAAAGTAAAAGTGGAGTGTTTGATTAAATAAGTGAATTTGTATAATAGAAAAAGTGAAAAGCACTTCAAAGCACCCCTAAACCTGCTTACAACTTTTATCTTTGAAATGCTTAATTTAATTAGAAGTTGTCACTTGAAAACACTCTGTTGAGATTTAATCCCGTAGATCCAAAATCCCAACACAAACTTTGGGATATTAAGGACGATTTACAGTAAAAATGCTTAAGGAATTAGATTAATTAATAATGCACTCAACATCTCACTTGTATTAAAGCAATATTATTGATTAGAAGTAAATGGCCGAATGACACTTCGGTTCTGATGCTAATACAAGAGCTAGAGTGAGAATATATGCTTGTGAGTATCAAAATGCTAACCCCTCACAATGGAGTAAATGCTCCTATTTATACTAGAAGGGGGTACGTGGGGGGATGATGTGGCCGAACCCAATTGGTGGCTTCTCTTGCCACTTGTTCACTCATGCCTCCACCTGAAGCCGCCATAGTCCAGCATTAAATGCAGCCTGTCGCTTGTGAGGCTTCTGGATCGGGTATTGGACCCGGGCAATTTGTGGACAATAACATCGTTGATCATCTGCCAAGTGTAGAATCTAGCCCGTTTGGGATAGGTTGAATGGCTTCCATGCTAAACGGCTGTTTTCCAGTTCGGCATTTGTTCATATCTGTTGGGCTTTCCGTGGGTTTACCCCTTTTCCTGGGCCCTCAAGACAATTTGGGTCGGATGTTGGGCTGGAGGCCCAATATCCCAACACACTCATGTAGGTTTTTTTTATCCAGGAGCTGCAAAACACTTTTAATCTCATACAAACACCCCCTTAGTCAGTCATACGCCCTTAAAGGTAGATTGTAGTTTTGTCTCATAATATTATGTACAGAGTATAAGACTTATATATCTTCATATTTATTTTAATTTTCGTTTTAATTTCTATATCATTGCTAATCCACTACATTTCATCAACTTTTGCTTTTGGATTCTTGTGTAAAGTCTGTGTGTACATTATCAATTTATCATAGTGAAACGAGTCATCAATAACCAGCCATGATGCAGGGCCGTCTACTGGGCTGTGCAAGCCGTGCTTCTGCACTGGGCATACAAATAACTAAGGCCCACATTTAAAAAAAACAGTAGTATATGTATGAATATTTAATAGAAATTCAAGAGCCCAACTAAAAAATGCGTAGTAGTAATAAAGAACTCAACGCTTTTTACGTATGTGGATCAAGCAACTAAGCACTGTGATTTTCTCATTTCTTTGATTCTTTGTACTTTGATTTGCCAACAGGGACGATTCTTTGATTCTTTGATTTTATTCTTTGATTTTAGTTTTTTTGCCTAAATGCCTACTTGCCTTGTTGTTATTTGTCTATTTATTGTAGTAATTTATTACTTATTAAGTAATTGAATTGAGAATAAGCGTGTTTAACAATAATTCAAGTAAGATTTAAGAAATTGGGATAAGTATGTTATAAGTAAATACTAAGTAGTAACTTTAGGTTTATAAATTATAATTATTTTATGATTTCACCGAAAATGTAAATTGAATTTTAACAAAAAATTCTTAAACACGTACAAGATTAGGAGAAAATTTCGATAATTGGTACATAGTTCTTCGTATTTGATAAAATTATGTTCCCACAAAATATCCATCCGGTCATGGAAAAAAGGCCCATTTTTTGTTGTTGCAGGGGGTCCCCGTTTCTCAGGAATGGCCCTGCATGATGCACTCATGCCTGATTCATCTTGATCAGTAGTTTTGTCTCTATTGTGTGAACACTATTGATATTTCTTCTTGAATGTTCAAGCTTCCAACCTACTTCCACCCATCTAGCATGTAGTAATGGTGAGCTAATGGTGACACCTAAACAGATTGGGAAACATGATGACATTTGAGGAGACCAAATATAGGAACAGAGGAATACCACTAGTTATACATGAATAAAAACACATAACGACCTCGAGAAATCCTCATCATTTATTTGGGTAGGAGTTACCATAAAATAATTGTCAAAATTTATAGAAAAATAAGGGTTGTTTGGATCTATTTATTAAAACTGATTCTGCTCCTTCAAAGAGTACAAGCAGAAGTTAGAGTGTTTGAGTGAAAGTTCAGAAGTACTTCTGATGCTTTAATTTACTCTTAGAAGCAGTTTTTTTAGAAGTTGAAGGAGATCAACTTTTGAAAACTGCTTCTGTTTCTACTTTAAAAAAACAGAAGCAGAATCTATTCCAAACACGCCTATGAACCATTTATGCGGTTGCGCCACCAACGAAGAGGCGACTGCCAAGTGCCAACCTATGGATTTGAAGCTCCTTCCTTAGGAGTGTCTTGTGTAGTTGTGTGTGTGAGTTCAAAACATTAATGTCGAACGGTACATAAAGCCTAACATTAATGTCACTTTGAGTTGAAAATTAATACCCAACGCCAAGTAAATCCTAACTTTAATGTTCAACTGTAACTAATAAACCTTATCATTAACACGGGTCTGAGTTAAAAACATTAATGTTCGACGCCAAAAAACCCTAACATTAATGTTCAACTGTAACTAAAGCCTAACATTAATGGGAGTGTTTTTTTTTTTTTGAAAACCATTAATGGGAGTGTGTTAAAAACACTATAATGTTCATCCATAACTGAAGCCGCAACGTTCTAAAATGGCAAATTATAAATCGGGATAAAACGATCGTGTCCTAACAATTTTCTATATTTACATTCATAGATTAGATTGTGAGGACCGGTTTTCCTTTTTCTTCAAAAATATGAATAAATTTTAATTTTATTTGAGTAATTTAATTTCTCTCTATGTAATTTATCTCCAACATTTGTCTTATCTCCGCCCCATGTCTTCCATAGATAAGAGGGGAAAATTCGTATATATGACTAAAACGTGACACTCCCAAAATATGATTAAAAAAAGTAAAACATGCGAAATATGACCAATAAATACGGCATGGCATCATGCGCCACTGTAGGGTTGTAAACGAATCAAATAATTTGTGCTCGATTCGCGATTTGAATTCGTATAAGGTGATCCGAATTCGGAAAATTCAAATACAAATTCAAATATGAATATTAAATTTGATTCGAGTTGTTATCAAATTCAAATAAGAATATCAGTGTATTCGATTCGAATATTAATCAAATATATTCGATTAATAATAGTGATAATATTAATATTAATATCAATAATAATAATAATATTAATAATAATAGTAATAAAACTATAATAACTTTTAAAAGATAGCAATACCTTAAAGTGTAGTTCATATATACATTTATGCATACAAATCCCAAGTCCATTTGTAAAAAATCAAAGTATAAATACGAATACAAATCAGATTTTTGGTTCAAATGTCTTTCAAATACAATACAAATAATTATGTATTCGATTCAAAGAATAAAATTAGAGACGTCTGACTTTGATATATACAATTATCAACTTATTTCACACATTGTAAGTATAATTTCTAATATGTGTGTTGTGTTTATTTCTAAAAGTTTGAAATGGATTTATATTTGTTAATCATAAAATTTATTCACTTTAGTATATCATGCACAATTTAAATTCTAAAAACACATATTAAGACATAGCGTACATTTACAACATAAAAAAATATAAGAAAATTTATTTTAAAGTGATATTTGACTAATATTTAACCTATGCTCAAATCTATTCGATATTCGTATAAGATTCGTTAACTATTCGTATTGTTAAACAAATACAAATACAAATAGAAATTAATATTCGTTTCATATTTGAATTCGAATTCGTATTCGAAAAAATTAATCAAATACAAATACAAAATCCTACTATTTGACTCGATTCGGTTCGTATACAACCCTGTGCGCCACATGACACCGGCAGTATAATTCCGTAAATGTCCTAAATAAGAATGCCTGCAAAACCAATACACTACAAATGGAAACGAACGTTTTTTTAGGAGCCATCTTGAATGCATCAACTTCCAGCGTTTTTTTAGGAGCATATTGTCTATTGCCCTATGCGATCGGATGAAATGATATTTACAAAAAGGAAGTTTTACTTGATCCATTTTCATTTTTATCCATTTTTTAAAAATATTTATCAATTTTTCTTATTTTCTTGATCTTTCATATGATATATATATTGCATATGATTTAGAAAAAATGTTTTTTTAAATTTTTTTATATACAATATTGAGACAATTGTAAATACAATGAAAAGTTATTAAATCTAATATAACGAAAATTAAACAATATTATCAAGTAGGATTTCAGATAAATTATTGTTGTAGACTAATTATGGTAGAACTTCACCTACTATAGGCAGTAGTTGAAGACAATAATAAAAGGGCAGTAATTGAATATGTACAGTAATGAAAAAGGGAAGTAATTGAAGATGTACAATAATGAAAGGGCAGTAATAATATATACAGTAATGAAATGGCAGTAATATGAGACGTAATGAAATAGCAGTAATAGGAGACGTATAGTAATCAAAGGGGAGTAATAGAAGATAATAATGAAAGGGCAATAATAGGAGACATACAGTAATCAAAGGGCAGTAATAGAAGACAATAGTGAAAGGGCAATAACAGAAGATAGTAATAAAGTGGAGAATTGTTAAGGAATAAAAGTAGACCTAGAAAGTATAATAATAATAATAATAATAATAATAATAATAATAATAATAATAATAATAATAATAATAATAATAATAATAATAATAATAATAATAATAATAATAATAATAATAATAATAATAATAATAATAATAATAATAATAATAATAATAATAATAATAATAATAATAATAATAATAATAATAATAATAATAATAATAATAATAATAATAATAATAATAATAATAATAATAATAATAATAATTAATAGAAGACGTATACAACCGGTTATGTCAATAAACGGTTATCCCTCTAAGGGTCTGTTTGCAACTGTTTTTAAAAAAGCACTTCTCAGCTTCTGGCTTTAAAAAAGCACTTATTTTCCCAAACACTACAACTTTTATTTTTCTCGGCTTTCGCGTCAAAAGTGCTTTTACTTTTTCTATTACACAAAAACACTTATTTTACCAAACACTACCCACTTTTACTTTTCAAAATCACTTTTTTCTCAAACACTATCAACTTTTATTTAATCACTTCTCCCCATTTTATTAAAAAAGCGCTTTTTTTAAAAGCAGAAGCTGTTGCAAACAGACCCTAAGACGTGCACATACATTTAATTATCAATAGCTTGGCCGGCCGTTTTTGTAGGATGAAATAAAGCTCATTAATTAAATCACAAGAGGGCACTTGTGAGATTAAAAAAAAAAACAAAAAAACACGTGTATGGGCATGAGGCATGTGAGTCATACAATAAGAATAAAACTTGATGTAGTCATAGATGGGGAAAGACGTTCTGTTTTAGTCATAAGTGTGAAAAGTGGAGAAGAGCGTGGACGACGATGGCATCATCACCGGAGAAGTGATGATTCCGCTTGAAGAATTTGTGGAGGAGGAAGACTGTGGCGTCGTCATGCTTGTGGTGGGAAGGATGATTTCCGGCGCCGTAGTGACATCGGCTGCGACGGAACCCACGGTGGTTGATACCACTGTTGCGGCCGTAGACATCACGGATGGAACGAGCTTAACCTAATTTTCTTCTCTCTAATTTTTTTTTTTCGGCCGCCTCCTTCCATCCGTGATGTCTACGGCCGCAATTTTGCTGAAATGGCAATAAGACGTTATTATCTTACATAATTTTGTTTGTCTGTGTGTAAATCAAAGTAAGAGGTTATTCTCATCCACTTTTGCTTCTCGATTCTCATGTAAAGTTCAAATGTGGACATTGTCATAGATGTTGTCTGCAATTTATTTTTATACCTTTCTTTTTTTCGTTTTTCTCTACATACCAATTTCTCTATGTTAAAACAAAATAATTATCATATAGGATTATCAATATTAATAGTGATATACTTGTATAAAATTGAAAATTAAAATAAATATAAAAAGATATAGGTCTTGCAAGTTGCACGGTTGCACCTGAAATTTTGAGATAAAAATTAGACCCACGTCAGAATGTGACATAATAAGATTCTGTAAATAAGAAGAACATTAGTGTCAAGAGCCAAACTGCGTTCATAACCCCACCCTGGAGCCCCTTTATATTGCCATTGGCCCCTTTCATTTTGCCATCGTTTACTTTTTGACCGTTGCTTTTCCCCTCTCTCCTTCCGGAACCCATTGCCGGTAAAAATCGCACTAAAAAACAGAGCTCAGCTCAGCACAGCTAGCTGTTCGTGCTGCAATTTCCATTCGCGGATAGCGAAGGTGCGACCTTCTTCTCCTTCATCTGTCTTCTTCTTCTTCTTCTTTGTCTTTTAGCTCGTTAGTGGCGAATCACGAACCACCATTTCCTTTTTCCTAAAACGCATTTCGTTTTACTTCGCTTTATTCGTTTTTTTCTCTCTCTGTCTGTTTGTAACTTTCAGTCTCTTCGCCTTGTTTTTTTGCTGATACGGGTTGAGGTTTTATTGATGTTGATTGATAACTTGTTTTATACTCCGTATATAAAATGGTGGGGTTTTGCCATTTTGTTCTTACTGAAATTCTGCCGCAGAAAGGTTGTATAAGCTAAAATTGAGCTGGAGTATTTTCACCAAGGGTTTTAGCACTTCATCTATTTCAAAAACACCCATGTTTTAGAAAAATAAAATCCGAGATTGGAAAATGAGGTTTTGGCATTTTAGATGGAGTATGAGCAGTAGGGAATCTTATTTAAGCTATGCTTGTCCGTGTTTCACTTTCCTGCATCAAGATAACTTATCTGAGTAATTGAGCAAATCGTTTATGATACGAAGTATATGGTTTCTACATGGGTTTTTCCTGAAAACTTGAAGGACAAGAAAAGAACCTGAAATCCTGCTTTATCTGTTCAGAAATCTGTGCATTTACACGATTACGTCCTTTTCTTGCTTGTTATCTTTCTTTACGTGTTGGGTACACCTGTTTTGATTCTCTATAGGGAACACCACTACCTAACTATCATCATCATCATCTTGTTATGAACTGTTTGAGTATGAATCTCCTAAGGAGGGTGGATTAAGAAATGGGATGTTCTTCATCCAAGGTGGATGATGAAGAATCCGTCCGGCTATGCAAAGACAGGAAGAAGTTCATCCAACAAGCTGTGGAGTATAGATTTCAGTTTGCTTCCGGTCACATTGCCTATATCCAATCTATGAAACGAGTTTCTGATGCTCTCCGTGACTACGTTGAGGTGGATGAGCCTCGTGAGTTCTTATTGGACGCATTCAAAACCGCTCGCCCGGTCCCACCATCTGTCAAAAGAGTGAAACCATCTGGATTCATCTCTATTGAACCCACAATGAGAGTGAACTACTTTAGACCCAGTGGGACCCCTTCTGTTTCTGTAGAGGAGAGACCACCGCAAACGCCTGACATGTTTCGGGTTCATACATATTCTCCTACTATGTATCATCAGTATGGGATGGATGGTGGATTTTTCAGTATGCAATCCCCGCCGACGACAAACAGTAGGCCCGAAAATACACAGTGGGATTACTTCTGGAATCCGTTTGCTTCATTGGATCACTATGGTGGCTATCCCACAACGAGTGGAGCTCTTGATCATGGCATTTTGGGTGATGATGATGATGAGGGGTTAAGGCATGTCAGGGAAAAGGAGGGGATTCCTGATCTTGAAGAGGAGTCTGAGCATGAAGAAGCCAAGTGCAGGGAAAGTAGAAGAGGAGAAGAGAGAGATAATAGGTTTCAGCAGAAGTTCGATAGGGAAGAAGTCTTGGTTGAAGATGATAGTGATGATGATGACGACATAGATGAACACATTGATACAGAGCACTGTGTTCAAGGGTCTAACTCAAATCCTAATCATAATACTCAAGGATTGAGTAGTAATGCCAATCATCATTATCAGGGATTAAACTCAAATGCCATGAATCCTCATTTTCGGGGGTCAAACGTGAATGCCAGTCATCAATATCAGGGAATGAACTCAAATGCCATGAATTGTAATTTTCAAGGATCAAATTCGAATGCCAGCCATCATTATCGGGGATTGAACTCGAATGCCACCAATCCTCATTTTCAGGAATCAAACTCAAATGCCAACCATCATTATCAAGGATTAAACTTAAATGCCACCAATCTTCATTACCAAGGATCAAACTTAAATGCCAGTCATCATCATCAAGGGTTAAACTCAAATGCCACCAATCATCATTATCAAGAATTAAACTCAAATGCCACCAATCATCATTATCCAGGATCAAACTCAAATATCATAAATCCTCACTATCAAGAATTAAACTCCAATGTCAATCATCATTTTCAAGGATCAAATGCAAGTGCCAATAGTCATTTTCAAGGATCAAACAAAAATGACATCAATCTTCATTTTCAAGGATCTAACTCAAATGCCGCCAATCACTTTCAAGAATTAAACTCAAATGCCAATCGTGATTCTCAAGGATCAAACTCAAATCCCAGTCGTCATGTACAAGGATCAAAACCTAATGCAAGTCATCGGGCAACAGTGTCTAGGGCACAAAACAGGGGCCAAGTTAGTACTAAAGAGAATGCAGTTGCTGATTGTGAACCAAATGAGGATATGGCAGGATTTACAGTTTATGTAAATAGAAGGCCAACAAGCATGGCAGAAGTTATTAAGGACCTTGAAGCTCAGTTTACAATTGCTTGCACTTCAGCTAAACAAGTATCATCCTTATTAGAGTCTATCAGGGCTCACTATTCAACAACATCAAATGACCTCAAATGTAAGTCTACGCAACCTTGCTCACATAAAAGAATTGTTTTTCTTTGTTTCTTTTTATAGTATTTAACCAATATGATTGAATTTTATTAATTGAGTATCTTATTTCCAGAGCAAGTGATGAATTTATGCAGCACATTTACAGACAAAAATCCATAAATGCATTTCTACTCTAAGTATTGACATCTAACAAAATGCTTGATCACTTTAATGATCTGTTTCTATTTTAGTTTTATATTCAATTTCATTATTATGTCCCAAATTCATTAATTGATCAGTTTATGTCCAGAACATGAGACTTATTAATGGCACCCATTTACACTTTTGTGCACTCCAAATGTAGAACATTAGAATAGATTGAGTTAAATGCCTCATGATTTATTAAATGCCTGGAAGAACGCTATTTGCTTATATTGGTAACATTACATAGGCTAAGGTGAAGTGCATATACTTAATTTTGTTTGTTTTGTCTTAAATCAATAAACTTGATGCAGCTCGACATTTCTTTTAGGAGAAACCATCAATTGTCAAGAACTAAGATAAATTTACTTTTGAAGTAACAAACAAGAATTTATTATTACTATCATTAGTAGGCTTACTTCACGAAAAGAAACTCCAAATGTGAAGCCGTTGAGAAAACTAGTCCATCATTTAGAGCCCAAGAAGATATTAGGATCACTCTATTTCCGTTCACTAAATCTTTTAATTCAACATGGGTCTGTCCATCTAAGATTTCCATCTGGTTGTTATGCGTACACACTGATTTGGACGAGGTAGAAAATACACCCAGGTCGAAACTGACAAATTTGAATACTCGATTACCAATAATTTGAAAAAATAAAAACAGAAAAGGATTAAATGTAAGATGAGAAATG
This sequence comes from Cuscuta epithymum, assembly GCA_945859915.1. NCBI lineage: Eukaryota > Viridiplantae > Streptophyta > Magnoliopsida > Solanales > Convolvulaceae > Cuscuta > Cuscuta epithymum. Next base: position 3,184,623 of record CAMAPF010000034.1, read on the forward strand.
AATGATAAATGACACGACATAGGAATTTAAACTATAGGTGGATAGATTCGTGTGAAATTAACATATCATGTACAGAATGAGACATATCCTAACTGTGTTTTGGATTATGATATGATGTATGGTGCATAAGAATTAGTTTTGTCACAACCTTCACACAAACACGGGGTTTTATGTGTAATTAGCCTTATTTCTATCATTCCATATTTCAGAATATCTTCAGTTCATGACTCCTACCAATAAGTCTCTTGCATTTGCCAATTAATTTGAATCTCATTTTTTGCAGCCAAGAAAATGTTGAACCCAGTGGCTCTACTTCGGTCAGCATCTTCAAGATCATCTTCATCTAGATTCTTGCTCAATCCCTCCATTATAAAAGATGAATATCATCAAAGCTACAGTGAGCTGTCTGATGACTCCATATTCTCAAGCAGTCACCAGTCGACCTTGGACAGATTATATATATGGGAAAAGAAACTCTACCAAGAAGTTAGGGTATGCATCTGATGAGTTTAATTAATTTATCTCCATTAACCACTGCATGTATAGTGTTATTATCAGAGAACATTCTATCATGAGCTTCGCAGAAAGTTGAAGAGTCCTTTTTTTACTTGCAAAACTTTTATGGCTTGTTTTATGTTGCTGCCAGTTTTTTTTAGTTTATGGTTATGAAGTTACTTTATATTACTTCATTTAAGTTCTTTAATGGACTAAAATACAAAATGCCAAAGAGATCCTGAAAATATATTTTCTTAGTTCTCGTGATCTTGATTTAAGTTTTCATAAAATGGACATACGATCAAAAGTAGAAAATGGTACAGAACAAGCACTTAGTGAATGGCTTTTTAAGACGAAATCAATGTCTTAGCTCATGATTGGTATATTTGAATTCTTTAAGTTTCACTTCGAGAAACCATATTTGTTCATCTAATAGTGACATTTTCCAAATTTGTCGTTACTTAATGTTTCTTTGGTTCCGGTTATTTGATTTATTGGATGTGAAACCGCTTTTGCATGTTTTCATCATCTAAGAAGCTTTTTAGATAAATACTCCTATATGCTACTTTAATTACACGGGCGAAGACTTGCCCTTCGTACACCCCTTGTGGTGGGATCCTTCCCGGATCCTCGCTTTGCATGGATGCCTCGTGTATTGGGCTGCCCTTTTTATATGCTACTTTTAATTGATTCTTCTTCTTCTTCTTCTTCTTCTTCTTCTTCTCCTTCTTCTTCCTTTTACCTTCTATATATATTGAGAAGAAATGTTCTGCATGATAATCAGGCTGGGGAACGTGTTCGGCTAGCATATGAGAAGAAATGTGCACATCTCAGAAATCAAGATGCGAGGGGGGCAGATCCTTCTTCTCTTGAAAGAACAAGAGCAACAATTAGGGGTTTGCATACTCAGATTAAGATCTCAATACACTCAGTTGAGTCTATCTCGAAAAGGATTGAAGCTCTAAGGGATGATGAGCTGCAACCCCAGCTCTTACAACTGGTGGAAGGGTATGTAAGTTGTTTGGCTCCCTATTCTTAATTGGATAAAGGATTGTGAGTCTGTGACAGATATTAATATCCCATATAGGTCTGTTTTTAAGAGTTCATTCCCAAATTATTGATATTGTAATACTCCAAATAGAATATCTAAACAACTTTCTATCCGTGAAGTCAATAAAACCAAGGATTATCTGCACTTATGTAGCTATGTTACATATCTTGTACTTTTGGTTCATGGCTTTCATTTGTACCGCTAAGGTGCCCGACCAGTGATTCTTTAATGTTTTAGTCCTTCGGGCCACTTAACCGGCCGATTCCAGTACAATCCCCACTTGATTTTCACTAGATAGTTGACTGAATAAACTAAAAGTGGCTAGGAGCCCGTAGTCGTACACCAAAAGTGAGAGTGACCCTAATAATCATGGGACAAAAAAAGAGATGTATCCTTAATTAGTTTCATATGCGTCTCTATGCCATGTCTAATATGCTTTCCTTGTTTGGTTTTGCTCAATGTATCTAATTACCCAACCTCAATATTATAAAAATCCCTACCTAACATTGATTAAACCCCAGCTCTAGGCTCCTCTTAAACTGTGCAGGCCCCAGTTAACCTCGATCAGTCACAGCCTAGATGCTTTAGGCATTGGTCTTAAATAACTACATTGCTTAATCTTACTTAAATCACCACTAACAGAAATTCTTTATGGATGATGATGAGCAGGTTAGGTAAAATGTGGAAGGTGATGGCAGAGTGCCACCATATACAGAAAAGGACACTGGATGATGCTAAGCTTTTACTCGCCAGCACACCATCATCTGCGCATTCCCAAACCAAGAAATACACAATAATGTCACAATCCGAACCTCACCAGCTAGCCCACTCAGCGGCTAACCTTGAGATGGAGCTCAGGAATTGGAGAGCCTGTTTCCAGTCCTGGATTACTTCTCAACGCTCCTACCTGCAAGCGTTAAAGGCATGGCTCTTACGTTGTCTCTACACAGGATCCGGAAAGACAAAGTCAATGTGCTCTCCCACTCTCCTTGGTGAAAGCCCCGAGGGAGCGCCGCCAATATTCAACATATGCATCCAGTGGTCAAAGCTGTTGGATTCTGTCAGGGAGGGACCAGTTCTTGAAGGGCTTGACTTCTTTGCAGCAGGGGTTGGTTCCTTATATGCACATCAGATGAGAGAGGATCCGCGGCGGAATACAGGCCGGTCAAAGCAGTTCGGCGGTGACCCTCACCGTATGGAGGTGGCGGAAATTGGAAGAGTGGATGATGATGATGATGATGGTAATGATGATGGTGAGGGAGTAATGACAGCAGAAAAGATGGCTGAGGTTGCCGTTAGAGTGCTTTGTGCTGGGATGTCATTCTCTGTTAGCTCGCTGACAGAATTCGCACTTGCATCAGCTGAAGGGTATGCTGATTTGCTCAAGATTCGGGAGGGGAGAGAGATTCCAGCAAATATGGAAACAACTTCATGACAGAGTTCTCTAGGGTAGTTAGATAGATACAGTGTAAATTAGTGTTTGGCTCAGTCATCTTAAATTCTTAATTCCATAGAGAGAAATGAGTTCTTTAATTAATGGAGCGGCAAGACAATAGGATAATGAAAAAAAAGTTACATGCCCCTGATAATTACAGGGAGGAGATTTACTTGTTAGATTTCTGCACCTTTATTAAGGAATTTATTTATTATGCACAAAATACGTAGTATATGTTTATTCATCAGACTAATATTATCCTCAAAGATTTTAAAAAATTAAATAATCTTAAGGCAACATGTTGTAATGTATGATCATTATCATGCCTCTAAACTTATTTAATATGATTAAGAAAATTAAATCGTTTATAGTGAAACTAAGAAATGAAAAAAGCAACTTTGCATCAGTATAATCAATATGCATTTATTGTAAAAATCTTGATCTATAATAATAAAAAGTAAGAAAATAAAGTTATGGATCGATAATACGAACACACAATTTGAGACATTATTTCTTTCAAAATCTCTTAATAGGAACATACAATTCTTCACTCTCTCTATAATTCGGTCTTGTACACGTACAAACAAGAGAACAAGCTCATTTCTCTCCTACATCTAATCTTTTCCACTTCTCTTACCCAAATCATCTCCCTCTTTTAATCTTTATCTTAACTTAACTTCCATATACTACACTATAAATACCTCAATCTAGCTTTTCATGGATTCACAACTTCACATATAGTAATTGTTTCTCACTTAATAATAATGTCACATATATCAAAATCCGAGCATAGTGACCAGCTCTGCATGGACCATAACTACCAAAATTACCACCACCACCACACCCACCACCACTGCTGCCATGACACACGTCCATGTTGTGACAGCAAGAACCATCCGCCAAAGCCAACTTTCCGGGTGTTCTGCAAAAACAACCCCGACTTCTCCCTCACCATTAGAAACAACTCTGTTTTCCTCACCCTAAAGAACCCATCCGACCCACACAAGCACTGGTTCAAGGAAGATAAACGAAGCTCCTTGATTACAGACTTTTCAGGATTTCGGAGCTTTGCGCTGGTTAACAAAGCTACCGCGGAAGTGGTAAGTCCGTATTTTGACACGCATTTGATGCGTGATTGGGATCGGCTTTTGATGGTTTTCCTAGCTTTAAGGTGTTGCAAGTCTCAATTTTAGCTCAAGTTATGCTTACCAGGCGTTGGTTCGAGTTTTGTTTCATTGGGAGTCAAAATCAGGAATTTAGAGTTCGACACTGGCGCTTGAGGAGCAATCGGGATGATTCGAGATGCATTCGAGAGTGGATTGAGAGCTTTGGAGGTCACCGAGAGGTTTACAATAAAGATTTGAAGACAAAAGAGCTCTAGGATTGGCTACGGGGTCAAAAGAAGACGAATATCACTTGAAAACGGCGATCAGGATGACTTTCTATTAATCGTTCAAGCATATCTCTTTGTAGAAACATCCAAAGAACACCATTCAAGTTGCACATGAAAGCTAACTTCAAGGGCTACAAATCATATGAAAGACATCTTTGCAAGAATCTGAGAGGAAGAAAGTGAAAACAGACGATGAAGTCAGATGATCCCTGTTGCGATTTCAGAATGCCACCTTCCACCATTTTATTCATATCTCTTGATTGGATGATTCAAATCCAATTCAGCAAGTTGTGGTGGATAAATGAATTAATTATCTACAACTTTCATGAAGGAAGTTTTGTCAAATTCGGAAGTTTGACGCACGTCGTGCGTAGGGGAACGCACAATCGTGCGTCCGAGGCGAGAAAGCAAGGAGGCTACTGCCAGCCACGCACGATTGTGCGTGGCAGGGGACGCACGATCGTGCGTACATACGAAATGCATATTTCAGCCCCTTTTTAGTCCCAGTTCAACCCAAACTCATCTGTTTTCTATAAATAAGGCCTCCCTTCTCCTATTTAAGTGTTACAAACATTACGGAGAGGCCTAGAGACGAATTTACTTGTGTTTTTCCATTGTTTTATCCAAGAACCCTGGGATTATTTGTAAGTTCATCTTTTTAATTAATGACAATTATTTCTATTCAACCCAATTCTGTTGATTCTTCAATTATGAATTGTGAGTAGTTTTAATTAGGGATTTGGGATTGATGAAGGGGTTAATCATGATGTATGGCTAGTTTCTTGATGGCTTAATTGCTTGAATGCCGTTTAATTAGTGTTTGAATAATTTAATTGATATCTCTTGTAACCTAGAACGTGCGCTAGAATTACAATTGCTTGTAGAATAAGTTCAGAGGGATCTAATTTATTTTAGGACACCTTCACACACATTTAATCGTTCGCTAAGAGATTAGTAGCGATTAAGGGGTCGTAAGCTCGCTCGTCTTGGCAATAATTTAGGATCCTGTCGCATGAGAGATCAGCCTGGTCCCCTAAATTGTTGTACTCTACGCCGCGAGAGCGGTAAGAACTTAGCAATGATTAGCTAGGCTCAATTAAATTAATTTCATGTAATTAATCCTGATCTGGCAGAAATCTGGTTACCCCGGAATCAATCCTTGTTCCCTTCGTCATCAATTAGAGAGAAATCAACCTTTTATTTTTATCGCTCATTCGCATTAGTTTAATTTTCCAGCAACCAATCATATCTCCACTACTAGAAAAAATGCTATTTGCTGCGGTCATTTTAGGCTATTTGCTGCGGTTCTGAACCGCAGCAATTGGCAGCGCAGCAAATAGTAGGGGAAGGTATTTGCTGCGGTTCGGAACCGCAGCAAATAGAAAATTTAAAAAATGAAAAAAATACTTATTGCTGCGGTTCAAGACCGCAGCATATAACATTTTTTAAAAATTCGAAATTTCCTAATTGCTGCGGTTGTGAACCGCAGCAAATACGTAGTAATATTTCTTTTTCAAAAAAATTGTTTATACTATGATAAATAACATCTCTTGTTTTAAGTATCGACATTAAGCACTCATAACAGTTAATCAGTTCACAATCGGTACACTAGCACACGTTAAAAAAACGCCACTAACTATCACTATACGTCATACACATAATTTCACAACCTTGGCTCAAATATATAAAAACTGGAAAAACAAAAAAATATTACCGAAACTGAAGTTAATGCCAAGCATACTATACTAATTACAATAGCTAGCTTGACTATGACTTCCTGCTGTTCTCATATTAGCTCCCTTACACCCATCTTTATGCATCTAGGAACATGGCAAAATGTATTCTTGTTAGACTTGAGAGAAAAATGGTTGAAGAATTCACTTTCTTTGACCAGTAATCAACCTATGAAACTAATAGTCAGCATGGAGGAATCCTTCATATATAAGCAGTTCCTTTCAATGTCCTTTTTAAACATCATCCAAGTTCTTGACATGCTTCCACAACGGCCCACTGGGTATCTTTACTTGCCGACTCCTCAAATGCACAAGTGGCAGGTCTTAAGAACTTCAGAACGTCCATAGTTTTCTGAACAGAAGTTATACAGATAAGAAACCATAGGTTAATAATATGAAAGTCAATCATACCCTAAGCGTGTTAATACGAAAATAGTTAAATTTGTGGGTAACAAACAAGGTCTTGGGATTTCTCTATGACTCGAGTCAATGGTTACACTCTAGTTTCTTAAACCATATGAAAAGAGTTTTGCATGCCTATCGTATGAATTTGCAAGCAATGAAACCATTCGGCGGAGTAGATTTCTTCTGAAAAGAAATATTACAGAAACACCTTTTTTGTTCAAGTAGTCAACAATCTCTCTTTGGTGTTCCATCACACCCTGTATCAGTCATGAAAAAGGACACACAACTTAAATGCCTTCTATCCCAATAATTTTAGTAGGAAACAAAGATAGGGGAGGGGCTCTCATTTTATTAATATTACAGAGCTACAATACACCAAATTAACTCTAGAATAGATCTAAATGCAGCTTAGTAATGAGAATATTAAACTATCTCAGAGACTCAGACTCTCAGTATCTCACACCAGACAAATACATCAACCAAAATTCATAAATAAGACCTTCAGACCAACCCGCTCCTGTGACTCAACTATTAGGCTCCAACAAGTGATACTGCTAAAAATGACTTGCAAAGCATATTAAGTCATCCCACAACACCAAAGTATAATGGAGTATATTTCACCATTGCAACTTACATTCATGTGACTATTCAATAATGTCTCAAACCATCCACTCCCAGTCCTTTGTCAAAATGACAAAGAAACGAACAGGATTACAGGCACCTTCATCCCTAGCAGTCACCAACAACACAAGCTAATAAATGATAACAAATACATTAGAAAACCTAGCAAAATTTTATCAATCAAATTCATACCTGCTGAAAGTTTTTGGCTTTGGGTAATGTAAATAGGGAATTTGAGATCTATCAACGTCAAGGTGATCACAATGCTTATTTACAACTTCAAAATTCAACACTTTATCTTCTCTGGCAATCTTAAACTGGTTTAGACAGACAAAAAAGATAAAAACACCAAACACCAATTCTAGTACTATAAGTGCCAACCTAAAGAATGCCAGAGATTTCTTCGGAGGTTTTATGATGAGAGCACCCTGTAATCCAAACATATTAAGTAACCAAATAAATCAATTTGACTTAAGATGATAACAAATCAATTTTAAGTCATTGCACTCAAATTTATTATTTCTTCGAATAGTTCTTTTCTTCCCGGGGAGTAGTTTAGAATTTGAGACAGTCAAAGCAGGGTTAGGGTTAAATACAAATATGGATTAAACAAAAATATTAAAAGATTAAGTTAATAATAACTAACCTTGATAAAAAGATAACGATAAGTGTAGAGAAGATGAAGTTGGCGTCACAATCGGACTGTGGCAGCGGTGTGGGGAACAGACCTGCGTCGGCGAGTTGCTGTAGCAGTAGCAGCGAGATGCTCCGGTGCGTCAGTGAGCTGCTCCGGTTCCATCGGCGAGCTGCTACGGTGCTATTGGCGAGCTTCTTCGTAACCATCTGCGAGCGTGCGGCGCTACTTCGGCTCGAACGATTGTGAGGCACTGGGATTTGGAAGGGTTAGGTTTACTGAAGTTGCTTTGAGAGAGTAGGGGGAAGAGGGAAAGATCCGAATTTCCAAATTTTAATAGACTATTTGCTGCTGTTCGGGTAACGACCGCAGCAAATAGTGCCAAAATCTGAAGTATTTGTTGCGGTTTCACTATAGGCGCAGCGATAAAGTAAAAAAAAAAATTAAATTTTCGGAAAATGTTAGGTATTTGCTGCGGTTCTTATATGACCGCAGCAAAAAGTCAAAAATTTTCAACTTTTTGCTGCGGTCGTAGAAGAACCGCAGCAAATAACTATAAATTTTACCTATTTGCTGCGTTTTAACTATGAACCGCAGCAATTGGGTAGCAGCAAATAGCATTTTTTCTAGTAGTGCTCGCACGACGCATTTATTTTATTTATTTTTAATCGCTGAATTTAATTAATTCTTGATTCCCTTTTGTTCGTCCCTGTGGAGAACATACTCGTACTTACACTACAACATTACAATCTTTTTAAGTGCGAGAAAACTCACATCAGGAAGCAATCAAATACCCGAAAGAACTGCATGAAGCAGTCAGACTCGTTACGTACGACGGTGATGGGCTTTTTGATGGATCCGTGTTGTGGACTATGAATCCCAACAAGAAAGCTGAAGAATATCGAGCCATCAAGCAGCAAAACAAATACTACCTCCGTTCTTAAATAAGTGCAACATTGCAAATTTGGGGAAAGATACGTAGAAAGGGCATATATAATATATGTAATATGTAGTATGATTTGACTGGAAGAACCATGTCCAAAGTACGTACGATGTATATGAAGCGTCGATGAAGGATGCTCAAAATCTCGAGAAAACCATAGCTTGAAAATAGATGGAGGAGGGAAGTAATAGAGTAGATTAGTCATTTATTTAATTATCCTTAGTGTGAGACTCCTATTGTAATTATTACTCTTATTTCCTATATATATATATATATATATATATATATATATATATATATATATATCTTCCAGGGCTAACATTATGGTTAAGTCTGGTAATTATTTTCACATGGTATCAAGAGCCAGAACATCTCAAACCTAATTTTTTTCTACGGCTATGTCTTCTTCCACGCCGATGTCTTCTGCCGCACAAAAACAACCGACTTCTGCTCCAGTCATGACCTCCGCACCGGTATCAAGCACTGTTGCAGCGTTTTCCGTGGCCAGGATAGACTGTACTTCACCGCTTCGGACCACCGCACCTGTTCTCTCTCAGGTTGCGTCTTCTTCCTCTGCAACCACGGCCGGCAATCCCCTGTTCTCGACGGGTCCTTCCATCTCTAGCTCATGGATGCCGCCGCCTTCACCAACGGATTTCAGCGCCTGGCAACCACCAATCTTCACCTGGACACCGACTTCTCCTTCTGTCCGACCACCAGTGCAGCAGTCCGTCCAGCCCCTCTTCTCCAGCGGTCAAAGCTCCTCTCCGTCCATGGCTTCTACTTCCAATTTTGTCGGACCGACGTTTGCCACAGCCCTAGGTATTGCTCCTACGTTTTCTCCTGAACCAATTGTTTCCAGGTCTGCTGCCAGTACAAGTTCAGTTTTATCTGATTTAGTTAAGAACATTGGTCTGTCTGCACTTAATATTACCAATATTGTGACAATCAAACTGGCTACAGTGGAAGATTATTTGCCTTGGCGTACTCAATTTGAGTCCTTCTTGGTCTTCAATGGCTTTTTGGAAGTTTTAGATGGTTCAACTCCTGCCCCTCTTCCCTATATTTTTTATGCTTTTCATCATGAGACAATCAATCCCGATTATTGTAATTGGCTAAAACTTGATCAAACAGTGCGTTCTTGGCTATTTGCTACATTGTCTCGTGATGTCTTAATTGAAGTGCGTGAACTAAAGAATGCTTCTGCTATTTGGAGTTGGTTAGAGTAGTCGCACTTTATGTCAGCTAGTCTTGCTCGGTCCATGGAATTGAAAGCTAATAAGTTGACTCACTCTAGGAAAAGTCCTAATCAGTCTATGGAGCATTATCTTAGAGACATTAAAATAATTGCTGACAACATAGCTTCAATTAATGATCCTATTGCTCCTCGTGAATTGTTTAAAACTATTTTTTATGGTTTGGGCTGCGACTACGAGTCTCTTATTACATCGGTTGGTCTGTTCCCGGAGAGCTTCACCTTTGAAAAATTGCGCACATGCTTGATTGAAAAAGAGCAAGCCATTCAGTACATGCGTTCTCTGGAGGAACCTTATCAGGCTCAAGCATTTGCGGGTCAAGCTCAGGTTGTGGGGTAGCCACCTCCACCAGGCGCCCAGCAGCACCGCGGGAGAGGATATCGCGGTCAGGGCGGCCACGGGCAGCGGGGCAGAGGCGGCCGAGGACAGCATGGTCGCGGACATGGCGCACCTCAGCCCGGATATGGATATCCACCACATATGGGTTATGGTTACCCTCCTCCAGGCTATGTTCCAGGGGGTGCACCGCATGCAGGCATTCTTGGGGCACCAGTTTCAGCAGATATGTCTGTTCAGTTAAATTCTTATACTTATGCCTTATCTGCTTCTTTTACTAACCGTGGTTATGCAGGCTCTTCCTGAGTTAAAGGGAACTTTGTCCCTCCTCCAGTAGTCTGTCACATTTGTTATACTCCAGGTCACTCTGCTTCCTCGTGTCCATCTCGTTTTGTTCAGCTGGCTGCACCTGCTCTTGCTACTCAAGCTCCTGAAGACGCGACCACCGGCACTGTAGATGGTGCCGCCGGCAAGGAGACCTTGGGCCGACAGCTAAGATTTCCGTGCCGCCCATCCTTGGAAGTAGTTTTCCGGGCGTTTGGAATTCTTTTCCGATTTCTGTATTTTTCTTCCCTTTTCTTCTGGTAATCAAAGGAATAATTTGGGAGAAAATTTCCGTAATCATTTGCTTACGTTAAATTAAGAGAGTCATCTTCTACATCTAAGCAGGAAAAATGATTAAGATTACCCGGATTCCATATGTTTTCTGAGAAATGGCGTTGATGCTCTTTGATTCGGTGGTTGGGGTGAGGAGAACGTCGTCTCATGTAATTAACCGTGTGCCAACCTTCATCTGTAACACCCGTCTTGGCTCTATAAACTTTGTGTTGCAAGTTTGGTTGTCCCTGTTGGCGGTGAGAGAGGTGTCGTTGTTCCAGCAAATTTAGCCCTGAATCAAAATCATAGTTTGTCCTATAGTAATACCTGGGAGCGGTATTCCCATTTCTCCGAACTTGATAGTGGTTGTTGGGAAGGATTCTTGCTCTAGGTGATTCAGCTCCCTTCCTCGTAAAATCCCTTTCGTATAAGCCGGACGGAGAGTGCGTATACCAACGTCGCCTATCACGATTCCAGACATTGTAGCAAGGATGTTGATGATGTGTACAATAATATTGTTCGTTGTGGGGGAAGATATGAGGATTCCGGCATAGGTCCCGGAGCCGGTAATCCATTTGCAGTTCTCAAGTGGCCTGAGTTTTAGAGAGATATGAGAGTTTCTCTCTCTTCATTGGAACCGAGAAGACTTGGCTTTTCCCGGGAAGGTCTATATTAGTAGGAATGTCAGGTTTTTGGAGAATATTTGTCCCTATTCTGGTTTAACTAGTACCACGATGTCTCCGTCTAGTTTATCTACATTTCCTGCTTCCTTGGTTCCTGTTTCCACACGTGAGCCACACACCAGTATCACCCCTCTGTTACCTGCTGCTTCTGATGCAAACCATCAACCATCTGACACAAACCCATCATCTCCCTCTATTTCTTCAAATGCCACTCCTTTTATTCAAAACAGTCCCCCCATGCCCCATGAACCTACTGCCAGATCAGCATCTCCCACATTCCTCACGGTACAACTGTCCAGCACAGCCCCCCAACACGCTCCACTTGCCTTCTGTCCACAGGAAGTGTATGTGCGCCGGTTGGAAGATCGAAAAAGGTCGATTGAATTGCCAAGGAGTGATACGTGTCATGAGTTTTTTTAATAATGGATTTGAAATCCAGGGGTGGTAATGAGATCATTGATATATTGGGTTATTCAAGTTTTTGGTCTAAAAGTTCATCCAAATCTTTCAAAATCCACTAAAATGATAATAAGTAAAATTCATGGAATGTTTGAGGATATCTGGATTTTAATGAATTCTATAGAAATCTAACTTGAGGATACTTAGATTTTGTTGGAATTCTTAAGTCCACTGAAATCCGGATTGAGGACATCCCCTTAAATATGAAAGGAAACTTTCCATTTTGGTTAGAAAACATGCTGAAATATATGTTTGATAAAAAGAATTTGGAACATGTTTTTCACATTGTAGGAAATTTGGGAAACACGAAATTTGAGAATCCTTTCTCAAAATCTCGCATTTAGAACAAACAATTCATTTCATATAGGTAACTTTCGGCACTACCTCTATCACAGCTTCACCTTGTACACGTACAAACAAGAGAACAAGCTAATTTATCTCCTACATCTTTTCCACTTCTGTTATCCAAATCATCTTCCTCTTTTAATCTTTACCTTAGCTTGATTTCCATATGCTACCCTACAAATATCCCAATCCAGATCATGGATTCATATATAATAATTTGTTGCTCACTTAATAATAGTGTCACATACATCAAAATACGAGCATACTGACCACTTCTGCAGGGACCATCACTACCAAAATTACCACCACCACCACCAACATCATTGTTGCCATGACACAAACCCATGTTTTGACCGCAAGAACCATCCGCCAAAGCCAACTTTTCGGGTTGTCACCAAAAACAATCCCGACTTTCCCCTCACCATTCGTAATGGCTCTGTTACCTTCGCTTCAAAGGACCCATCAGATCCACACCAGCATTGGTTCAAGGAAGACAAATTAAGCTCTCAGATTACAAACTTTGGTGGATTTCCGAGCTTTGCACTGGTCAACAACTCAACAAAGCTACCGGCGAAACAATCAAACACCTAGAACAAACCCACTACTCAGTCAGATTTGTTCCGTACGATGGTGATGGGCCCCTTGATGGATCCGTGTTGTGGACTATGAATCTGGAAAAGAAACCTGAAGAGTATCGAGCCATCCGGTAGCAAAACAATCACGCCCATCATATGGATGCATTAGGTGCATCAGAGCCAAAGAGTGTGTATGAAGGGACACGAGTTCAAACAAATGAATGGAAAGGAACTGATAACCAATGGTGGAACATCATTCCGTATTGATCTTCTACTCATGCTATACAAAGGAATCGTTTGTTTTTTTAGCGTTTGAATCAAAACACCGTATCAGATCGCTACAATTTATAGCATTTGATGTGTTTAATATGATAGCATTATTTTGACTGAACCGCCAGCAGCCAAACAAGGGCAAAGTCTTTTAAATGTGTTCTAAATAACATACTAGGCCTCTAGTTTTTTAACTCTTCTATTTGTACTACATATAATATTATATGTATGTGGAGGGAGAAATCGTGAAAACCCCAGTAAAATAAATCACGGTATCATTATATGTATTCTGATAACTTTTTCATGGTACTTCATATTCAATAAAAGCTGCGCCAATATATAATGATGGTTCATTTAACTATGTTACTTTAGGTTAATTAGTACTCTCTCCGTCTCACTATAATTATCCCATTTTTCTTTTTATTTCTATTCCACTAAATTTGTCTCTTAACATATTTAGTAATATGGTCTCACTCTAATTCAGTTTTACTTTATTTCTACTTATGATAAAATGAGTTAATTATTTGTCTGACTAATTTAATTATGGTAAAATGAGTCTTTTGTCCGACTAAATAGTGGGTTTCTTTCTGGTGTTTACTTCTTATTTGTCCAATTTCTAAGAATCGAACAATAAAAAGAGTAACTCTTTACAATCTAACTTATTCTTAGTCTTTTGAACATATTAGGATAATTAAAAGTTCTCACAAATAACTCTTTTAAACATGAAGATCATATATAATTAAGGTACCAATTATGCATTTCACATATAAATTCAAGCTTTGCTATGTGATTCCTTCCTTGGGTCAAGCCATCAAATTTTTTGAAGAAAGCCTTCAGATATCCACCATTTCAAATTTTCAATAATTCCCGTTTCGATTGTCATTGACGACTTATCCGTTCCGGCAGTGAACAAGTCGAACACAATAACTTGATGTCGTCGTTCGTGATTGAAACTGAATCCCACCTGGACGCGCGCTGCATCCTCAGTGAACATGATCAAATCCTTTCCGCTTATCTCTCTGTTCCCATTATTCTCAACGGCCATGATCCACTTCACTAAACCCCCTCGTGATATAGAAATCCAGTGCATAATTAATTAAAACACAAGGGGGTTTGATGCAATTTTTAAATCACAGGAGGTTAATGCGCCGAATTTTCATATAGTTTGGTGCATTAAGGATGTTATTCCATTAAATATAATCACGTGATGTTACTCACGTTACCACCCAGCTTGATCTCAATGTGTAGTTAATGCATTCCTATTTTTTCATTTTATACCATAGACGTAGTATATTTTTATTTATTCAAATTTCCACTAAATCAAAACAGGTAAATCATATACTCTTCATAAGAAGTAGGTAACCATATATCCACTTCATTTGAAGTATATTCCACTTCTCAAGCACACGTTCCATGTTTTTGTCGTCCAGTTTCCTTCGTTTCACCATTTTTATCTTTTTCAACCTTCTCCATTTTTCTTCGTTCCATTTTTCTTTTTTCACCCTATCATGCAATGAAATCAGTGTTTTCTATTGTAAATTTATTCTTCTACAAATAGAGAGAGTATGCAGATGGAAGAAATTGATATTACATGTGTTCCAAATTGATTGGTAAAGTCAATTTTAAAGGTATGTGCATAAGTTGTGTTTTCTTTTAATATGAAAATGAATATGAATCTATGGTGTTCATACCCGCAGGAGATGATGATTTCAGAAGAATTTGAGCATAATCATGTTGACTCCGTGTTGTAGAGTGAAGAAAATTTAGAGTTGTTGTAGATATTTGAGATAGATATATGAATGATAATGTTTGGATATTCTTCTTAATATGAAATTTTCTAAATAGACTCACAAGTCACAAGCATTCATCTATGAGTAATTGTAAGGTGTTAGAGACTGTATATGGGCCGCGAGTTTTGTACTGGTTGGGCCGCACGTCCTATTAGTATTGGAGTTAGGTTTTACTCTCTATAAATACATGCTCTCTCCTTGTAATCATCATCAGAAAATAATAGTAATATTCTGGCTTGGTAGCGCCCTCAGACGTAGTCCTTTGTGGCGAACTGGGTTACCAAATATCGTGTGTCTTTCTTATTGTCTTTCGTGTTGCGTGAGTTTAATTCCTAACAAATTCTACATGATTTTGTTGACACGTGTAAACCAAATTATGGTAGATTTTATGGTACCCATAAGGCACCATACCTTTGTCCAAATGGACCAATGAGAATGTAGCAGTTGAATTATTTAAATCTAAATTAAAAATGATAAAGTGATGCAGTCCAATCAAATGAATGGTAGGTACGGTACCCCCATTTTTTAGGAGGGTATCGGAGTTGTCACCCCAAATTATTTGTCTACTCATGGTTATATGAATTAGAAGTAGATGAGTAATCTGATTAGAAGGATAGTGATTCCCATTTGTGATGTCCATAATAAAACAGTCTTATTTTACTATGTATGATCATTATTTCTTATACATAATGTACAATTCATGGATAAGGAAAAGTTCAATTCCTTAGCAGGGAACAAACTTCCAACGTTGATTATCGCCGCCATTCCATTCCCACACTCCGATGATCGTGCCACCATGTACCCCACTGGACTCTTTGACGCAGCCGAATGCATCCATGTTCAGCCGCACGTTATTCTGCAATCTGATCGCTTTATACTCTTCCTCCCCCGCCGCAGTCCACAACATGGATCCATCAAGAAGCGCACCACGGTCATACCGCATAAGCTCCACCCGTTGACCGGCGCCAAAGGGGTGCTTGAGTGCTCTACCGCTGCCTTTGTTGATCAGGAAAAAGCTGGGAAAACCGTTTTCATCTTTGATATGGACGCTAAGGCTGTCATCTCGGACCCAACCCTGGCGGGGGTCCGTCGGGTCAACGGGGGCGAGAATAACAGTGCCCTCGTGATCAGCGAGGGCGTAGCCGGAGTCAACCTTGCAGTGCACGCGATATATTTTGGGCTTTGGTTGAATATCAACCGAGCCATGACGGTCAGGCTGGTCATGGTGATAGTAGTGGTGGTGGTGATGATAATGATGTTGGGAATGGTCCACAGCCTTAGGTTGGTCGTCGTCCATTATAGGTATAGATTTCATTTCAAAAATCCTACCTAGAGTTGAAGTATGATTTTATACCGAGTATTATTTAGGAGTAGGTTATATACAAGTATTGATAGCAATCCATCTTTGCCTCCAAATTGAATAGAACATGTAAATGAAGGGAGGAATTGAATGTGAAACAAGTAAAGAAAAGAATTAAGGATACAAAGAAAAATTTACGCCAACAAAGCAAGCTGTGGCAATTTAGGAATCCTAATCAAACAAGTTGGCATAGTAAACTTTACGAGCCGAATAAGTGAATAACGACCCTCTCTATAAGACCATATTTCGTATCATTTTAGCCTTTTAGGCAGCTCTACCAAAGCCTTCTTTCTTATATTTTTACATCGATCCCAAATAAACATAGTTTAAAATTTCGGTGTCAAAATTTCAATTGGTACCTTTTAAACACCTAATTCCAATTTGGACTCCGATATTTTTTTTTTTTTGAATTCTTTTCGGATTACATCAAACTTAAATAGATCAGATCAAATAGGTCTTTAGCATTTGTAAAATACACAAACTCAAATAAGAAATGTTTAATATAATTAAAAACATTATTAATCGGCAACCATGCTTCTATTTCTTAATCAGCCATACTGCTTTCGTCTCCTTTTTCCTTGTGTTATTCAATCAGCGATAGAAATCTAAATCCTGCGGCTATTTGAAGTTCATCCTGAATATTTCAAATTTGGGTCTGTTTATCACATTAACAAAGCTTGCATTCCTTGTTTATTAATACGAGTATGTTTGGAGGAAAATGAAAGGCCGGGATTAGAAGATAAGTTGTTGGAGGAGAAAGGGATGAGAAGGTGAACATCCAAAGACAAATAGAACGATCATCAATTGACATATCTTTCCCTCCCTCCCAAAAACCAACTCCCAAACACAAATAGAAATATGTGTATGCATGTGACTCAGAATTATGTGTATGCATGTGACTCCGAATAAAATAAAATTCAAGTATGCATTGGTCGAGTACAAACCCATCATGAACATACTTAAAACTAAAGGAAAACCCGAACTCTACTTTTGATCCTTCAATTAATCGTCAAATTGAAATGTCATCCTTGTGTTTCTGAAATTGTAAATATCACTCCGAAATTGACATATGCGTTGTAAATGTCATCCTCGTCATTAATAATTCATCTCTAATTTTGAATCACCAATAAGTTCACCAGAAATGATATTTACAACACATATCAATTTAGAGTGTGACATTTTCATAAAAAAACATGGATCTCACATTTCAATATGATAACATTATAGTTTTGAGGATCGACAATAACAAAACGTTGAATATTAAAAGTTCCGAATTGAACATAGAAGGTAATCAGGTATTATTACATGGGTTCTTCTACCTTATTAGAAATTCCCTTATTACATACGGCAAATTAAAAAGATGAAAAAGCATTCATCATCAGAAATTATTACCCAGTAAAAGAAAATTCCCAGTAAGGATCAGTATGGGACGATGGCCCAGCGTTGATTATCCCCCTCATTCCACTCCCAGAGTCCAACGACGGTCCAGTCAGAGACGCCGCCGAACTCAGGAATACCCTTAAAAGCGTCCATTTTCAGCCGGATATTATTCTGCATCCGTATGTCCTTATACTCCTCATCCCCATTGATGGGCCCCGCAGTCCACAGCAACGACCCGTCAAGAACCCCACCGTCCCCACCGTACGGCGCCAGTCTGACCGCCTGACGGCCGCCGACGGCGTGCTGGATCGCCTGGCCGGTGGCTTTGCTGACCAGGAGGAAGCTGGGGAGCCCCTCCTCGTCCTTCACCAGGGCGCTGACCGAGTCGTGCTTGACCCAGTGCTGGCGCGGGTCGGTCGGGTCGTGGGGGGTTAGGATCACAGTGCCGTCGCGGACGGCGAGGGCGAAACAGGGGTCGGCTTTGCAGTAGACCCGGTAAGTTTGCTTCGGCGGCGGATGGGTTTCACGGCGGGGGGATTCATGGTGGTGGTAATGGTGGTGGTCCTGGTGGCTGAAGTGGTGGTGGTGGTGGTGATCTTGTTGGCTAAGGGCCGTGCCTAGGTGCTCGGTAGCAGAGTACTCTGCAGCCTGCAGTTTTATGGACGACATGATTATTGAAGAACAAAAAGGATTGATCGGAGTCTGAATATTTGTGCATTTAGCTTCTTAATATACATCCGTCCAAGCGATTAGCGATATCTCTTCCCATATTCAGTTCATAATCGGGTCCGTAGGTATTCTTCTGATACTACGATTTAATGCAAGCATCTTCATCTGCCCCATAACGTCCCCTCGAATAAAGTCCAAACAAAACGGAGTGTAATGGAACAAACAACAATTCTTCCGGTTGACAACTTGCGCACATTTCGCACACATTTATACGTAATTGACTATACAAATAGAGAATGTTGTACTTCCCCGTTCTTTTTTAATTATTGTAAAGGTCAACATTTCACGTTTGACAACGCACAACTTTGACAATTAACAGTTTGTATTCCTTATTAGTAAAAAAATTAAAAAAATATGAATTTTGAAATTTTAAAATGAGAAGAATTTAACCATATTTTTTCAAATTTAATTTATAATACATTAATAAATAAAATAAAGTCAAAGTAGAACACGTGAATAATGAAACAAGTCCAATGTTGCATTTAAAAGAGAACGGATGTAGTATGAGTTTTCTATGTACACCAACAACTAAGGGGTATACTCATTGTCTTTTTAGACAAACGATTACATACAATTGTGCGAAATGTGTACAAATTTTGTGTATAAATGGTTTTTCTTGGAAAAGAGTTTTAAATTGTTAGCACATATATATTCTATGCTAAACACTACAAACTAGACAAAAATGAATAAGTAGTCTATTGATTGTATCTATCTTTAACACTTAAATGAATTAAATTTTTACTACAATTATTTTTGAATGTTTAATTTATTTGGAATTTTTCTTAAATGAATGAAATCGATTCCACAACTATTTTTAAATGTTCATATAGAATTTGAGTAGTACCATCAAATTTAAAAGTATTGTAATAGCCGTTTACTTCATCTATATATCTGATCTGTGTCTATATCTATTTATTTATATAATAATAACAAATAGTGGGGGAGAACTTTTGAGCGGGAACACTATAGCAAGGTTTTTATGGGTGGCAGATTTAAATAAATAGATAGACATTATCATTGTGTTAAATACATTGGAATTTTTCAGTCCTATAACAAATGGGCGGTGCGCATAATAAGGCTAGTATGCTTGCATGGGTTTGTCTAGGGTTGGACCGGGCCCAGGTCAGGACCAGGTCCGGATCGGGTCTTGGACGGGACTAGGGTTGGGAGTTGGAGGCCCGGTACCGGCCTGGGTAGGTTCGGTCGGGACCGGGTCTTATATTTTTTTTTAATTTTGTTTTTCTTATTTATTCCTAACCCCACCCCCAAACCACCGAGCCCAACCCACCTACCACCCAATCCATCCGAAAAAATCAAAAAATAAAAACATTTTTAGCCCAGACTGGTCCCAGACCGGCCGGGCCGGTTTCAAGTGGGCTAGAGCCCGTTACCCGCCCCAAAACCCCCCCGGTCCGGGCCCAAGGCCTGGTCCCGGTCCCGGTCTACCGGGCCGGTGCCCCACAGTGGCGGTCCGGGTACTGGGCCGGTCCGACAGGTCCCGGTCCAACCCTAGGTTTGTCCGTTTTCTTATCTTATCTTAAATAAAAAACTATAAGCACCAATGATGGTAAGGTTGCATTAGGAATGAAAAAAATGTTAGTGTAATAGAGAAGCAATAAAAGTTTGTTCAATATGCATAATAAGTTGTACATTTTGAATTGATTGACCTTTATAACCCACTTCTTCCGTTTCTTTCCGTTAAGTTGAAAACAAATCCAATCATTTCCGTTGCCTTTGTGGCTTTGTAACTCTTTAGGAGTTTAATCTCAACTCTAAAAACATGTATTTTGGTTATTAATAAACAATATTTTCCCTCTTTCCAATAAAAAGAATATTCTATGGGAATCAGTCAATTAGGCCGCAGGTCTCATACTCATCCTCTCAAACATATACGGTGCTCCAAAGGCCATTTTACAAAGGTACAAATTGCAGGTAGGACTCCAATATAGCACGAAATGCATTTTGACCATTATTATACCGTATGCGTAGGGTAATTGTCAGCTCTTAATGACTGAAAATATTTAAAAAGAAAAGATTATTAGCTGTTTGATAATAAAAGTTGACTGTTTGATTTAATTATATTTAGGGTTACAAGTTGTTCTGACTAATTAATGTTTAAAACTACAGACTTTTCTCAAATGTTAATCAGTGTATCCTTTCAAAAAAGATTTTTTATTCTGATGATAAAAACTCTTAAAAATTACCCTGTCAAATATACAACTAGAAACTTTTCAAAACATTGTAAATAGTAGAAAAGCTAGAAGCTAGGACTTATGCCTACTAAACATATATGCTCGTAGTATATATTAATATTTCCGACTGATAATGGCTTTTAAACTGTACCGATAAAACTTGTACTCTGGTCTGGTCTGGTGATGTTTGACTTATGTGTATTTTATAACTATTGAAGCTCGATCTGATCTGGTCTGTTTAAGTCTGAAGTGGTCTAATTAAATTTGATCTGGTCTATTTTGGTTTGGGACTGCAATCAGTCCCAATAAAAACATTCTAATTTATCAAAAGTTATACGATCTTTGGTAGATCTTTTTCACTTTTCTTGGGCCACAATTGCTCTCGTGTTTTCTCCCGAGCTAATTAGCAAATCAAATATTAGAAAAGTGGATCCGGTCTATTTTTATATACGATGTATGACTCCTTCTCCAATAATCACAAGAACATCAATATCGAATTGATACATAGGAATGACAATTATATTTATGGTCATCAACACTTAAACGACCTACTAAAAACTACAAGAAATGTCTAACCTAATAGTATGTTGGGTGAAAATGGATTGGGTTGTGTACTTCTCTCTTCAAGGCAACTAGACCTAAATCTGATTTGGTAGTAGAACTCTTCAGGACATATGCCTAATAAACATGCTCGTAGTACTCCCTTCGTCCCGTTGGAATGTTCCAGGTTTGACATACACACATATTAAGGAAATAAACTTACCAGGGGGTAAATTTTACTGTTTTGACACTGTTTGGACACTGTTTGGCACTGTTTTGCACTGTTTGACACTGTTTTAATGTAGGATAACTTTCCATTTAGGGAAATGAGAACTTCTTTTTGGGGCATCCAAAAAGGAAAGCGGGAACATTCCAACGGGACGGAGGGAGTATATATTAATATTTCCGGCTGATAATGGCTTTTAAAGTATTCCCATAAAATATAGATCATTTCTAGGCTATTAAGATGTACTCCGTATTTAACTGGATTGTGATTTTCTGGCCTCATTTGGTTTGATCTGGTATGACCGGGTTTGTTTAGGTCTGGTCTGGACTGGTGATGTCTGCCCTATCTTATTTTATAACTATTGAAGCCTGGTATGATCAGGGTTAGTCTTAAATATGGATTGGTCTAATTAAACTTGATCTGGTCTATTTTGGACTGGTTTGGGACTGCAATCAGTCTCAATAAAAACATCCTTATTTATCAAAAAAATTATCATACATTTTTACGATTTTGGAAGATCTTTTTCACTTTCCTTGGGCCACAATTGCTCCCATGTTTTCTCCCGAGTTAATTAGCAAATCAAATATTAGAAAAGTGGACCACAATCGTCGCCATTCTAGGATGTATATCATATCATTTGGTAGAGTGAATGGTCTTGCTGGATTCAAAATTATATTTTCAATGGTATTGGGCACTATCCCACACGCGCAACGCGCATTGAAAAACTAGTTTTTAAAATGGAGTGTAAAAAATTATTTGGTTTGCTTAGCTAGAACACTTGGAGTTTAGTGACATAATGAATTATCATTTAGAGCCCGTTTGGTAGCACGAAAATCGGCTGTTTTGGCTGTTTCTGCTGAAATTTATGAAATTCTGGCTGAAGTGACTGTTTTGGCTGATTCTGCTGATTCAACAAAAAAATATTTTAAAAATATATTTTATTAAGAAATTATAGAAAAAATTACATGTAAAAATAGCTAAAATAGTCCTCTACAGTAACTTCAGCCAATACAGCCAGAAAAGTAACTCCAACCTTACTTTTTCTGCTTATTACACAATTCAGCACACAAAAGTAAAAGTTACATGTTTGGTGAAAAAGCTGGCTGATAAGCCTGATAAGCCGAAAAAAAGGTCTCCAAACGGGCTCTTAATGAATTCCTTAAATACACACTCCTATATATATGTACGTAGTAATAAATCATTTCCTTCCAGTTTGGGCTTATTTTCTTTACTTAAACTCTTAATTAATTAAAAAGGAATCCAAATTTTCATTCAGGAGTTGAGCTACATTGAACATTTTGTTTGTCCTCTCTACTACCGTACTACGTACTATTCACGAGACTACAAATTCACTAAAGACTAAAAGATGAAAAGTGGGAAGGTGGGGCTGCCCCTTTGGCATTGGTTGTAGCTCCGGCCCTGCAGACCCGCCTGCTTTTTGAGAAATTTTATGTCTAAGAAGGAGAGCTGGAGCTTCTGTAATTCTGGGGACGCAATTTAATTCTAATAGCTATGTTTTTCTTTTTGCCTTTTGCTTTGGTGCGGGTGTTTTTTGTTTCTGTTTTTGTTTGATTTTTGTCAGACTCTAGAGTTTGAATCAGGTGTTGAAAGGTCAGTTGTGATCGTTTTTGGCTCAGTTATGTGCATTATAGGACCAACGAGTCATATTTTTTTTTTTTGTCTTTTTACTAATTGTCTGAATTATAATAAACATAAGTCATCTTCCAAAAAAAAGTGTTTTATGGTTATCGTTATAATCCAAGTGTTTTTCCCGTAACTGACTAACGTGTGGTTCTGTGAATAGTTTTGGTAAATTAGAGTACTTTTCAATTTTTCATTATATACAACAGGCTATTGGTAATGATGAACATAGAATTTTAAATCGTTGAATTGGTAGTTCACCTAGACTCATTTTCCGTCTTTTTCCTTTTAGAATTGACAATCAGGATCTGCACATTTCATACTAGCTCCTTTTAATAAACCGGTTATGTGTTATTTTCAAAATGGGGAGCCTTTGGAGATGGGAAAAATCTGTTTGTACCAACTATTGTACCCATTTTTGTACCCACCATGTCTGTGAGGAGTTTTCCTTTTGTCTGTGAATCCCGGTCATAGACAAAAATATGTCTATGAAGACATGGTGGGTACAAAAGTGGGTACGATAGTGGGTACAACAAGAAGAATCCGGCTTAAAGCCTTAAACAGTTAAACTAGTACATATTCCTCCAAATACATGTTCAACTTTGCTATTTGTACACACATATATACACACTTTTGTACACACTATATATACCTCCAAAAAATTACCCCTTCCCCTCAAAATTAACCATCTCACCATCCGCCCCTTCCCCTCTCTTCATAGTTCGTTCCCCCCTTTGGACCAAGAGCCTCCCAGATAAAATTTTCTTTTCTTTTCTCCTTTCCCTCTTTCGTTTCTGTCTCCCTCCCAAATCCCTAATCCAACTGACAAATAACATTTTCTATCGTCACTTGTCTTCCTTACCCCCACCTTCAGAATTGAATACGCCTTCAAGTTCGAGTCCAACGCGAACGATGTGGTTGCAGCAAGAATCAACGTAGACAACGAGGATGACATTCTATTTATGCCTCTCCAACAAGAATTTCCAATCAATAAGGTCACAATTGTAGCAGCTTCTGGACTAGACTCTCAATTACATGGGTGCGTACATATAGTCATTTTTCGTATTTTAGTTTGTGCGTGAGGGGAGTTGGGGGAAAGGGATTTAGTAAATTGCTTGTTTTTTTCAAACTCTCAGTTAATGCTTTGTCTCTGTGAAGAACCTTCTTAACATTATTTGGTTAATTTCAATTTGTTCTACGAATTAAACTACACCATGCGTACAGGTAATTTTTTGCATTTATAAAATTCAATTTTTTGGTCCTAAAATTGATCTAGGAGGCTCTACCTGCAGTAAGAGATATCCACCAGAAGGGTAACATTTAAATTTAGTTTTAAACTTTAGTTTTCTAATTGTAATTTAGATAAAGTTGTTCCATTATTAAACTTTAGTGAATTCAATCTTTTTTTTAACATAATGCTAGTTTTTTATTCCCAAATTTAAATTATAGTGTAAGATGTTGGTGAGACTCATACAAACGGTGTCCGGTAAAATAACCGTTACAAGTAGAGGTTTTTCGGAGATGCTTAATATAGTGATTATAGTCCATCCATATGCTTAGTGGTTATTGTATCCCTCACAAGTTTAGTGCAAATTTTACATGTGGTTGTCTTGTTTTGTTTGTTATGATGGAAATTGTATTTTTTCTATGTAAAAAGAATGCATTGTTTCAATGTAATTTTTCTCTGTTAATGTGATATGCTTAATGAATTTTGTAAAACAATGTTGCTTAATGGGAGATAGTTCGTAGTGTTTTTACTGTCATGCTGAATCCCTTGTGCTGTGTTATTTATGGAATTGTTCAGGAGAAAATATATATTTGCCTATATTACTAGGTTTTCTAAATGCATCAAGGACTGTAGGGCTAGAGCATGATATAATGCAACACTCCAAATTTATAATGACATAGACTATAGTTGAAATTGTATTCCACCAACAGTAGTTTTTGGTTTTTTGTATTTTGAAATGCCAGACTAGTGCAATCACTTAAATTTAAATGCTTTGATGTTGATTCAAAAAACGATCCTTAACATATTAGGTTGAATTGTTTTGATTTGCACTTTCTGTTCTGATAGACTAAATTCATAATGTTTGTGTTTATATGACTTAAACTGATTTATTTTAATTTATTCAATACATTTATTAAACCATACTTTTGAACGATGACAAAAGAGTTTTAATCTATTTCAGATAGTTTGATGGCGATGATGATGAGCCTCCATAACGAAGATGATAAGTCTCCTTCTGTTTATGTTTGATCATGGCATGTGATAAATCAAATTATGACATACAATGGATCCAGAAAGTCAAGAATGAGAGATTTAAGAAATGAATAGCCAAATACTTTATTCTTACAATTAGTTATATTGTAAAGTTAATCTTCTTGTATTTACAATGATAATGTAAATTTGAGTTGTTTGTATTTTCCAAGTATATCTTTTGTATTAAGAAAGCGATTTTGGATTTTGTGGAAGGAATTGAAGTTCTCTGATTAATACATGTTGTAAGTTAATTGAAAAACCAAATTGTTATCTATACTCATTTTGGTAACTTGTTATAGGTAAGTTGTCTACGTACAGACAAAATAAATTCAAGTAAGTGAATAAACACAAAATGCTTTAACCATTCACACGAATCACACATATGGGTGGACTCGGTTCGGGCCGGGCCCGGTTCGGGCCTTGAACCGGCCGGGCCTCGGTTCACCAAATGGAGGGCCCGGACCCGAACCGGTGGCTCCCGGTTCCGGGCCGGTTCCGGGCCAGACCGGGCCACTCGGGTCATAATTTTTTTTTTGCTTCTCTTATTTAACCCCCTATCCCTCCCCCTCAACCCCAAACCACCCCAAACCACCTAAAATGGCCCAAAATACCTAATCCAACCCAAAACTTAAAAAAAAATTCAAAAAAAAAGAAAAAAATTATTCCGGCCCGGACCGGGCCCGAACCGGCCGGGCCGGTTCACCAAATGGAGGGCCCGGGCCCGGAACCGGTATCCACCGGGCTGGTTCGACCCAAACCGCCGTTGGACCGGGCCACCGGGCCGGGCCGGTTGCTACAGTGGCCGGGCCGGGCCGGTTCCGGGGCGGGCCGCCCTGCCCGAGTCCATCCCTATTCACACACAAATGACACAATATAAATGAAGATATAGAGGATGGTTCAACTATGCACAGACAAAATAAATGTACACAGACATTATTTTTTGCTCACAGATAACATAAATGAATATTCAAATAATGTTTTAACCATGCACAAACAATATAAACGAACATATAAATATTATTTTCAATGCACAGACAAAATAAACGAACACACAGACAATGTTTTCACCACTCGCAGACAATATAAACGAACACACAGGCAATTATTTTCTAGGTAACATTTGGGTAGTACATTCTAGGATACTTCAATTTTACACTCTAAATACAGTTACATACTGAATACAAGAACATTACCTTACAAAGTGACTATTACAAGAACTAATATAATAATAAAGGTAAACAACATATGTAATGTTCTTAATGTCGTCCCTCAGCCACCTCTTCCTGAACAAACTGTAAGGAAGCTCTTTAGCGAGGGAAATGACTTCATTAACATTTGCATTTGACTCGTCCCAACTGTGATGTATATTGTCAGTCATGTAAACACAATCATGTGAGTAGTAATAATTATAACAAATCAAACAAGTTATAGCTAGCTAGCAACCTACAAAGAAACAATGTATTGACAACTAGCCATACTAACCTCAAGGGTTTTATACGATTTTTAATTTCATGAAGAATTAGTTTATAGAATGGAAATTAGCAAATAAAAACATAAACAGAGTTTAGATGATTGAAAGTAAAAATGGAAATTGGAGAATTGAAAGGCTACTTAAAAGAAAACGAACATAAATTTTATCCAACACAATGGATAATTTTCTAATTCTTAAACAAGGATTATGATAGTTGTGACTGAAAAACTCATGTAATATCCAATTCCCACACCTGCCATGCTATAAACAGTTGATAGAATATAAGAAATGCAAATTTTAGGATTGAAACTTAAAACTATATTCACAACTAAGTTGGTAAAATACTAGAATATCTGTATCATAACTGTTGACCGCCTAAAATGATATCAAACAATTGGAAAATGATACGAAATTAATGACATAGTGATAATACCAGCATTTTAAGCATGAAAAGAGAGCAGTGGGGTAGAAAGATTGAAGCTTAAGTATTAACTCATCAAAGCAAAAATAGCAGATATCAGTAGCTACAGAATACCATGATTTAATAATATACTTGGTAAACATATACAAATATAATAATCAAACCAGTTCCACATTTGAACACAAGTGAAAAGAATGAACTCTTTTGATGAAAACATCAGGTTAAAAGCCAAAAACGTATATGAAATTGATATACCCTTATGGGAAACAAGAAATTTAGATTTTGAACTAGTTAAGAAAAACGGACCAGTGTGTTGAAAAAAAAGATCAAGTCTAAAGAAAAACAAAAAAGGAGAGTAAAAGTTTTAGATTTAAACAAAAAAAATCATTGAGGCATTTCAACAAACATGTTATGAGCATAAATGTGAAATACAATAATTGAATTAAAATTTCAATTATTAACCCTACATTCTATCACAATAATACAAAATATTCAACTACTCATTGTTATACCATACAAACAATTAGAAATTTTAAACAAACAAAATCCTAAAGTGCATATAGAAAAACCGAATAGCTTACCTCAATTTATGGGCTGATTGATCTGAACTTCTTGTTTGAGCGGACTGTTTCATCCTCGCCGCCTGCGCCGATTCCAGTGGCAACTATATGGCGGATGGAAAAAATGAACAAATGAAATGGGAAGGGAGGAAAAAGAAAAAGGAGAGGAATGAGGGTGAGATGCGTATCAGAAGGGATGTGAGAGAAGGGAATGAGAAGGGAAAGGGTAAAAAAAAGTAAAGAAGGTAAAAAAAAATAAAGACTTTTTATAGTGTGTATATATGTGTGTACAAATGTGTGTACAACAATCATTTTTTATACATGTTTGTATCATGCATTAGCTTTTATTCCAATTATTATTAATAGTCTACCCAGGCCAATTGTCGATTAATTTGATAATTATAATATGATTCAAATCTTGTAATTGCAGTAGTTAATGTTCTATATTTAATTTAGACTCACGAATACAGAATTTAATAAACTTCCCATATACATAGTATTTTTTAGTGCTTCAAAGTTTCTCAATAGAAGTATTGACTATATATCAACACTTCAAAGTCTTCCACAAATCACAATGCATTTTACTTTTATCGTATTATAAGTTGACGAAGGTCATGTTTCTCCAAGTGGCTATGGCATAAATCAACCAAATTCTTAGGTAAAGTACAACGCAATTGATTGTAATGTACCCCAAATTCAAATCAAATTATTAGGAATATAATCCAGTCACAAACTACTATTGTCCGAAAATATACGGAGTAGCTCAAATCATACTAGTGCTCAATCTCATGCCCATTTGATAGCCTATGTTTTATGTTTGTATGTCTGTCTCATCAATCAATGTTATTACGGAGTACTATACACCTACAAATTTTTTGATTCTGTTCACAAAAATTATATGCAATAATAATTAAAATAAATAAGGACTTAACTGTTTTCTGACTGAATTGCTTAAATTTGTTGAAGATGGCTACTTCAGTCTTATATTATAGCCAAATTAAATAGACCAAATCATATCAGATCAGTCCTTGACACATTACAAAGTACACATAAAACAAATATTTATCATATCGGACTAGTTACGACTCGACCAGACTAGTACGAGCTTAAACAGAATATACCAAAATGGTCCAGACAACAAAATTACCGTCCAATTAAAAACATGTATTGACAACCCCTTTGAATCCAACTGAGAGCGTGAGATGTATATAGATCCTATTTGTCCTATAGTTAAAATCAAGGCCAAAATAGGGAAATACTCCGTAACCTTAAAAGGATAACGCTGTAAGTAGGGGCGGACCCAGAAAATTAATCTTGCCAGGGCCATTATTTAAACCAAAAAATTATAGGCGCTCGCTATTATAAGTTAATATGACCTTTATATAATAGTAATAAAATGAAGCATTAAAATAGTACACAATAGGCAAAAATAGATGAAGAGACAAATATATTATGACAAAAGAAAACAGTTGGTACCTTAGATTGTGCCCGACGCTCCTTCAACGAGATAAATTCCTCAATCACGACTTTTGAATCAAAACTTTTAGCAATTTCTCTTTCAATATAAACAATAAGGTTGAATAAAAAAAAAATTCGTATATATATATACTAATTTTTTTGTTGTTGCAGGGGCCATGGCCCTCCTGGGTCTCTTCTACGGTTCGCCCCTGGCGGTAAGGCTCTTCCCCAATAATTAGAATTGGGATTTATTAGACCAGTCATATCTACGTACCATAAGATTGGGATTAGAAGCAAGCAGATATGACAATTAAGCTTATCTTTCGGAGATAGCGTGTGGGATGTCCCGTTCAAACACCATAAGGGTCCGTTTGGAAGAATAAGACTAGGGAAAGAAAATATCATGTAAAATAAAGGATAATTATGGAAGCGAAATCCTCTTAAGAATATACTTGTATACTAGAATGTACGAAGTATATTTTTTTCAAACTCAATAAGGTTAGTTTTAAATTTTGAAAAAAAGGTAATTCGTTGGCTAGAATGTTTGTAATTGGAGTATTGGACTGGATGAGCTGGTCGGTTTGTTTAAATATTGTCTAGTCTGTTGTTGTGGCAGACGTCTGGTCATGTATATTTTAAAACTATCAAAGTATTTATTACCTCCGTCCCAACTCCCAACTTGATGGTACAAGTTGTTAGTCATTCGGTCAACACAAATTACTCTTAATCTTTTACTTTATGTATCGAAATTTTATCAAATTTTATTTTGGTATTTGCGACTTTGTAAATTTTTTAATGTATTTCGGAATAAGTAATTTTTTCCCAAAACTAATTTGAGTGAGGATAAGGATTCGTTTTTCATCGTCGGTCAAACATCATACGTAGTAAATCGCAACGTCAGCATCAAATTGGGACGGAGGGAGTATTATTATTATTGTTATTACTCCAGGGGGTCTGGGTGAGAGGGTTGGGGGGCCTGAAGTAATCACGGCTGAAACTCAGCCCATTGGGTTTCGAACCCTTATGTGCCTAGCGGGTTTCGAATTCGAAGCCTCTCTCATTAGGCACGGTAACTTTACAACCAATTGGGCTGGAATGCTTGGTTGCCGAAAGGAGTATTATATTTTGGTCTTATCTGGTGTGATGTACAATTGAAATCAGTTAAACAAAAACATCTTTGATACTCCTAATTAATTAACAGGAAATTAAAGCACGAAATATTTCACTAGCGCCAAATCAGCAATACATAATTGGGAGTAAAGAATGCATGCACACACAATCTATCGATATGGTGGGTGAACTTTTTACGTGCAACTACTGAACTACGTACGTGTCGATCTGTATATATATGAGGGCTGCTGCTACGCCATTTTCATGCACTCAACACGTACAAATATATACATACATATAGATAGATATAGATATATACCCTATCATTATCCCCTTTCTCATTATAGCTAATACTCCGTAATATACTCCGTATATATATATATATACATACGTGACAAACCAAATTATTTATTAAATTAGTTTAAATAAATAAAATCACGATGGCGGCTACACCGGGAGGTGGACGGATGGTGCCGGTTGTGGGATTCCTATTATTGTTGTTGGGACTGGCGGCGCCGTCAGGTGTGGCCGCCGGTAACTTCAACAACGAGGTGGATATTACGTGGGGAGAAGGGCGCGCAAAAATAGACGGACAAGGGCAGCTGCTGACGCTGTCAATGGACAAGGCTTCCGGCTCCGGTTTCCGGTCAAAGAATCAATATTTGTATGGGAAGATTGAGATGAAGCTCAAACTTGTGCCCGGTAACTCCGCCGGCACGGTCACGACTTTCTACGTAAGTGATTAGCACCACCAAGTATTACTAATTTGACTTTTGATTGACTTCCTATTTTACTTTATTTCTACCTTAGGTAAGTTTTTGCTTTCAATGTACTCATTTGTCCTTTAACTTTTACGGAGTAGTATACATTTACCTGCCTTTAGTTAATTTGGATCACTACTTTTCTGTACTATGCAACGATACCCTTGGAAAGCTAACTTTTGTTTTTTCTCACCTAAAAACCCGGAAGTTAATTTCGGGACACATGGATTAATCATTAATTAATGTATGCACAGTCAAATGAGTTTATGCTAATAAACGGAATGGATACATTAATGGTTTTTTAAAGTATGGTGCAAAGTTCAATGCCACAAAAATGGAATGCAAAGTAGGACTTTTTTGGAGAAAAACATACGTAGTACTTGGTTATATTTTTAAAATTTTGTGTATGTGTCTTAGTGCTGAATTAAGCATTTTCTACTTTTCCTGGTTGTTTAGTTTTGAAAAACAAAGAACAAAATGGTCACTTTGAAAGTTCCTTTAATTATTGTTTGACCATCCTTTTTTAAGACTATTATCGTATAGAGTCTATGTGCAATACCCTATCACATCAATAATATTGATTAAAAAATTGTGCAAAAAGTAGGTTGATTAATTGGGATAATTGTGTTTGAATAATTAATGGTTAAACGTTAAGGATCATTGACTCCCAGTGACAATATTTGAATAAAATGTTGTTAGGCTACCCATATAAAGTTGAGGTATCCTACTCAACTTTAATGGTCCAAATCATTATATCATTATTATTTATATCTAAATTATTCAATTACGAACAATATGCTCCTTATTTTAATTGATTCATGTGGATGAAGTCTGGTCGGGTTCGGTCCGGACTGGTCCGGTCGGGTTCGGTCCGGACTGGTCCGGTCTTGACCGGTGCTAAACCCTAGAGCGAGTGTATATATAGATGGTGATTGGTGAGGTTTAATGATGGTTTGATTATTGGAATGGCGCAGTTGTCTTCATTGGGATCGGCGCACGATGAGATTGACTTTGAGTTTCTAGGGAACGCAAGTGGGGATCCTTACGTTCTCCATACAAATGTCTTCACGCAAGGGAAGGGTGGAAGGGAACAACAGTTCTACCTTTGGTTTGACCCTACTAAGGACTTCCACACCTACTCCATCCTTTGGAACCCTCAAAGCATCATGTATGTGCATCCCACTTTATGCAGAGTAATATCCCTTAAAACTTTACACTCGAAAAATAATAAAGTGAAAAATGTGTGTTTGAAGTTTGTGCAGATGAGAGATAAATAACAGAAACCACAAAATAATAGATTAAAAGATAAAGTGATGATAAAGTTTTTTGAGACGACCTAAAAGAAAAAGATGGCAAAGTTTTAAGAGATGGAGAGAGTAATAACTATCTCATATGCTTCTAATATACTTCGTATAATAATTGATGTTTTTAATTGAACTTATTACTATCCCAGATCGAATGAGACTAGATTAATTTATATCATTAGACCATTTGACAGTAGTAAAATACACATAAATAATGTCTATCAGATTAGATGTGAGATTTATACTGATCATATTAGATTAGAAAAATTCATTCAAATTAAAAGCATTTGTACTCGTAAATTTATAATTATTATTCACTTCTTGTCATTTAAGGAGTGTTTGGGTTTGCTTAAAAAAAGCGTTTTTCAGCTTTTGGCTTAAAAAAAGTTGAAAAGAGTGTTTTCAAATGACAGCTTCTGCTTAAATTAATCACTTAAAAGCTAAAAGCTGGAAGCAGGTAGAAGAGTGCTTTAAACTGCTTCTCACTTTTTCTATTACACAAAAAGTACTTATTTTACCAAACACTACCAACTCTTACTTTTCCAGAACCACTTTTTTCTCAAACACTACCAACTTTTACTATTAATCATTTTTCACAAAATCACTTTAAAAAATCACTTTTTTAAAGTTGAAGCAATTGCAAACACTCCTTAGACTCCTTTAATACGTTGTCAAAAAAAATCTTGTCATTTAATAGGAACCAAGTAGGCATCTGGAATGAATGTCGTGCATGTTTAATAATAAACAAATTGAAGCGTCTATGCACTATTTATCTAAAGGTAGATTTTATGGTACCCATAAGGTACCGTACCTTTGTCCACATGGACCAATAAGAATGTTGCAGTTGAATTATTTAAATAATCAAAATTAAAAATGATATCATGATGTGGACCAATCAAGTGAATGGTAGGTACCGTACCCCATTTTTTAAATAGGTACCAGAGTTGTCACCTTTTTTTTATACCAAATGTGCTTATAAAATCAAATGCTTCGTACATAAGAACGATTCCAAACTGAGGTTTTCAGATTTTTTGTCTATTTCTGATTTCATAGAGATAGCTGATTGCCGTTTTTGGTATGGACAAGTCTTATTTTATACAGTAATTCTTTCTCATTGGGGCATAGTTGGTCTATAATCCGTCCAAATGAATAATTCGTGTTCTACACGCGTACATTAATTTATGTATTGTCTGAAAATATGTCATAAAAAACATGAACTGCTGGAATTTTAAAATCATAAAAAAGGTACAATAATTCACTTCAATTCATTCTATCATAGAATGAAATGATTTTTCTCAGAACTAAACGTTTTTTAATATACTACGTATTGTATTTAAAAGTGTCATTATATTATTCTCCGTGTGGTGCCATTACCAAAGCACTTGATTAATTAATACTTAATTGTTTTTTTATCGTTAATACCTAATTGTTAGAAAAAGTTTTGTTTTATATGCTTTCTTTTTCATGAAATAGTATAATCATAAAGGAATGCATTATTAATTTATGTACGACAATTAATTAATTTTGGCAGATTTACAGTAGATGGGACCCCTATTAGGCAATTCAAGAATTTAGGATCAAATGGGATCCCATACCCACAAGACCAACCAATGTGGGTTTATGGAAGCCTATGGGATGCAGAAGAATGGGCCACAAGAGGTGGGCTGGTGAAGACTGATTGGAGCCAAGCCCCATTTGTAGCCTCATACAGCAACTACACGGCCCAAGCCTGTGTTTGGAGCGGCCCAGCATCAAGTTCTTGCTCAAAAAACCCATCAGCCAATCCGTGGCTGGTTGAGTCGCTAGATAACAGCGGGCAAGGGAGAATCAAATGGGTGCAAAAGAATTACATGGTCTACAACTATTGCAGTGATGCCAAACGCTTCCCGCAAGGCTTCCCGCTAGAATGCTCACTAAATTCATGATTCAATCTCCTTATTATCATAAATAAAGAAAAATGGGCAAATTAGCGCTGAAACTATTTGCGTATTTGCAATCAGGCCCACGAACAGGAAGACTTGTAGATACACCCCTCAACTCGTTGAAAATTAAGCAATCAGATCATTTTTACCTGCTGGTGCCGGTAATTTCTTATCACCTTACCTGCACCAGCAGGTAAAAAATGATCTGATTGCTTAATTTTCAACGAGTTGAAGGGTGTATTTGCAAGTCTTCCGGTTCAAGGGCCTGATTGCAGAATCGCAAATAGTTTGAGGGCTTATTTGTCTCTTTTATCATAAATAAATATATTTTCACCTTACCTGTTTTTATTTGTAACTTGTTTTCTTTTCTTGTTCGTGTGTGTTCCTTGGTGTTATAAAGTCGTATATACGATAGTATGTAAATAGAAACTGTTTTAGTTTATTCATACATAATAAATGTTATATATTTCTCCAAAAGAAAATTGTATTATATCTCTAACCATTGAATAATAAAATAGATGTTCCCATTTTGCATAGTAATTGCATTTGAATCCATTCATTCCGGGGTAATTCCAATCTCGAATCCTATTCGATCTATCACATAAAGTTCTACTCATGAGATTTATTTAATTATGTATATTTCACATTTTTTCAGTGTTTTTCATTATTATATTTCACATCCTAGTTGATTATTAGCATATCACTTGGCCTACATAAGAGTAAAAGGATGATAAATTTACTAGTATTATTTATGAACTTCTTCAATTCAGGTCAACACAATAGCTTTTTCATTCTAAATTTGTAAGGATTATTATTTTCACACCTCTCGTTCAGGGGCGGATCTACTTTGTTCAGGGTGTTCAAGTGAACACCCAAAATTTTAAAAATACAATACAAAAATACATGTCAAGAATTGATGTAATATTTTTTTTGTAATATCTTAATGGTAAAATCATTTTGAACACTCAAAATCTGATTGCAAGATCCACCACTGCTCTCATTTAGTCGCGGCTGGCATACTCTCATAAAATGGAGCTACATTATATGTATCTCATTGACATCCATTTCTTTGATGGAAATTATCCAGTTATTTCATTAACATTGTGGCTAATGTTGCTTTTAGGAAGTTATATGCCTTCTCTACAGAGTACTTAGTCTTATGCCCCTTTCATTTTATATTCTTTTAATTTTTCCTTTATTTTTGAATAAAATTTGATACACATGTTCCGCTACATTTATCCACTTATTTTGATGGAAAACCTATCGGGTTTAAAGAAAAGAATATACATATACTTCCTCCGTATTCTTTTTCGGTACACTTCTCTTTTTGAGAAGTATTTTATTTTTTGCAACATTTTCTCTTTTTTGGCACGTTTCACATTTAAAACAACTTAATTAATTTACTTTTTTAACATTTTCATCATGTCTGTTAAAGTTTTTCATCCACTCCAATGTTTTCTACATTATTCATTACTTCTATTATTTTAACTTTAAACTTTGTGAAGAAACTAATGTACCGAGGTGGAGATAGGGGCTGGCGTGGGCCTGGCCCCTTCGAGATTTTTTTTGTAATGTATACACATATGTACAAATATTTATAGGCAGTAAAAAACATGGTGAAATTTTAAGTTTTGATTCCTAGTATAAAATTTCTTAAGCTCTGATCAACCTAACCTCTCATTTCTGACTCCGCCATTGCTATGTAACAAATAAAAGAATACAAAAGTTGTATTTATTTATTTATTCATTTTTAATTAATTTATTTATTTTATTTAAAGAACATGAAACGTAGTTACCATATTCTTCACAAGTTCACACATTAATGTGGTATAAAATAATTGGTTGAGAAAGGTCCAAGGAGACAGGCGTCCAACTATATAGCTGATCCATCTAACCTTACTAATTACTGTCGGCTAGTTAATGAAGAAAATCAGGAAACCTCTGTTTCACACTTTCACTAATCCAGAAAATAAACATGGAAGAGCAAACGACCCCAAGAAGTTACAACAGTTTACAGCTCCTCCGGGAGCTGGAAGCATTAAGTGCGTCCCTCGATCTATCTCATCACGACCTCTCCGGCGCCGGCGCCGGCGCCGTAGCTTCCACCACCCGCCGCAAGAATGAGGAGGAGGAGGCAGGGGAGGGGGAAGTGGTCCGCCGTAAACGGGTCAGTTTTAGAGACATGACGTCCCGCTTGCGGCGGCGTGATGAGGAGAGCAGAGGAGGAGGGAGCTGGAAGCTGCCCGTGCGGCGGGCACTGTCCCGGATCCTCCGTCATCCGCCGCACAAGCTCAGCTGCCTGTTCTGCGTGGAAGTGGCGGCGGTTCGAGGCCTTCCCACGTCAATGGACGGTCAACGCCTCACAGTTTGTGTCCGGAAGAAGGAGACGGCGAGGATGACGGCGCGGACAGTCCCGTCCACAGTTTCAAATGGAGCCGCTGACTTTGGGGAGACGCTATTCGTGATGTGCCACGTGTATTTCGGTGGCGGCCGAGGCGGGACCCGCCTCATATTTGAGCCCCGCCCCTTTTTCATAAGTGTATTCGCGTCTTCCTCCTTAGCAGAAACAGGGGACGGCGGCGGCGGCCGGAAGCTGCAGCTTGAGCTTGGAAGAAGCTCTGTGGATTTAAGCCAATTAATACAGGAATCAATAGATAAGAGCTTTCAAGGTACTAGTCTATTTACTCATATCATATAGTACGGAAATTCTCGGGAAACAGTACGTTTCTCGGGAAACTCTTTGCAAACTCTCGCATTTTTTGGTCAAAAATTCCTACTTCCCGTTTCCTCATGACTTTCGCGCTTTCGTGCAATATAGCTCAACTCAATTCCGGGAACTTCTCACACTTTATTCTTTTTATATGATCAAATAACTTTTATTTTGAAAATAAAAAGTATTTAGTCCTATTTTTAAACATTACCCATGATTTACTCCTATGTCAAACATACATATGTACATGCAGGTATAAGAGTACGACAGTGGGATATGAGCATTAACATGTCATCTGAAAAAGCTTGGGGTGGAAAGCTTTTTCTGAAACTATGGTTTCAGATAATGGAAAAAGATGATGGAAGAAAAAGCATTGAAATTTACACTACTAGTGAAGGCAGAAGGTTAGCAGCAGATATGTGGATGATAAAGAAGAAGGGAGAATATGGACCGCCTTATGAGTTTGCCCGGAGACAGTCTAAAGACTGCTTTAGTGTCTCAAGCAATGGCAGCGGGGGAGCACTGGATTCTAAGAAGTTATTAATGTTGGATAACAATGTGGAGAGAATGTTGGATGAGGTGAACCAAAATTATGACAGTAATGTAAGTGAAAGTGGTGATGAAAAAGGGGTAGAGGATGGTGATGACATGTTTCTTGAGTTTGATGTGGTGGATAAGGGAGTTGAGCAACAACAGCAGGCCCCCGTCGATGAATGGGCTTCGTCGTCTATGATACTTTCGAATGAACCTCATCAGCTCTTTCATTGTCTCAGTAGCTGCTACAGATTGAAAGTGCTTGATTCTATCTCTCAACGAATCACATCCCTCGAGTCTATCTTCTCATCATCATACACTGATAGCATGTCAGAAGAAGGAAGACTAGACAGTGAAGAAGAAGAAGAAGAAACCGTTACAAGAGAATTTATTCAAATGCTTGATTCCAATACTGAACCAATCAAATCTTTTGAATCCATCTTCTCATCATCAAACATTGATAACATACCAGAAGGAGGGGTGGACAGTAGAGAAGAGGAGGAAATTGTCACAAGAGAATTTATTAAAATGCTTGAAGAGGAAGAGGAGGAGGTGGAGGAGGATGAGAAGGATTTAGTTCATAATAGCGATGCATCCGAACGACTACATATCTTCGTACCACCTGATCTTGGGGAGGGGTTGGGTTGCGTTGTTCAAACAAGGAAAGGGGGCTACCTTGCATCTATGGATCCCCTGAGGGTATGTATGCATGTCCTTTATATGTTTCCAGCTAATATGCATGAGGGAATCTATCATCTATGTAATAGTTTATTACTATGTCGTTCATATTTTAACCGCATGAAAAATACTTCAAAGATCTCATTCATGATCAGACACATACATATTGTCTAGATCGAGTCATCATTCATTCGTTCATTTTTTCATCGGTTCATGATTGTCAGTTTATAGTTTTGCATAGGGTCCCCATATCATGATTATGGATCACGTTAGCTGTGATATCATTTTCAAAACCTTAGGATTCCATTTTAACAGGCCAAACTCATAGGAGTAGGATGAAATCTTATGATAGTTATTAGGTCATATTTTGTTAGTGCAAGAAATAATTCAACACAAAATTTCTTTATTCATCATCAGTTATTAACATTTGCACGACGCTGTTCTAACATATGTTTATTTGGTGTACCTATCCCGGCCTGGCCGACCAGTACTTTCCGAGTTCCATCAAACGGATGTCGAATGTTGGAGCGACGACAACAGAAGCCCCAAAACTCGCAATGCAGCTGTCACAACCACTTGTTCTTCTTCCTTCTCCCACACCAATGGATGGGATTCAGTTTTTCCGAAGGATGGCGGCTTTTGGACTTGAAGACATCAGCTCTAATGTTTTACATTTCATGCCTATGGATGATCTCCAAGGCAAGACTGCAGAGCAGATCGCTTTTGAAGGCATTGCTTCCCAAATCAATAGTCATGTCCGAATAAGGAACTTGGAGGAGGAGGGCCCAACCACCACTACATCAAATGCATACTCTTTTGTAAGTTTCACAATCTTATTTTCCTTATAGCTTGCGCGCCAACCCATCCCACCCACACGTAGTACAAAAAATTGAAATCCCGATATGTATATGTGTAGTGTGTGGTTCAAAATTTGAAGTATTTATACCATAAACAAATATCATCAATTAATTATACAATAAATACCAATGGACCTCTTAAACTTTACCCATATATTCCTATTGTTATTGCAATATAACTCTAATATTATTACATTTTATCGTAGAGGCAAAATTTATGTAAAACATCACTAGTATTTCATACTCCGTATTCCTTACTTCTTAAATGAGTTTAGAATGTTTTTAATTGGACATGTATCAATCCCAGATCAAACCAGGCTAGAACAGAACCAAACAAATCAAATTAGATTTTGAAAGTTGTAAAATATACATTGAATAGACATCTGGCTCACCAACTCGCACCAATTTAGATCAGACCATACTTAAACAAACCAGACCAAATCAGATCAAACATTACCATATTAGAAAATAACATCCTAAAGAACAAAATATGTAATGTACAAACAAAATTAGAGTAAGAAGTAAAACTGACATGATGATGGAGACCAATTAATCAACTTCAATCCCAGCCAAATAGGAATAAAACATAGACAATGTTTTAAAATAGGATCATGTATATTTTCTTCCCCAAAAAATGTTTATTAAAAAAATAAATGAATAAATATTTGAGAAATAATTCAACTTCCCCAAATAGGATTGCATGAGCCCTATTTTCTAAAGAAAACAATTCAACTCTTATTTGAGAAAATTTGCAATGTGTTTCTCCTATTTAGGAAATTATCTCATAAAAACAACACGTAATGGAGAAAGGAAATGAAGAGAAAAGATATATCATTATAGAAATTTTTCAATAAAGCAGTAAGTTGATTAAAAACATGCACAAAATTCAAAAATAGGACGATATACGTTTTAAAAAAATAATTTTCTATACATCATTATTGGTAAGCATATCAATGGAGGTATGTGACATAATAAACATTCATAATTTGCTATTTCTGATCCCATTTTATTATTATGATTGTCACATACTACACGTGTAAAAGTAGTCGTCACTCTTTGGGCTCAATATAGTCACATAATTGTATGAATAACAATCATGTGTATGTATGCATGTGGTAGCCGCAAATCCGCCGCACATTTGGTGCAGTCATGGCAAACAAAAGAAATAGAAGTACACAAAACATGGAGGAGGAGGATGAGCCTTTGACAATGGAAGAGCTTTTAGCATTCGCGGTTCAGAATGTCAATGAAATTACAATTGACGCCCTCAAAGTTCAAGCAGGCGTTGATGAAGAAACCGCACCACTTGATGATGTTTCACCACAATCGTATAACAGTAATCAAAAGTATTCAAAAGAAAACGAAGAAGAAGACTTGTTCCTACTCGCGCGTGCGGTTCCACTGCCTGAATGGCTAATAAAAGATGGTGGTGGTGGTGGTGGTGGTGGTGGTGGTGGTGAGAGCATAATGATATGTTTTGTTGTCCAACTGCGGGACCCATTGAGGCAATATGAGAGCGTCGGAGGTCCGATGATTGTACATATTCAAGCTGATTACTGCATGAAACCGTTGCCTCATAATAATAATATTAAGTATGATGATGGAGAGAAGAGGTATAAAGTACAGGGGTTGAATATTGGGGGTATAAAAGTGAGGGGTGGAGACGGTGGGCGGAAGGGAAATGTGTGGGACACCGAAAAGCATAGGGTCACTGCCATGCATTGGTTGATAGAATATGGACTTCTTGAGAAGCCAAAAAATCAAAATGTCATCAAGAGTAGTGTGAAGGAGGATTTTTTGTGGAGTTTTTCCTCACTCAAACCATTAAAAAATCCAAATGTCAAGCTCGCTTGTTCAGTAAATTAAAAGGTAAACTAGTTATTTTTCTTTTTCCATATATATAATACTTACGTTCTTTTTTTGTTGCAACTTTAATGAATTTTACGTGATTCACATGTTCTACTTTGATTACATTTTACTATCCTCCGTTTTTTTAATCGCAACATGTTGAATTTTATACTATTCACATATTCTACTTTGACTACATTTTACGGTATTTTTTTAAAAAAATATTGTACAATTCATCTCATTACAAACTTTCAAAATCTGATTTTTAATTATTTTTTACTAATGGAGATTAAGATATAATTTCGGTTAAAGACGTGCGTTGGCAAGTGTGAAATGTTGACCGTTGCTACTAAAAAAGAACGGAGGAAGTATTTATTAATGGATTACTCATATAAATTAAAATTTTGAAAAATATTATTAAATTTCTCTCGTTTTAAATTTCAAATCTGGTTTTTTTACTAATAAGGAATTACATATATTAATAGTCAAACTTGTGCGTTTTAAAACGTTAAAATTAAATCATTGAACTAAAAAAGAATGGACTGAAATATATATTTGAAAGTATTTAAACTTGACTTTTTCTCCTCCTATTATGTACCAGAAGATGATGGAAAGCAAGATCTTCATCGGGCAAGGCAATGAGGCATGCACAACCAAGACAGTACATACAGTGATGGATTACGCAATTATTAATTTCTTGTTTAACTAACTATAGTACATTTTATACACACTTTTTTGAGAAGGCTATTATTAAAGGTGTGTATAAAATGTGTATACGAAAGTATGTACAAGCTCAATAAGGTGTGTATAAGGCTATTAATTACATCTCAAGATCAAATTAATCTTGTATAGTAGAGAGTTATGTAAAAATATATTACCTCCGTCGCACTCAATTTTGCTAACTTAATATTGGGTGTGGAATTGCAAATAAAGTTATTAATAAAAATTGTGTAATTGAAGTTTGTGCGATGGAAAGAGAAATGAACAGAGTCGCAATGAGACGGAAGAAGAATTAAAATAGCATCCTTGGGATTGGACTTGATAGGAGACTGATTACCGTCTTCTAAAGTGCATCCTCTTTTTCATTTTTTTTTATCATCAAAACATTCATCTATTCATATCAAAAGATTCATCAGGATCATTACATCAAGCAAAGGGAAAATAAAACAGACACCAACTGAAACTCCAACAACTACGACTGTAACCCTATGGTGAGACTTTGAGACGGTCACCCCTGAGAGAGCAACACAAATCGCTAATCATGTAGTGGGCTTGACACAACCAAAACTATTCCATAGATCCAACCATACCCAATGACATAAAGAGAGGCAAAAAACTCAAACAAACTGTCAAACCCAACAACAAAAATGGACGCAAGAAAACAAATAACAAACAGATAAAAACTACAAGAAAAACGTTCACGAACTCTAGCACCTCGTGCATCCCATGGTGGTGGTTCAGGAGGAGGTCGTACCACTGGTACCATGCTAATTGATCCTCCATGACCGGCCTTTGGCTGCCAAAGACCATGCATCAA
This sequence comes from Cuscuta epithymum, assembly GCA_945859915.1. NCBI lineage: Eukaryota > Viridiplantae > Streptophyta > Magnoliopsida > Solanales > Convolvulaceae > Cuscuta > Cuscuta epithymum. Next base: position 3,227,143 of record CAMAPF010000034.1, read on the forward strand.
TCCTCCGTCCCTGCATAACCAAACTCATCCCTGCTCCGTGCGACCAGAGTAAGCGGACAGGCGGCGCCGATCTTCTCCAGCGACGACAGCGACGACGCATCCCCGAACCTTGACCACAGCGCCGATCTCCTCGAGCCATGACAACAAATCTGACCTCCTCCACCGATCTCCGCCATCCGCGTCTGACCTGGACTCCAGTCGAGCACCAGCGACCAAGGGACAACAAAGGGTTACAAAGCCGATCTTCGATAAAGTCGAAATCGGAAAATGGCTCCAGCGGCCGACATAGTTAAAGCCCTAGAAAGAAAAACTCGTGATCGCTCTACCTTAGCCAAAAGCATACCACTGCTCCGCGGCCAGATATGCGAACAAGAACAGCCGAACTTCGATCAATATGATCGAATTCGGAAAAAAAGCTTGCCCTAGGAGGCTAGGAGAAACGATTTCGCCGATGCCATAGCGATCCAATTAGGCGCCGCCGAAATCCATATGCCTCCTCTTTTTTTTTCATATAGAATACGTGGTTGAATAAAAATACTTTAAGCTAATTAAAATACATAATATAAAAAGTATTTTTTGGGACTTTTGAAAAAAGTGAGTCAATTAATTTCTTGCTAATAATTTTCTATAAATGCTAAATAAAGTATATAAACTTTTATTTGTGCACATGTTTATGTTCCCAACTTTTTCTGAATAATTTCTTAAATATTTTTAAATGATGTATGTCAATTCATCATTAAAAAAAGGAAAACAAAACAAAAGTAACTTTTGTATCCCACATGACATATTTAATGATGGAAAAATAATATCGAATTACAAACTCAAAGATTGAAAAAGCTAAAACTATTTGAGTATAGAGTACAAAAAATATTTTTCTCGGACAAATCAAAATGCACTCCTTGGAAATTCAGATCCAGAAGGAGGGAATACTAAATAAACATTAACCAAGAAAAACTAACACCTTTTAATTTATGCCTGGATTTCTACTATACCGTATTTATATTACATAGTGACGATTCCAAATTTATAATAATCCAACTCGATGAAGGAAATTAATAAATATCCCCCATTCATATTATTTCCCATCGTATCCCCACCATGCAATAATAACCCAAAAAAATCTTGAACCATTGAAAAAATATATTCTTCCACAAATTCAACTAGCCTTAAAAGTCCATCGACGCCATCCATTTTCTCGATCCAACCACTAAATTCAACGTCACAGATTAAGCGGGACGTGATTGAAATCTTCAGATAAGCCTCTGGATGATCGGACGTCGTCGCTTGTGTAGGAAGAGTAGAAGTCATCCTCACCGTCCCTTTCTCGGACTTCTTCGATCCTCTCCACAGCTTCCCTCATGTCCCACCGCTCCTCCAAGTGCACCTCACAACAGTTAAGCGCTATCCTCAGCAATTTGACGATTTCGCCCTCGGAGTTCTTTGTAACCCCCGTCATGCCCTCGTCCAATAAAACCTCCAGGTTCGGGACTGTTGACCGGACCCAGTCAATGACGTCAACATCGGTCGAGAACTTCCCAGTTAACATTTCGAGAATCAGCGTCCCGAGGGACCATACGTCGGTTTTCCGGCAGAGGCGGCGCCCGCCTTGCCTGAAATCCGGCGACCGGAAGGCGATCATGTGCTCCTCGGCGTGGTCTTGGTTGACGATGGGTAAGAGGCCGTAGTCGGTGATTAAAGGCTCGTACGAGGAATCGAGAAGAACGTTGGAGGATTTAAGGTGGCCGTTGGGAACAATCATGCTGGGAAGCTCGCTGAAGAGGTAAAGCATTCCCCTGGCCACTCCCTTGATGATTTTCAATCGAGTTGGCCAGTCCAGGTCTTGCTGCTGATGATTTGAATTGCTTTTCTTACCTGAAGAAACATCCAATTCATCACAAATATAACAGGAATAAGTTCTTATGTTGTACAGAAATGTGAAAATTACGGGGAAACATGAAACGTGTCTTTTAATAGAAAAACAATCGTAATTTTCAAAGAATAAGAGACTATTGTGTCATTTCGTTCACACACAATGCTAATATGAATGAGAGACTATGTGTCATTTCCTTCAGACACGATGATAATCCCTATTTAGAATTATAGTAATTCATCACAATTCACAAAAGACTAGAAATCTCTTTTTTAAGAGAGAGATTCAATGCATTTCATTATTTATAGTCTCTAGAATACAAAAGGGAACATATGAAAAATCTTTGCAAGAAGCGTAACTAATAGATGCCTTTGCGAAGGCGTGGGCACTATTATTCGTTTGACGCTTAGTAAAAACAACATTAAAACTGCTGTTGGAACTCAAAAGTGACCTGCAATCTGCTACCAATGCGCCATACTAGAAATCTCTTTTGAGTTTTATGAGCATAGGTTTAATTTATTTTCACTTATAAAATGAAAATATATTGAGATTCAGATGATCAAGTACGCAGTAATACTAAATTAAACATACCATGGAGATGATAAGCCAAGCTTGAATTCTGCACATAGTCAAAGACCAATAGTTTCTCCTCCTTCCTATAGTAGAAAGCCACAATAGGAAGCAAGTTCTTGTGGTTCAACCTCCCCAACCTTCTCATGTGCTCAATGAAATCCTCCTTCTCTACATTACTCATTTGTCTAAACCTCTTCACAACCACCATAGGCCCAGAGCTAAGGCCCGCTTTGTAAGTCGATCCAAACATGCCGTTGCCCAGTACCTCCGCAGAGGCCTTGAGTAGATCAGACAAGTCAAACTTGCCCGCCTCTTCGCTCCTTAGAAATGATAACTTAACAGTTGTCGCGTGATTGTCAGTTGACCTCTTTCCACCACCGGCAATATGATGCTCTGAAGAAGGAGCGGAGCCTCGTTCCATTTTATCCATGTCAGCCGTCGTGTGGGTGCCCACCTGTGCTCGTGTTGACCCGCTGCCATCCTCATTGTGATCGGATTGTCTCTTGCGCATGGCAAAGATGATGGAAATGGACACCGCTATGACTACTAACACGGCGATTCCAACAATGATTAATGTTTTAAATTGAGAGTTATTGGAGTCTCCGAGTTTATCAGCCTTGCATGGCTCCAAAGGCTTTCCACAAAGGCCAATGTTTCCTGTAGTATATAAATTATAAATAATTATGATTTGATGGCGTATAATTAAGATAAAGAGTGGACAAAAATATATTGTGACACTGGTTATGTTTTGTTTTGGACTCATCATGTTTAGTCGCACTTTTATCCATAAACTTTGTTACAAAATTTTAGAAAAACACTCATGTTACATAAGCAATGTTTAAAAAAACATGTAATGTGATAAAATACAATAGTGTAACAATTTGATATTGTTAGAATATAGTGTTCCATCTTTAAATTAAAAGAACGTACGGAGTAACCTGGAATATTGTACTACGTAGTATATTACGAAGTAATTTATTATTTTCATACAACCAAAAATTATTAATCTATTGTTTAACCTTTGACATTGTAGATCAAAGCGTTCGGCATACAAATGCTACACCCAAATTTGGAAAATTGGGAAACATGTTTCATAATTTAATTATCAAAGTTAATTTTTGAACATGTTTCTTGTGAAATATATAAACATCATTTTGAGACTGTTATATACATTTTGATGATGCATTGTTCCATCGATTATGAGACTAAGCTAGTTCATGATATTTTTTATTCTCATTTAAATTTATATATAGTACCTGAGAATGAGGACGCTTTGAGACCAGAAAGCTTAGCGGGGATTTCACCTTCAAGATTATTGTTAGAGAAATTAGCAATGGTCAAACGGTCTTGATTAAATTTTGGTATTTGTCCATAAAAGTTGTTGTTTTCAATCATCAACTCTATAAGCCTTTTGGATGTAGCCAATGAGCTAGGAATAGCTCCGGAAAATTGGTTGTGTGCCAAATGAACTTTCTTCAACGATTGCATTCCGGAAAAAGCATCATCTGGAATCTCCCCGGAAAAATTGTTACGAGACAAATACAAGAATTTAAGAGACCCAAGTTTCTTAAAATTGGGTAGTGGACCTTGGAAACTGTTGTTCATGGCGCCGAGAACCCTAAAAGATTTCAATCCCATAAGGGATTCCACATCAATGGTCCCACCAAGTCCCCTATTGTTCAAATTAAGGCCGTGGACGCTATCTCGTATGCACAACACCCCGTACCAGTTGGGGCGACCCCCGGTGCACGGACTGGCCCCCCTCGGGTCCCAATTGGACAACGACGTAGCATTCTCCAACGAGGCTTTGAAGGTTACAAGGATCTCTGCCTCGGTTTTGCTATAACAAGTAGCGATAAAGCGGAGGAAAATGACAAGAACCAAGATAAAATGTGACGAAGAAGAGATAGCCATGATGAGATCATACAGTGGTGGGCGTGCGCGCACTTGTGACAAGTGCGCGCCCTGTGGAGGGGCTGCTCCTACAAATCAATATGGTGAATGTTTTGAGGGAAGAGACGGCTTACAAATGGTTTGAGATATTGTGTGCATGAAAATTGGAACAAACAACATAGTGAGAGAGAGAGAAGAAAGGGGCTTATTGTAAGGTGTTGGCATTAGGCTTCCAAAAATGGACAAATGGCTTGAAATCAAGTCAAATTGATAGGGTCCTCTTCTTTCTCTACTCAATGCTTTACTCTAGCACGAGAGATTTGCGATTAACCATTATATTATTAATTAATTGATTAATCAATCAATTAGTTAAACAATCCTTTCAAAAAATCAATTAGTTAATTAATTAATAAGTAATTGCTACCTAATACTTATTTCTTGTATCCACCGGGAGCTATAACAATAAAGTAATAATGTGTGAATAAATATGTGTAAACCATTAATTTTAATTACTCAATTTAAAATGCTAACCAAATGAAAATGACATGTTTAGAAAAAAAGTTATGTGAAACACATAAAGCCTTTAAATATTATAGAAATAAAACTTAGGATTAATAGCTATATATATATATACAGGAAATCTTTTTTCGATGAAATTTTGAGGGCCTCCACGTTTTGAGGGCCTTCCCGGTGGAGTTTTTCGATGAAATTGTTTGAGCATGTTCGTCATCAAGTCTAGTACATCCATACCAAATTTCAGAAAAAAATTCAATCGGGAAGGCAGTCAAACGATTTTTGGAAGATAACTGTGTTTTATATGTATATAAAGGGTGCAGTTATCTTCAAAAAATCATTTGACTGTCTTCCCGATTGAATTTTTTGCTGAAATTTGGTATGGATGTACTAAACTTGATGAAGAACATGCTCAAACAATTTCATCGAAAAATTCCACCGGGAAGGCCCTCAAAACGTGGAGGCCACACGGAGGCTCCGGTAAGGTATACCTTACCGGAAGAGTTCCCTATATATATATATATATATATATATATATATATATATATATATATATATATATATATATATATATATATATATCCTCAACTATCATGAAATTCACAAATCTATCCCATACTTTTACTTTTATAGAAAAGACTCAAAGTTCAACTTTTATCACAATTACACTTTCAATGGATGACTTAGTAAAACTTAAGAACAAAATTATATTTATATTTCATATTTTTTCAATTCTTTCTAGTTTTAAGTTTACAAACTTGTATTGCTTGTATCTTTTTGGTATTGCAAATGTTTAATTTTGAAAAAATCCAAAGAAGAAAAGCATAATTGTTGAAAAAGATTAAGTTTGAGTCTTTTTTTTTTATAAAAGTGAAAGAATAGGATAGATTTGTGAATTTGATAATAGCTTGGGATAAAATAAGCTAATAATCCTAAAACTTATTTACAAAAATATGATGAAAATTATTATGAGTGTTTGTCATAATCACTTAAGTGTAAAAATTGAACATAAGTTACTCTTACTAAAGTTACTACTATAGTCACTTCACTTAAGATGTTACATTTTTGTAAACAATTTTTAATTTATTTTATTCATAAATATGGTACTATTTATTTTTATTAAATGAAAACAATATTGGATGAGATGATTGCATAAGTGGTCTTTGTTGTTACAACTAACTAAGTTTAAAGGTGCAATCTAGCACATAATATCTTCTATCGTTGTTTATCAGCTAGCCTTACTTCCCATCCCCACAATCATGCAACACACACCATGTTTTTGTTTTATTACCCTTCAAATTAAGATTTACCTTGCTACTATGCTACTTTCTCATTCATTATCTTTGGTGTTTATGAGGACGGTAATAGTTATGAAAGACTATGATGTAATGCCGCATATATACAATTATATAGTAAAGTATAGAATAAAAAATTTGCATTACATGCAGTTCAATGAAATTTGAATGTTTTTGTTAAGCAAGAAGTGAGATAATATTATTACAAGCTCAAGTTTTTTTTTTAACAAGAAAAGGCTTTTATTAAAAGAGAAGTTAAAGTACAATCGCCAATGTGAGTTCAGCCACATGGGACTGAACTCCGACAATAATGAGAGACAAGAGCTAATGAAGTAAACAACTAATGAAAAAAGATGGTGCAAAAGAAAAAAGATTTAGAGCTGGTTGAGACTATTCCGGTTCCATAGAAAATCCTCAAGCTAAAGAAATCCTAGAGCATAGGAAGATCAACCCACTTCCCTGTCATAAAATCCCTAAGAAACTCCCAAAAGCATCCTAAGCTCGTAGAAATTGTTGTCGAGATTGAACGGTCCTAACCGAGGGGACATTACGCTTTTTGTCTCTTTTGGAGACAACAGAGGTGAAACCATCATCTTCCTCGGGTTGAGGTTCAATCAGTGCATCCTTGTAAATAGGAGATTCCTTGTAGGTAGGGTAATCTTTGAGTAGCTTGTATTTTAGAATTTGATGTGGTCCCGAGTTACGCATAAGATGTTTAAAGTTTTTTCGTGTAAGGCCGGTTGTACCTGGAGTCACTTTCTCTAGAATTGAGTAAAGGAATATGTCTGTAGTAGAGCGATCTGAGTATTTTTCTTCTAGATAGTCTGATGCAGCATCAAAGAGGAAATATAAATCTACCCCATCGCTATCAAGAGCGTGCAAAAAATCATTTAAAGTGTCTTCCCCAACTTTTGAAATGGCCCTTTTAACCATTCCTTCCTCGAGTGTCTCAACAAAGAATTCCCGCAAAAGAAGAAAATCAGGGGAAGAAGAACTCGATAAAATCATTTTTTGTTTAGAAACCTTGTCAAACACATCCATGGAAACCTCCTGCAAAAGCTTAGGGAGATCCCGATGTTGTTGCTGCTCCCATTTATCATTTAATTTCTGAATCTCTAAATCAATCTGTAGCATAAGGAACTGCATGCGTTTGAAATGAATATCCATAGCTGAAAGTGTTGATGCCTTTTCTGTTTGACTTGGAAACTCCCAAGCAGGTGATATTACAAGCTCAAGTAATAATTGAGCTCTCACCTGTATAGATTTGTCCTCCTAGCCTTAATAGTTATCAAAGCAAAACCGTAGATCAAATATTTATACTAAATTTAGCTTCTCCAAAAAACTCATTCTCAAAAAGTATGATTTTAATTTCTCCTTTACAAATATCAATTTTCGAATAAATTGGTTTTTAAGTACTCCGTGCTCCAGCTTGTTGTAACACTTTTTTATATACTTTTAAGGAATGAAGAGGCAGGTAAATTTGACATGTCCTAAAACCCTAAAAATATTGTACTTCAATATTTAAGAAATGCATGTGAAAGATTTTACTTGTGTTGTAAGTTGTAACTTTACTCTCCTACAGATTTAGTCTTGTAATTAATATTAAGAATGATTCCACTTGAGTGTACTATTTCCAGCGGTAAATTTGATGTCGGCGACTTTTCAAGTCTGCCTTTATCGAAAAATTTACTTTCCGGTAGAAAAGTCTTTAATTAATGTCGATAAATTAATTAGTTACATGATTATTTTTGCAAGTGAACAAAACTATATGACCAACAGGGGCAGCCTTAGACTTTTAGAGGCCATAGGCGGAAAATAAACACTTAATTTTCATATACTACGTATTATATAAAGTGATTTATATAAGACAATCTTAAAAATAAAGTAAAATTAATATAAATACACCATATGAGAAACAATGTTTCAAATTTCTTCTCGACTTATTTCTCCTCTTTGTACATTTGGACTCATATTTTCATTTATCAGTCATGATAATACTAACATATTTAACATATTTGTAGATAATAATTAACTAAAAACCATAAAAAAAAGCTAAAATTGACTATTACTCAATTACAATATACAATTATGAAATATTAGTAAGAAAACAACTCAATGACTAATTCAATTACTATTATAAAATATTAGTGTAAAACATAAATGACTAATAATATATAATAACATTATCACAAATTAAAAGTTAGTCAATTATCATTAAGTTATTAATCAAAGGTGTATGTAATAATTAATGAGTCAACTCTTATTATTACCAAAAATAGCATTGAGAAGTGCTCTCAAGTATGTACTCTGTAGAACACCCAACCCAAATTCTAAAACCCCAAGTTCTCATTTGCGAAAGAAAGTGAAGAAGGTCAAGGTCGGAATGCATTTGGAAGGGTATGTGCGAACTTTGATTTGAGGTAGGGCGGAATTTCAGAACTTTGAAAGAAGAACAACGCCACAGAGGAAGCAATAAAAATTGGAATTGCAGGGATTGACAAATTAAAGTTGGGTACAAGCTTTGTGTCTCGTAGTTGAGGGTTTAGGGGCCTTCCAGCCTTGGGGTTTCGGGCGACGGCTAGCTCTCTGGCGGCTGCTGTGGGAGTATCAATTTAATTTTAGTACTACTAATATTTAAAAAAATTGAGGCCCCCCTAAAGAGAGAGGCCCTAGGCGAGAGCCTGGGTCAACTAGCCTCATGGCCAGCTCTGATGACCAATAGGAGACACAATAAAAAGTTACGCAACTAAAACAACGAATCTCCCTATGTATTTCATAAATTGAAATAATTGCGAACACGAAAATCATGAGCACCTGCAAGCAGTGGCGGACACAGGGGGGTGACAAAGGGGGGCTGCTGCCCCTCCAAAAAAAATTCAAGCTATATTTACCCCGAAATTTTTAATGTATATGTATTTGTATGTATATTTTTGTACTGCCGCCCCTGCTACCGGAAATTCCTGCGTTCGCCGCTGCCTGCAAGCAACCACGGGGAAATGTGGTAAGGACTATGAGATATAGTGAACGAATAAGGGCATAAGGTTGGTGGTACTTTTAGGGGACGAGATAGAATATGGGTGCGTAAACCTGCAAAATTTTGTATACTACTTTTTTTGGGAATACTTGTATAAGTTGTATCATGTAAATATTTTTAGGAGAAATTATATGATCTCCTTCATTCATGTAGCTATCATTTTGTACAAATCACTAGTTCATTTATTGAGATAGTCTACGTAAGTTTCGAACATACACTATTTTTACAATTATACCATGCTTTACTTGTTTAGCTAATATGCTATCACTGAAACTAATATAGTACTTGTGCATCAAAATTTATGGAAAAAAAATCTTTGCTTCTTCACATATCCTTGTACTATATCCACACCGAACTCATGCCTCCGACTTTCAACTGTCATTATTATGTGTCGTATTGCAATGTCACATTTATGGTGATTTTGGTATTCTAAACTTGTCATAATTATGCGACATTTCTGCATTTGTCCTTAACAATTGTTGGCAAATCGTAAATCATCTCGTACATCTTGTCCCATTGGATAACAGCTAAATGCGGCTAAATCATCCCCCAAATTTACATTGTTAGATGATTGCACTACTTTATTTTTGTTTCTGGAAGTTTGTGCCCAAGCAGCCAAGTTGATGCAAAAGTCTAGCTTAACCCCATCATACCAATCATTTCCCTCTTCATTGCAAATGAATTGAGTTAAAACCATCCAAGACGTTTTCCTCGTCATAAGATGACCCCCCTTCTAGCCGTTTCTAGTTCTGAGTTATTCCCACCCGTCTTGAATGATGACAACAAGCCAAAGTTTTTTTTTTGTAAACAGAATCTAGTTTTTCCCGACGCTGAATGTGATCTCCCATGTCTCTACCATGTTATTGGGCTTCATTGACATGTTTCTCTATAAACCTCAACAACAATTGAACACTTATCCAAGACATAGATTCCACCTCTTAAATCCATCTAAAAATCGTTGTCCTAGAATCAGCAAGGTCTTCTTCATGTCATTGTTTTTTATCCTTCTAACTTTTCTTGCAAGTTACGTTAGTAGTTTACCTACGATGATATGCTTTTCACATGTTTACGACATGATATGCTTTTCACATGTTTTACTTATCACCTATTACTTTGATGATTATAAAAAAGATATGCATTATATTCGACATGAAAAATCACACACGACAATTTATATACTCCAATATCCCTACATTAGTGACGATATTTATTAACAAATGTAACTTAACATGGTAGTAAGACTTACAACATGCAAAAAGATAAAAAGTAGAGTACATGTATTAATAAAATAAAATAAAATAACTCTGAGCCGTAGTAGTTCTACACACATAACTATGTAAAATCATGAGCTACAATCACCACTTATCACCGGCTCACCATTATTAGTCAACATTGTCATAGTTTCCATAATATCACCAACATTAACACAATCATCAATGACGACCTTCTCGTTTTTTATGAGGAAACACTTAATTGCTTGAAGATATGTATTCACATTTTCTAATTTTTCATTTAGTTTCATTGCTCAATTAAATTGTCTTAATTTGTGCTTCCTATTTATGACACTTGTTGCATCTGCAACACTAGTAACGGTAGAACTAGAATGACCAATTAGCCTTATTCAAAAAACCAATTTTGAAATATTCGGTTTTTTATGTTTTTCTCTTGTCATGTCATTGTCACATAAATAAGATCAAAGTTGACTAATTTCTCCTCAACCATGATCTCTATTTATTTAGATTTTATGGAGTTTTTTTATTGTTATTTCCAAGGAGGTATTTTAGTCATTCCAAATTAAAACGCATGATTGCATTGAGTGTGTTTATAGAAATTTGGAAATAATCTTGAATAATCTATGATTCAATATTTGATATCATATTTTGTAATCTAAATAATCTCATTTTCTCAATCATCCCCTAAAAAAGATCTTCCACATCATCAAGATGATCCCTAAATAATTTCAATGATGCCCTTATAAGAGAGTGGAAAATTTTGAATTTTTAAGCTTTAGTGATAATAATTTTAGAGGCCGTGAAGTGTAGTTATGACTTTCATAATACTTTTATTCATAAATTTTACTTATATAATATTTATGAGGAAACCTATGTTTAAAAAATCGGAATGAACTAAACGGATTGACCCAGAAATTGATGACTTGGATTGAAAATCGATTCAATTAGTTAAGAACCCAAAAATGGAAAATCAATGACTTGGAATACCTCGTAAAAAGATTAGTTTTAAAATGTTAGAAATCAAAGTCCGTTCAGCGACTTTATTTTTCTCCTTATCAGTCTTATCAATTATCTTTTTACCAAACACATAATTTTTGATTTTGCGTGCAGAACTGTGTAATAAACAAAATAAATAAGATTGAAGTTATTTGTATAGATGAATTGACTGTAGTTACTGTAGATAATTATTTTAATTTTTTTATATATAATTTTTTCTTTATTTTATTAAGTCGAATCAGCTAAAGGCCGTGCCCGGATAAATTTTAGTGTTATAGGAGATTGTTACTCCGTATATATTTTCTTATTGCTAAGTATCTTTCCATAATTTGGGGGCACGTTAACATTCATGGGAGGAGTTAGGGGTGGGCCAACCTAAGCCCTGACCCACCCCAAATTTAAAAACTGACTTAATTTTTATGGTAAAAATTTCTGTAAATTTTTTTCTAAAAATATTGTTTGTACAGTCTATTCACATTTGTAGTCTAACTTCATATGGAGTACTTTGTATTCCGGATATGGCTATATTTCTGGATTGAACTCATTGAAGCACAATTTGAAATCTTTCTACAATTATTAGTTCTCTCTAGTCTCTATACACCTAGACTAGAAACATGCCCTGAATTATTCACAGAAGCTTCCCTTCTCCTTGCTCCAATTCGACTATTTACCCTTCTTCCATACACATCCACCCAGGTATTTCTGTTTTCTGCTCTCCATCTTCTCAGTCTTAGCTGCTCCAATCTCAAATATTTTCAGACAAAACTTAACTTCTGTCTTGTTTCAATCATCCAGATATGAAACACAATTAGTTGATGTTTTTATCATTAATTAATGAATTTTGAGATGGTCAAAGTTCCCAATCCGTAAGACCGTAACACTACTCTACAGATCTTCTATGAGCCACTGACCCTATATTTTTCTAAGATGTTTGTGAGACACTGGATACAGATCTTATTATCACGAATAAGTATTTGCTTTTTATTGACTGGAGAGTCTACTTAGGACAGACTACTTATAGACTTTTTCTTCAGACAGATATCTAAATTCCAAATTGTTGGCATCGATTGTTAGTTAAAAATTATTTTCTTCATTGTGTTGATCCCTCCACCAATTATTTGAACTGTTCATAGTTACTTATGCTTTGAGGAAGGTATATAAGTACCAATGTCCCTAACATTAAATAGTATGCTTTACTGCAGGTGCTTATGAGTTCTATGATTGTACAATATGTTTGACTGTGGTTCTAAGTCTCAGTACTTGGGTGGAGAGCGAGAGAAGTTTGTAAGGTATGATTTATGAGGCTATATCTGGTAGACTGTTGTTCTTTACATGTATAAGTCTATGTTCTAAGAGATGTGGAAAGGCGACATGGTCAAGCCTCTGGCTTTAGAAGCCTGGCAAGCTTAGTAAAAACCAAGTTTATGAATAGAATGTTCTTAAAAACCAATGAAGGGTGAGTAAAATATTGTACTATCGCATATTATGTTATTCTTTCAAATATTCAACTTTTTAAAATGTCAAATCTATATCAAGATTTAAATTTAGCCCTCCCCTCTAAAACCATCAAAACCCACTCCAAAACTGACCCTTAGTGTGGAAACACACACTATCCTGTGTTTATTAATTCCACATAATTTGCTTCCCGTTGTATGTTTAACTTGGTAGGCTTATTGAGAAAGTGGAATCGTCTGATGAAGCCTACTTAGAAGGAAAAGAAACAATATCAACCACACCATTATTCTCTTGATGGAAATGAGACGATAATTTTGAATGGAAAGTTAGAAGAAAATTATATGGATGGTTTGAAGTATTTTAGTTGGCCTATTGTAGTTATATAGATTATGTGTGCGTGTCATATTAAAAACTACAACACAGCAACAACAACATCCAAGCTTTAGTCCCAAAAGTTTTTGGGGTTGGCTACAACAACATGAGTCAGTATATGAAATTGGACTTTCATATTTCGTATTAATAACTACACCATTACAAATACAAAGTTTTGTTAGATTCTACTATTAGATTGCAAGCTTAACACAAATGATTTTCAAAAGTATTTGGCTCAATTTTTTTTGTATCTAAGTTAAAAACCATGCCTTTTCATGCCTTTGGTGGTCAAATTTTATGTTGACTACCTTTTTCATCAACTACTATGCGAGGTATTTTTTTGTCACCTCACTTCTTTTAAACGCTTTTTGCTGCCTTCTATGAGGGGATAGAGTTCATTCTTTACATATAGTTGTCCTGTATTTGTACTTCTGTCGGTGCAGGCTGGATGACTTGGATTCCAGGCTTTCGTCACCGGCATCATCAGTAGCAGCAAACAAATGCAGTTTCGGCGTTGATGGTTTGAGACGTGTCGGCCCCACAACTAGAGGCACATCAAGTTCTTTCAAAAAAGGAATGAGAAAAAGTTCTGAAGGACTTAAGTCAATAGGCCGGTCTCTGGGATTTGGTGTATCCCGAGCTGTATTTCCTGAAGATCTCAAGTCCTATGAGAAGAAGATATTTGATCCTCAAGACAAATTGCTCCTTCTATGGAATAGGCTATTTGTCATATCATGTATTCTTGGCATGTCAGTGGATCCTTTGTTCTTCTACCTTCCAGTTTATGATGAAAATTCACATTGTCTGGGGATAGACAGAAAGTTGGCTATAATAGCCACAACGTTGAGAACATCTATTGATGCCTTTTATCTTTTACATATGGTGGTTCAATTTCGCACTGCTTATATTGCCCCTTCATCTCGGGTTTTTGGCCGGGGTGAGCTTGTGATTGATTCTGGACAAATTGCTAAACGCTATTTGCGCTTCTATTTTATAGTTGATTTTCTTGCGGTTCTCCCTTTGCCTCAGGTTTGATCCCTCCATCCCAAAAAAGTAGTCTTATTTGGTGAAGGTACCGGTTTTAATTTGACAAAGGACAAACTCCTAATTGGAATGAAATCATACTTGTATATAATTTATATTTATTGATAACTTAACTAAATTTATCGTATTTAACATGTTTGTAAATTTTCTTTTTGGCCATTTACATTAAAAGACAGCTTCAGGACTCATTGTTTTACACAATGAGGGAGTAGCCAATTCGTTTACTTTGTTATATATTAACATTTTCTACTCCTCTAGTTGATCTTTAGCATAGTTCATTAAGTTCTGATATGAGGTTTGTTTGGAAGTAAATCCTAGAGTGATGACACAAAGTTAATGATTCTATTACTTTTTCATCACGGGCTGCCTGTATGCAATTTCTCTCAGTTTATTTTCTACTCCTTTGTATTTATTTGGTATTTGACATAAATTTGTCAATTAATATTACTGATTTGGTAATATCATATTTCCTTCTTTTTCCCTAGGGAAAAATATTGAAGTGTCCCACCTTTTAACTAATCTAGCACATTGTCTAAGAAGTAAAGAGATACACAAAAAATGGTCATAGTTCAAGCCTTCAAGCTCATCAACAAAAATTACCCTAGGCCACCATAATCATTCAATTTTCCAAAGGCGCAAGTAATCCCACATGTACACAAATTCTTTTAGAAATTGTGTAAGCTAGAAGGTTTCTCAGTCAACAAATGGATCATTGACTCATTATTTATGGAAATTATGAACATGTATGGGACATTTTCTGCCATTGTTTTAGCTATATCACTTGATTCTCTATGTTTTGACATTTTGTTGCTTAATTTCTTCAAGTGTAGGACTAAATTGGTTAAAACACTAAAAGTTTTGGGCAGTGCTTTAGAATTCCTTTTGTCCAACTTTAACTTGTTGGGAATGCTAAAATAAGTACTCCTTTGACATCGAAAAATGTCATGAATAATTTCCTAATGGGTTTTTCAGATGGTAGTCTGGAGATTTCTGCAGAGATCCAAAGGGTCAGATGTTCTAGCTACAAAAAAAGCTTTGCTTTTTATAATTTTGTCCCAGTATGTGCCCAGATGTGTTAGGGTCATACCCTTAACTTCAGAACTGAAAAGAACAGCTGGTGTCTTTGCTGAAACTGCATGGGCTGGTGCTGTCAGCTACTTGATATTGTACATGCTTGCAAGTCATGTAAGTCATTATTTTGTACTCCTGTTTACTATAATTTGCTCCATTTTCCTTTCTTGTAAAATTATTCTTTCTTGCTCCACGTTGCATCTTTAGCAGCTTTTACTACTTTTTCACCTCTGAAAGTCTGAAAGACGTAAATACCTTTGCTTTTCCATCTTCTCTTTCCAGTTGTGCCTACTTTTTCATCTTGTGCTACTACTGTTAGGACTGACTCATTAATTAATTATCAGGGCCAAAGCCCAAAAATAACTAAGTAAACATGTTCAGATCTGTTTAATACTATGGCGCACATGGCACGGTGATGGCGCCAATATGGCGCCACCACGTGTATGGTCATCGCCAGGAGGACTTTCCACGGCGAGGGTATTTTTATTGCCACATGGCCCATGTAGCGAGCACCATTTCTCGCCATTGACAACTGTGTGTTTGTCTCTTAGGATGTGGGTGGGCTGCAGGTTGAAGGGAGAGAACTATCATGAATAGAAGATTTTTATTGAAAATGAAAAAACATATGAAAATGTTCAGCCTCGTCAGTTGGTGACTAGAAAAGCGGTACTTGACTGTCTAGATCGTAGAATTGGGTGTTTTTTAGAACTTTGAGTGTTTGATTGGGTGATTCTTGAGTACAAGGGCTTAATCCATATTTTGATGTACTATTAGGGCAGAGGGCCAATTTGACAATTTTTTTTCATAGATTTGTAATGCTGTATGAGGTCAGCTAAATAATTTATTGGATTCAACTTTTTTTATATTGTTTTGGTTTATCTCATATTTACTATGAGCCAAATTAATATTGGACTCATCTTTTCCTTTTTACTTCTCATTTGGATAATGTTGTTTATTAATGCCTATTGGTAGGTAGTTGGTGCACATGCACTATTATATATTTATATCCTTGTAGTCTAAGGGGGTGTTTGGAACTGATTATGCTTCTGCTTCTTTTTTAAAAGCAGAAGTAGAAGCAGAATCAGTTTTCCAGAAGTACTTTTGCACTTTCACCCAAACACTCCAATATCTGCTTCTGCTCCCTGAAGTAGCAGAAGCAGTTTTAAGAAGCAGATCCAAACACCCCCTAAACAAGAAATTCCGTATTCACTTAACTAGGGAGGGGATTTAAGGGTCCATTTGGTTTCCAGAAAGTACTTGGGAAAACTGCAAGAAGGCAAACAAACATTAAGGAAAGAATTCGATAGATTTGTTTTACATGCTAGTTGATACCCATCTTAATATAAAATCTATTATATAAAATCTAAGCATTCCAATAATAGAAATATTTTTCTGTTGAAAAAAATCAGAAGTAAAAACAAATACTCATAAGAAAATATATTTTCTTAGAAACGTTTCCTTTTCACTACATTTTCCGGGACCCAAGTATACCATAAGGTTTTACAGTTGCTCTCATTTTATTGTCTAGGCAATATTGACTTTTTTCTTGACTCCCTTTTGTGATGTTTTTTTGGCAGGTAGTTGGGGCATTATGGTACTTGTTATCAGTGGAGCGCTATTACACATGCTGGGAAAGAGCTTGTCAAGGAACGTGCAATACTAAGTTCTTGTATTGTGGAAACCAATTCATGAATGGATTTGCTGCTTGGAACAAAACCAGCGGTCAGGTACTAAATGCATCATGCACTTTAGGTGTCAAAGACCCGCCGTTTGATTTTGGAATTTTTGAGAATGCCTTGTCATCTGGCATAGTGTTCTCTATGAAGTTCTTGTCGAAATATTGTTACTGCTTGTGGTGGGGACTTCAGAATTTGAGGCAAGTAGTTCTTTTATCTCGCCCACTTTTAGTTGATTGTCTTGAGTGGAATTATTTTAATCAGGCTCAAATTTCAAAAATACTAATCTCACACTAGACTTTTTTCATGTTTTACTTTTAAGTTGGCGCAATTGTAGATTGTTTTCAGATGACACATTGATATGGAGCAGGAAGAGCATGGGGTGGGACAGGCTTAAGCCCACCTTCGTGGGCTGGTTGTGGGTTGTTTAATTAATATTTATTCTTTTTATTTTTCCTGATTTGTTTTCTTTTGGAGTTAATTAGGATTTCTATTATTTCTTTCCTATTTGGAGTTGATTAGGATCTTTATTATTCTGTTTCCTAGTTAGAGTTGATTATGATCTTTATTATTCTGTTTCCTAGTTAGAGTTGATTAGGATTTCTAGGATTTTGTTTCCTAGTTTAATTATTAGTAGATGGGTATTTAAACCCCTTGTTAGGATTCATTCTGGCTCATCTTGGGATTAAAGTTGGTTTAGCCTTTTGGCTCTGGGCAACGTTATTTATTTATCGTTGATTATCGGGCAACGGTTTACCCCGTTGATTTTATTTTTCTGTTCTTATCAATTGGTCCGACCTGCCGGATCCCGTCCCGCCAAGATGACCGGAACGCAGAATGAACGCTTGACAGAGATGGAAAACGAGCAGAACCGAATGGGAGAGGAAGTGGCCCGACTGGGGGCTGGGCAAACCCGGATGGCACTCGAGCAGAACCGGATGAACCAGACGCTCAAAGACCACAATGCAAAGCTGGCGGAGATCGTCGCCTCTCTGGCCGCGCTGACCCAGGCCCTGGTGCCGCCGAAGTCGCCGGACACCGCCGCATCAAGAGTCGGATCTGCCTTGATATCGCCGAATGTGGAGGGAGTGTTGCTTAACCCTGCTCCAACCTTGTTACCTGCGTTTGACGGAACAGACCCAATCGGGTGGATGGCTAGGGCTGAACAACAGTTCGAAATTAACAAACCCTACATGAGAGGAAAGTGGCCGCAACTACGGTAGCCATTGAAGGGGCTGCCCTGTACTGGTTGACCTGGCTGAAGGCACGAAAACCAGGCCTGTCTTGGGAGGAATTTACAGATGCACTGGTGACCCGTTTTGATTCGCGGTTCAAGGGCAACCGATTTGAATGGCTGTCCGGGGCCAAACAGTTGGGGACCATAGAAGAATATAATAACCTTTTTGTGCAGTTGGCCAGTCAGGTTCCTGGGCTGTCCGAGGATCATTACTTGGGCTATTACATGAGTGGGCTTAAGGAAACAATCCGAAGCTCGCTGCGATTACTTCGGCCGAACAACCTAGAGATGGCTATGGAATTAGCTCGCGAAGTGGAGCATAATCTGTCTGTCCAAAGTGGAGAAGGTGGCAACCTGAATTATCATTCTTCAGGGGTACGTTCTAGCAACCTTTTAATGGCAAACACAAGTTCCCTGTTGACTGCCATTGGTGGCAGCTTATAGGGTTTGGAAGGCAGCTTTGCGAAAGATAGTGGACAGCCTCCGGGGACAAAATCAGGGCTGTCCGGGCAGCCTATGACACGCTCTCAGTTCACTCGTCTTCCGCCGAAAGAGTTTGCAGAATTGAGGGCAAAAGGATTATGCTTTAGGTGCAAGAAACCATTTACGCCGGGGCATGATTGTCGCTTTAAGCAGCTGCGGGTAATGATAGCTGAGGAGGATGAAGAGTTAGACCTCAAGCAGCATGAATTCTGCAAAATAACCGGCCAGGAAAGGGTTCAGGAAAGAGAAGAAGGATATTTTCCAGTCTATTCTATGTCTGGAAATTTCAGTTCCCGATCCGCGAGTGTTCAACCTTGAGGACAAGGTTAATTTGAAGGGGGATGGATTGATATGGAGCGGGAAGAGCATGGGGCGGGACAGGCTTAAGCCCACCTTCGTGGGCTGGTTGCGGGTTGTTTAAATAATATTTATTCTTTTTATTTTTCCTGATTTGTTTCCTTTTGGAGTTAATTAGGATTTCTATTATTTCTTTCCTATTTAGAGTTGATTAGGATCTTTATTATTCTGTTTCCTAGTTAGAGTTGATTATGATCTTTATTATTCTGTTTCCTAGTTAGAGTTGATTAAGATTTCTAGGATTTTGTTTCCTAGTTTAATTATTAGTAGATGGGTATTTAAACCCCTTGTTAGGATTCATTCTGGCTCATCTTGGGATTAAAGTTGGTTTAGTCTTTTGGCTCTGGGCAACGGTATTTATTTATCGTTGATTATCGGGCAACGGTTTACCCCATTGATTTTATTTTTCTGTTCTTATCACACATTCAAAGCCTGCTACAACACAGGCCGTGCTATGACGAAAAGACAATCCCTTCAAATCAATCATCATCATTTTCATCATTTTCATTTACCCCAGTGCCGCAAAGGCTCCCACCTACGGTGGGGTAAGGGGGGGTCGGATGTACACAGTCTTACCCATGTACTAAAGCACAAAGAGACTGTTTCCGGATGACCCATAGTGAAAATTGCGTCCAAAATTGCATGGACTGACTACTGCTTCATAACAAAGAAGCGCAGAGAGTTTAGTGAGCTATTTTGCTTTATTCCATGATTTCCATCATATTCTCAAGCCAAAAAATAAGGAATCTTTGGCTCCATTTCAAATCAATAAATAAATAAATAGTGGCAAAAGAATGTGTAGGGGTAATTTTTTATTCAGATTGTAATGGTGGGTTTATGATAGTAATCCATTAGTCCATATATGATTCATTTAAAAAACTAACCAATCCAAATAACATTTTTTTCATGGGTGGATATCCAAATATCCAATACATCTTCTTATTGCTTTTATTGTATAGAGATGGTTGAATGTGGCTTGTATTCATACAATGATACTTTAAAATATATTCTCCCTGTTCCATATGCTCCCTCCGTTGCACTGTCTCTTTAGTCCAAGTAGGAAATGATTAATAATCTAGTTAAAACATGACATTTGTATTTCTATTTTACAGACATACCATACCCAGCATCATGTATTTATTATTTAGGTGATAAGTTCACAAAGATGCATGAATTAGGGTGTTTGGAAATGAAGCATTAATAATAATAATAATAATAGTAATGATAATAAAATAATAATATGCTCAATATTGAAATTTGCCTATCTTTGCTGGATGCACGGAAATAGAAAGTCAACTGTCTTTGTGGGACAGAGGGAGTCAAGACAGTAAATGAAGAAACTAACCAACAACAAATGTGCAGAATTCAATAGTTCCTGTGCATAAAGATTATTTAAGTGCAGTTCAAATTTAAAAAAAAATATTAATCATGGATCGGATACAATTTACATAATTAATCCCATAATGGATGGGCTAAATTGATTTACCATTGGATGGAAGTGGATGATGGACAAATGCATTTCTTTGTCATCCCTAAGTGGGACACTTTAGGACTATGGGATTGCATCATACTAACAAGTAACAACAGCAACAACATCCAAGCCTTAATCCCAAAAGATTTTGGGGTCGGCTAACATGAATCGATCCATGATATTGAAGCCAAAAAGAGAAGACAGACAAGAAGAAAAAAGGATAAAACGAATAAGATAAAGATAAATACATATAAGATAACAATAACATAAGAATATAAGAAAGATAAAAGATTAAAAGATAAAAGAGCATAAAAAAGCTAGAAGGTAAAAATAACATAAGAACATAAAAGGACAAAGAAGATAAATGATAAAAGAAAAAGAGAGGAAAAAAAGAAAAGAGATCAATACATAAATCTTTTTTAACTCATAGTTCTGCTTGGCACTTCTATACAAGTGCCAAGCTATTCGGTTGACTTATATAAACCCTTAAAACTGTAATGCACATGTTACTTTGCCAATAACGTATACACTTCACAAAAATCAAATTGTTCCTGCATATTGTCTTATGAATGTTACCTCTAACGTGCTTTTAGTTGATATAGTGTTTCTTTGGTAATTGACATATTATTTAACTTCTTTCCTCCCACTTACAGCACACTGGGTCAGGGCCTCCAAACAAGCACATATCCTGGGGAGTCATTATTCTCAATTGCACTTGCCATATTTGGTCTGGTTCTCTTTGCATTACTTATTGGTAACATGCAGGTAATTACCTTAGTCTTACTTTGTATTTTGTTTTCAGTGAAGGGCCGGATTAGTAGTCTTAATTGTCTAGTAGCCCATTTTATTGCTACCAAACATAGGATTTGAATATTAAAAAATTCTTTCCCTGTTGTTACAAACATACAATTCATGGGACACAGCCAATAATACACAGCCCAGTTTCTGTTAACCAATTCCCATCAGTCCCGTCCTGTCCAATTATGTGCCAAACAAGGCAGAAGTTTACTGGAAAGATGGAGTTATGCCAAACATGTTCCTGTTGTGATCTTCAATAAGATGGAATATCTAATGTTTTAATGTAAAATAAATCTAGAGGATTTATTTATTGAACGCAGCTCCCGACCCAATAATCAAAAGTAACGGATTAATTGACGATGTACAAGGCCAAAAGTAAAATAAAATTTAATGTAATCTTTAGGGGAACAAATGTACTTGTAATAGTTTAATGGAGGGAAAGGGTAAATTTAGATTATAACGCCCTGAGGGAGAGTTGCCTTAGAAAAAAACTGCATAGGAAAGATACAGAAACACTTATATGGATAAACCCGTAAAAGTAAATGTTACAGAATTGCGTGAAGAGTGAAGACTCAAGACATTTATGTGCTTAATTGTTTTCTACTATAGACATATCTCCAGTCTCTAACCATTCGACTGGAAGAGATGAGAGTGAAAAGGCGGGACTCCGAGCAATGGATGCATCACCGCTTACTTCCCCAAGACCTGAGGCAGCGAGTTAGGCGCTATGATCAGTACAAATGGCTGGAAACTCGTGGAGTGGATGAAGAGGCTATTGTTCAAAGTTTACCAAAGGATCTCAGAAGGGAAATCAAACGCCATCTCTGTTTGGCTTTGGTGAAGAGGGTATATTTTTATGACTTTTTTACCTCACTTCTTATATTGACCTATGTGTTCCTTAAGGTCCCCATTAGGACCCCAGAAGTTAATTGAGAAAGGGGGAAAAATTTAATCCAAATGGAAGTGAAACAAATCCAAATGGAAGTGAAATAAGTAGTTGTTTTGAAGATTTGTCATTTGTATATATGTAGATTTCTTGTGTTTATCTATCAGTTATAAGTACTATGAGCATCAACAAATATCTTGAGTAAATGTATCGAGTTTTATCCTGTTTTTCCCAGCACTTTTTTTCCTTTCAAATTTCCTCAATATTTTGTTTCCATAGTATATTATGGGCTTCAAAGGTCACTAAGGCCATGTGGCATTTAAAAACACATGTTAAGAAAATAGTTTTTCCATGTTTGGTTTCAACTTGGAAAATATGAAGGCAAATCCGACGTGGTTAAACATTTTAGTTTTTATTACATATAATATATTTTGATTTCTTAGTCTTTATATAGCACAGATATTTTTAAAAATGATTTTGAACAGATTATAAAATTAATTTTGATCCTTTTTTAAATATTATGTCCCTTGCAGTTACGGGATTCAAACAGACCCTAAATGCAATTTATATTTTGGATGTTTGGATGCCATCCTTTTTAATGATGCATATGTTTTGCAGGTCCCTCTTTTTGAGAACATGGAAGAGAGATTGCTAGATGCCATATGTGAGCGTCTCAAACCATCACTCTACATTGAGAAAACATACATTGTGAGAGAAGGGGATCCAGTTGATGAGATGCTCTTCATCATACGTGGCCATCTCGAGAGTGCGACGACCGACGGCGGGAGGAGCGGATTCTTTAACCTCAGTAAGTTAAAGGAGGGAGACTTTTGCGGGGAAGAGCTCCTCACATGGGCCCTCGACCCCAAATCTGGCGCCAATCTTCCTTCATCAACCCGGACGGTGAAGGCCTTGACGGAGGTGGAGGCTTTCGCACTGGCAGCAGATGAGTTGAAATTTGTGGCCGGCCAATTCCGGCGGCTCCACAGCCGGCAGGTCCAGCACACTTTCCGGTTTTACTCTCAGCAGTGGAAGACATGGGCAGCTTGCTTCATACAGGCAGCGTGGAGGCGATATGTGAAGCGGAAAGAAGCTATGGAGATGCAGAGGAAGGAAGAAGAAGAAGAATTAGCGGCAGCGGCGGCCAGAGCGAGTACCCATGGGACTTATAGCATTGGGGCGGCCTTTTTGGCTTCTAAGTTTGCTGCTAATGCTCTTCGGGGCGTCCATAGAAACCGGAATCTGAAGGGTGGTGCCGCCAGGGAGTTGGTTAAGCTGCAGAAACCGCCAGAACCTGATTTTAGTGCTGACGATGCTAATTAGTTTGTGTTTGTTTGTAGATATGTATACATATTTTGCTTTTGTTTTTCATATATATCTGCTGATAGCCTGATATTGTTGTTTGCAAAAGGCAAATTTACCCTTAAATTTAAGTGTCTGTAATCTGTAATATATCTATGCATGTATCTACTTGTTTTTGTGTACTTAATGGAGATTTGAGACTTTCAAGTTAGGTTTCAGTTTTGCTGCACACAGCAAACTTGCACCAAAGATGCATATTTGTTGTGTAAATAGTTCAATTTAGAGCATCTTCAATTTTTTTTTTTTAATCCCGAGAATCCACCAGATAGGTGGGGTAAATGTTGGGGAACATTTACCAAATTTATTAAAAGATGAGAAACAAGTTTACAGTGAAAAAGAGTAAAGAGTTAGGGAGTACAAGAATGAAAGGAGGAGAAAAGGAAAGAAAAAAAACATAATAGATCCAAGAAATTGGCCCCAATGCATCCAAAAAGGCCAAGAGGCTTGTGCTTCCAACGGCGTTTCCGAAGTGAGAGAGACGGAGTCACGGAGATTCAACCTATGGTTCTGATCCGTCTGCCTTTATAACGTGGGTTA
Organism: Cuscuta epithymum; assembly: GCA_945859915.1. Lineage (NCBI taxonomy): Eukaryota > Viridiplantae > Streptophyta > Magnoliopsida > Solanales > Convolvulaceae > Cuscuta > Cuscuta epithymum. The sequence goes on from CAMAPF010000034.1 coordinate 3,251,298, forward strand.
ACCAGTGTCGTGAAAGTAGGAGGCACCATTTTTGTCAGCATAGAACGCTTTCCTGGCCTTTGTTGGAAGTTGGTTTAGAGAGAGAGACTCTATCGAAATCAGTCCTAGGCCGTATTCAGCAAGGAGGTGAGCGTAGGCGTTTGTTTCCTGACAGAAGATATACGTGTATATAACTAGAATTCTTACAGGAATAATGCTTCGTATTTGGAATTAGGGTCTGCCGCCCTCTTATACATGATGATGTCCATGGAAATTATTAACTAAAGAATATTCTAGTATAATAATAATAAATTGGCAACAATCGTATATGGAAAAGAGATTAAGTAAGGCAATAAAATAAATAATATAATATTCCTATTCCTCTAATATTCTTCAGCGTAACACCCCCCTCAAGTTGGAGCATGGGGATTAAGAATGCCCAACTTGCGAAGAAGAGAGTCAAATTGAGTTTTGCCAAGTGCTTTAGTAAAGATATCCGCAAGCTGAATAGTTGTAGGGACATAAGAAGGAGCAATGAGACAATCCTGAACGGCATCACGCACAAAATGACAATCAACCTCAATATGCTTTGTTCTCTCATGAAACACATGATTTTTCGCTATGTGAAGAGCAGACTGACTATCACAGTATAATGGGATGGCCTGATTATGATGAATTCCAAGACTGAGTAAGAGAGCTTTCAACCACTTAAGCTCACAAGTAGCAGCTGCCATGGAACGATACTCGGCTTCAGCCGAGGAGCAAGAGACAGTTTGTTGCTTTTTGGTCTTCCAAGAAATAGGAGAGTGTCCTAAGAAAACCAACCAACCAGAAATGGATCGCCGAGTAAGAGGACAAGCTGCCCAATCTGAGTCACATCAGCCTCGAAGTGTGAGATCACTATCAGTGCGAAGTAGGATCCCCTGCCCAGGAGAACCTTTTAGATAGCGAACAATACGAAGTGCCGCATCCCAATGTTCCTGTCGTGGTGCTTGAATAAACTGAGACAAGATATGTACCGAGTAGGTCAGGTCAGGACGAGTCACGGCTAAATATATGAGTCGGCCCATTAAGCGACGATACGGTTCCGGGTCCTGAAGAAAAGGGCCAGTTGCGGAAGCCAAAGCGTGGTTCTGTTCTATTGGAAACGAGGCAGGTTTAGCGCCAAGTAAGCCAGTTTCGGAGATAATGTCCAAAGCATACTTCCTTTGTGTAAGAAAGAGTCCAGTGCGGCTACGTGCTACCTCAATTCCTAAAAAATATTTTAGAGGCCCCAAATCTTTCATATGAAAGCATGTGCTAAGATACGTTTTGAATGAAGAAATAGCAGTGCTATTATTCCCGGATATAATAAGATCATCCACATAAACGAGAACATTAATTTGAATATCCTCTCGGGTATAAGTGAACAAGGAATAATCTGCATAAGACTGAGAAAAACCATACCCTTTCAAGGCACCCAGAAGTTTAGCAAACCAACATCTTGGAGCTTGTTTTAGTCCATAAAGAGATTTCCGAAGTCGGCAAACCAAAGAAGGATCAGTTACTGAAAACCCAGGAGGTAAAGTCATATACACCTCCTCATCAAGATCACCATGCAAGAAAGAATTATGAACATCCATCTGGTGAAGCTCCCAATTTTTGGAAGCCGCAACTGCTAAAAATGCACGAACAGTAACCATTTTGGCCACCAGAGCAAATGTTTCTGTGTAGTCAAGGCCTTCCACCTGTCGGTTTCCAAAAATCACCAAACGTGCTTTGAGCCGTTCGATACTGCCGTCTGAGTGGTATTTAATTTTATAAACCCACTGGCAACCCAGTGCACGTTTACCCGGAGGTAAAGGCTCCAACGTCCAGGTGCCATTATTTTCTAATGCCTGAATTTCGGACCGCATGGCTGCCCGCCAACCATCATCAGCAACGGCTTCTTTAAAAGACCTCGGTTCATGCCCGGCAGTAAGTGCGGCCAAAAAATGACGATGCTGCGGTGAAAAGTTAGTACAACTAACATAATGTGTTATAGGAAAGGGCGTACCTGAGGAAGTGGCTGGCGAAGGTGTGTAAGGTAGGGATGGATTAGAGGCAAGCACTGTATGTGTAACATAGTCCCGTAACTTCACAGATGGAATTTTGTTTCATTGTCCACGTCCAAGATCAGTAGAAAGTGAATCCGAACTCTCTGGAACAACTGGTATAGATGCTGAAACTTCAGCTGCTTGTGACGTGTCCACTGCATCGCTGCCAAGGGAATTAAAATTCCCTAGTGATGTGGTCTCAGCATGCATACGATCAGTTGAACTCTTGCCTGAAGATACACTGACACCACCATCATTGGAAAAAGTGGCGTATTCTTCAAAAGTAATAGGAACTTCATTGGGAAAAGATGACTCCATCTCAGGACCATGCAAATTTGACGTAGGCTGTTCAAAGGGAAATTTGTCCTCAAAAAATTTGACATCTCGGGAAACAAAAAAATCTTTTGTATCAAGATCAAATAATCGCCATCCTTTTTTGCCAAAAGAATATCCCACAAAAAATACATTTTCTGCTCCGACTAGAAAATTTATCACATTTTGCTTTGAGATTATGCGCAAAGCACAGACAACCAAATATTCGGAGTTCTTTATAGGACGGTTTGACCCCGAACAACACTTCAAAAGGAGTCTTGTGGTGAAGTAAATGTGACGGGGTGCGGTTTATAAGATGTACGGCAGTCAACACACACTCGCCCCAAAAAAATATAGGAAGATGAGCTTGAAATCGCAGTGCACGCGCCACATTCAGAATATGCCGATGTTTACGTTCCACACGTCCATTTTGCTGTGGCGTGCTAACACACGAAGAGTGGAACAAAATTCCATTGCTTTGAAAATATTCTTGCAAACAGTGAAATTCGGTACCATTGTCACTTCGCACAATTTTTAAATTTTGGGAAAATTGTCATGTAACCATTGCAATGAATGACATAAAAACTTTAAAAACCTCCTTTTTGTCACACAACAAATAAACCCAAACAGCCCGAGAAAAATCGTCAACAAGAGTCAAAAAATATTTGGCTCCACACGATGCTGGGGTATTATATGGACCCCACAAATCACAATGCACAAGCTCAAAAATATGAGTTGATTTATTAATAGTTAAAGGAAAAGGGTCTCTACTTTGTTTAGCACGAATACAGACTTCACACGGTGAGTTCACACTATCTGAAGACGTTGACGTTTTAGACAACCATTTAGTCACCTGCTCAGATGGGTGTCCTAACCGCTTGTGCCACGTGTCCAAAGAAGCCTGCAAACCATCCACAGTAACAGATAAAACTTCTGATGTGTACTGTAAGTAGTATAATCCATCCCTCCTCTCACCCGTGCCAATCGGCTTCCTCGAGTGAAGGTCCTGTATAACACAAATATTAGATGAAAACTGAACAAAACACTGCAGATCATCGTTAAGTTGGGGAACTGAGATCAAATTACAATTTAATTTGGGAACAAAAAGGACATTTTTTAAATGTATGGTACTAGTCAACTGAACTATGCCCTCCTTGGTAGCAACTACATGTTGTCCGTCAGGTAGTCCAACCAGGCGAGAGGGAACCTCTCGAATATTAGTCAAGCAAGAAACATCACCCGTCACGTGATTGGATGCACCTGTGTCGATAATCCAAGAGGAAATATCAAATTTACCAGACACTCTTTCGGATTGTGTTTGAGGGTTACCGAGAGCTGCCACCAAAACGTTCCACTGCTCCCCGGTGAAACCAGAAAGAGAAGCTGAGTTGTTGATGTCATCCGTAACTCTGTCCGTTGAAGAGGCGTGGTTAATCTTTGTTGATGAAGAAGATTCTTCTTCGTCGTGTCCTGCCATCACCGTCCGGCAATCAACGTATCAGCACTATTACGTGGGCTCTGATACCATGTTAAGACCTGGGGTTCCATCCTAAAAGGTCAACCTAATAGGAGGAGTAGCCCGTGTGTTAATATAGCACTTTGTTCATCCAAACGTTTCCGGTGTGGGACATTTAACACCCCTCCTCACGACCAGACACTTCGTCTGGATCGTGCAATCATTCATTTTTTTTTCATCGGTCCGTTTTTTTTTTCATCCGACCATTTTTATAACCGTGTCATCACGATTCATAAGGGGCCCCACACCATGGATCGATTTGGCTCTGATACCATGACAGAAGATATACGTGTATATAACTAGAATTCTTACAGGAATAATGCTTCGTATTTGGAATTAGGGTCTGCCGCCCCTCTTATACATGATGATGTCCATGGAAATTATTAACTAAAGAATATTCTAGTATAATAATAATAAATTGGCAACAATAGTATATGGAAAAGAGATTAAGTAAGGCAATAAAATAAATAATATAATATTCCTATTCCTCTAATATTCTTCAGCGTAACATTTCCCTTGGCCGGTGACGGAAAGATAGGGAGAACGTTCGTTTCAGGTTGTTGATGTCGCTTACCATTGATGTCAGATAACCAGGTATAGAAGTAAACCCCAGAATCATTTTGATGCAGTTTTCTGAATCAGATTGAACGTGAAAAGAGCTGTAACCTTTTTTTTTTTTTTATCATTTCATGACTTGAGAACTGAATCGCAAGCATCTCAGCCTGGAGAGGAGTCATTGATGATAGAGGGAAAGCAATGGCAGATTTGAAGGTACCACATGCTTCACGTAAAATTGAACCCCCTGCACTGATGTGAGGGAAATAGGCTGCGTCCGTGTTAAGAATAAGGCCCAAATTGTTTTTATTCTTCCACCTTAGTATCTGTGATGTATGATTTTTTCTGATGTATGGGATGAGTCCGTCTGAGTATAGTTCCTCATCGAACTTGAACCATTTTTTGTGTTGATTAGTGTAAATCCATTTTCTGGAGTAGTCTTTGATGGAGTTGATTGTGGATGCTCTTGAAAACTGTTTATCCTCCCAAGTGCAGTCATTGTAGGATTTCCATATATGCCACACGATTATACCTGGCATACACTGTATGAGCTTGTCCTTGGTATTACCTCCTTTTCCTCCTAGCCACCACAGCATAAGGGTTTGCCTTAGTTCCATGTTTGTAGTAGTTCTGACCTGCAAAATATGAGAAAAGTAGGCCCAAATTGGTCTGATGTTAGCACAGTTAAATAAAACATGGTCTTGAGTTTCACTGTTGGCTAGGCAGAAAGGGCATCTGGACACCATTTGTATTTTGAAGCGTTTGAGGTGCTCTGGGAATGGGAGGGAGTGAGTTAGGATTTTCCAGATGAAGATTTTGATTTTCAATTGAAGTGGGGGTTCCCAGTTGTGTACTTGGGTGAAGGTAAAGGGGTGGTGGTCTCAGGAATGGTGATAGGCATTAGTGAGGGAGAAATGCCCACTAGTTTCTGGAGTCCAAATGGTAGAGTCTTTTGTAGTATGGATTAAGGAGTGGTGTTTTGAGGCAGTGTTGCAAATCTGCTTCCAAGAACAAGAGTCCTTTTGTTTAGATTGCATTAGCCCTTCTCTGTGATACCTACCATGCATATACATAGCCCACGTAGAATTGTTTTCCATATAGGTCCACCAGACCTTGATTTGCATTGCATCTTGAATGTGAAAAAGAGATCTGATGTTCAATCCCCCTTCCCCTCCTGGTCTGCATATTTTCTTCCAACTTACCCAATGGTATTTGGTTTTATTCCCAGAAAATCCCCAAAAGAAATTGGACATCATTCTATGTAGAATTTGGATAAGTTTAACCGGGAATTTACTGACAGCCATGTGGTATAGTGGGATAGAGGATATGACATGCTTAATTTATTAGGACGAGTCTTCCACTTTGACTAAGCATTTTCTTGTTCCAGGACTTCAGTCTATCTTCAAATGAGGAGATAATTTTCATGCAGTGAGTTGCTCTTGTGATTCCATGGTGAATGACAGCACCAAGATAAGTAAAAGGCATGGTAGTGACTGCCATACGAGTCATTTTGTCCAGATTGATTTTTCTACTTGCTGTAACACATTTGCCAACAATGAGGGAGCTTTTGTGTAGGTTAATCATCTGCCCTGATGCTCTTCTGAATGTGTCCAAGTAATCTAGGAGCCGTTTGAGGGAGGGAGCACTACCATAGTACCATTCTGGAATATCAACAGATCATCCGCGAAACCTAGCCATGTAACGGGACTCGGTTTACCAGCAATTAGATAGGGTTTGAGAGATAGTCAATTGAAAACAATAGATTGAATATTTATTTCCTTATTTGAATGGTTTTTATATGTTTTTGATAAGTTTTTTTTCACAATGTCAAAGACAATATCTAGATGTAGACATTGTGGTTGACATTGTTTATAAAAACTCATCAAAAACACATAAGACCGTAAAAAGAAGAAGAGAGATATCTCATAACTTTAATCATTTATGTTTATCTCTCTATGTGCATCGTGTAGTGCTGGACTCGGGTCGGTTCAGGCCCGGGCCGGGCCTAAGACCGACCGGGCCGCCGGTTAGGAAATGTTGGGCCCGCGACCGGCCCGTGTAGCCACTGGGTCCCGGCCGGGCCTCGGGCCTCTTACATTTTTTTTCCTTTTTCAAATTACCCCCCGACACCCCCCCAACCCCCCAAACCACCCCAAACGGCCCAAAATACCCAATCCGGGGTTTTAAAAAAAAAGTTGAAAAAAAAGCCCGGAACCGGGCCCGGACCGCCCGGGCCGGTTCATGTTTCGGGTGACCCGAGCCCGGACCGGAAACCCCCCGGGTCGGGCCTACCTGGACCGGTCACTGGCCGGGCCGGAACAGTGCTGGTCCCGGGCCGGTTCCGGGTCAGGTCACCCGGCCCGAGTCCACCACTAGCATCGTGTAGCATTGGATTTAAAAAATAATACAAGTACGTAGTACTACGTACTAGGTAAGTGAGACAGTTATTGTGGAACTCATGATATTTTAAATGGGATAATTATAATACTTCGTATGTAAAATAAAAAATATATATAAACCTTAAACCTAAAATACACGGAGTATATAAATATCAAACTTTACATATAAAATACAATTTATTAAAACAAAAACATACTATCGTAATATGTAGTACTCCCTCCGTCCCAATTTGTTTTGCAAAGTCAACATTTTTTAGTCAACCAATAATAAAATTCAACCCTCCCTACGCATAATTAATTCAATTTTTAATAATTAAAATTTACATATTCAAAAACTACATTAAAATCTCTTCAAAGTTGTTCTTCAAAGACCATGCAAGACATTTGTTCTTCATTAATTGAGCTCCTAAAATACGGTGCTAAAAACAAACGTCAGGTTCTAGCTAGGATGGAGGAGTATATTCTTTCAACCTATAGATCTAGAAGTCATTAGAAATGCACGTACAATATCAAACACATAATGAGTCAAATGAACTTGTCAAGGTTGCTTCATTAAATTACTACCGGTCTACCCCAAATGAGTTTAGGTGCTACCCTTGTCCATATTCACGAACTGATCCAATAATGCTTCTAAACCGTCTTGCACAAACAAATTTAAAACTGTCCATAATAATACAAGGACAATATATAATATTATTACTTATTAGTAGTAGCATTACCAAAAGGTAAACCAATTAAAACCAAAAGAAAACACATTAAATATCAAAACTCAAAAGTCGAGTAACTTATTTAAGCTATAAGTAACATTCGTGTTTATTCCTCTTTTAGAATTGAATGAAAAGATGAAGTATTGTGAACAAGTTATTCAAGTACATGTGATGATATCACAATTTATCGGGTATTTTGTTCACGACCAGAGTCCCGAGTATATGTTATTTATAAATTCAAAAATGCTAGTAAGTATGATGATGTAAGTAGATTAGAGATCAATAAGGAAGGATGTTCCACCATTGGTTGTCACCTCCAAGCCATTCCCATGCCCCGACTTGTGTCCCATCATGTACGGGCTTCGGGTGATCTTTGTTGAATGCGTCCATATGAAGGGCCATGTTGTTTTGCTGCCGAATGCCCATATACTGTTCAGGCGTTTTGTTGAAGTTCATAACCCACAACATAGATCCATCAAGGACCCCATCAGCATCGTATGGGACAAGCCTCAGTGTATGATGGGTGCTAACGGGGTACTGGATCGCTTGGCCAGTGGCTTTGTTGACTAGTGCAAAGCTTGGGAGCCCTTTAGCATCTTTGATTACGGCAGATGCCTTATCTTCCTTGAACCAGTGCTGGTGCGGGTCGGACCGGTCCTTCTGGGCTAGCTAGGACAACCGAGCCGCCTCGAATGCTGAGGGAAACATTGGGATTACTTTTGCAAAAGACCCGAAATGTTTGTTTTGGTGGACGGTTCTTGGAGTCACAACAAGTGTTTGTGTTATGGCAACAGCAGTAGCGGTGGTGGTGGTGGGTGTGGTGGTGATGCAACTGACATTGTTGTTGTCTTACAAGTGACTTAGCAATGAATAAAGAAGTACTACATATGAATCCATCATCAAAATATTCATTGTGTACTTATAGTGTACCGTATGGAATTCAAGTTTTGGTAAAGATTGAAAAGTGGAGTTCGTTTAGATAAGGGGTGTCAAAGAATACAAGTAGGAGAGAAATTAGTTCTTTCTCTTGTTTGTATACTATCCTCCGTTCTTTCACATTTGCTAATGCACAACTTTGACTGTAATTATATTTAATTATGAATAAGTAAACATTATAAAAAGTTGATATTTTGAAGATTCACATTAATAGGCATTCAATAACATTTTATACTTAATAATTTGATTATGTATATTAGTAAAAAATTGTGGTCAAAGTAAAGTTGTGAATAGTTTAAAAATCACAATGCTGCAAGAGTGCAGTGTAATGGAAATATGCATGGTTCCGAGAGTTACTCATACGCAAAATGCAATATAATGACTTGTTCCTCTAGCTGAGCTAAGAGATTTTGAGGAGAAATCTCTCATGTTCGGTGTTTCCCAAAATTTCTAGAATGTAGTAATGAAGATGCATGCATGTACTTTTTTATTTTGTTTTTATATATATACGGAGTATATTTTATATACACCTTAGTTTTGTTATACGATGCAAAATGCATGTACTTTTTAATTTTGTTTTTATATACGGAGTATATTTTATATATACCTTAGTTTTGTTATACGTATGCAATATGCAGGTTACTACCAACATACCATCATGGGCATAATAAAACATATTGATAAAAAATGACTAGCTGAAATAAAACATATTGATGAAAATGAGTATAGTTACTACTAACAAACCATCATGGTCACCATAATTTAAAATTGAATTACCAATGGTTGCTAAAATCTTTTACTAATGGTTTTAGTAAACACGAGTAACGGCTTTATTAAATCATTTCGTCACATCTTTTACTCGTAACCTTCCCAACGCCGACTAGTATAAACACGAGTAACCGCTCTATTAAGTGAATCATTATTCAACCTAAATTAATGCCCTAATAAGGCATTATTCACAAAAATGATGTTAATAATCGAACAAGACTATTAAAACCTATTCTAAACTTTCATTGAAAAACTATAGCTAGTATATCCATTATCCACATATACACAATCAAAAGACAAAAATCTCACTATTTATTAGTTTCGGGACAAAAGTAATAAATCAAATGTAATATAAATATAATGAAAAATAAACATGATGAGTAATGGGGCTGACACTTATAAAACCATAACCGTCCCTTAAAAATAAAACTGTTATTTGCACTCACATCTGTTATCCTATCAATGAGATTTTCCTCAATTTTGATGGGAGGTATTGGATGTCAGTATCCATCGAATCTTTTAGGGAATGTTTTCGTTCAAGGAATGTTAGATTACCACGGGAATGTCAGATTGTTGAGTATTTTAGATTGATGGGAATGTATTCAATCTATTCCACATTTGTGTTTGGTTCGGATTAAGGGAATGTGACATAAATTATTTGGTTGAGAATTATCTTATATTGCAGATGTGGTGAATTACTTCAATGCCCTTTAAATATTTTCTCTTAACACAATAAATCAATTACAACCTACATCTAAAGTATTTAAAATTATAGAAAAATTGAAATATCTTAATAATAAATAAAATCAAACCTAATTGAATTATTTTTCAGTAAAATATGTTTAATTGTAGCAAGTTATAGATATAATACAGAAATAAAAAAATTTTGTTCGAATATTAATCTAAACATGTTTATTATCATTTCAAAAAAAAATTAAAAAATGTTCAAGTTATTCATAAAACTTGTTTACAAATTAAAGAAAAGATGATAAATTTTGTCATTAAATTTTGAAATCCACTTATAAAAAATTTGAATAATATAATCAATAAGTCATATAACATAAATACCTTAAAAATCTAAATGTTAACGAAAAAATAATATGAAAATAACAAGAATAGACATTTGAATATAATTAAATAAACATAGTCCATTTGTCCCACTTATAAGGTTGTCACACAACCTACGATATTTTTACATATTTAATAAACATAGTCCATTTGTCCCACTTATAAGGTTGTCACACAACCTACCATAAAATTAACGGAACCCTGTAAATAATAAGATTATTTTTACATATTTATAAAGAAATTAAATGAAAAGAAATACTACGTAATAATTAATTGAGAGTATTTTGGAAAGAATATTAGATCATCCGGAAAACCTTAGTTGATTTTAGTTCCTCTTTGACAACAATTTCCTCTTTCCTCTACCAGTCGACTGTCTAACACGGAACTGCCCGCCCTGTCTCTTACTCGAAGAAGCTCTCCTGATTTCCTAAGCTCTCCTTCTATCTGGTAAAATACTCATCCTTGGCAGTATTTCAATTTTTTGGAAATTGGTAATCTGGTATTGATATATGCAAATCGAAACAACACACGCTGCGTCGCCGCCTAGAGTAGAACATGTTTTATTATAAACAGAGAGTTCATAATAGATGCTTCGTTATATTGTTTGTTACTAGCTATGTTCGCACATGGTGCAACGGGTAGGTGCCCAACAAAAAGGAGTAAGGAGTAGAATAATCAAATGCAGCTTACATATTCTGTTTTCCACCTTGATTCTAAATGGATTCTTTCAATTCTTTCAATAAAATCAGCCTAGCCCTCGCTATGAAACAGCTTGCCTAGCTGGAAAGATCTAAATTTTATTGTATAATAATATTAGGATTTCATGAATTCTCAAGTATTCATATAAATTTGATACTATATACATGATTACTCTCAAATGAACCAAGTAAAAAGAAGAATTTTGCTAACTAACTTAACAGTTACACAAATTTAATACTTCGTATATATTTAATTTGCTGGAGTTTGTAATGTGTCTCTGTAAGCTTATTCGGTTTGGCAAGTCTATTATCTTTATGATTTTAAGGTTTTTTGGTTAACCAATTTGTGGTTAACCGAAGCTTTGGTTAAAGTGTTAAACGATACCCGGTTAACCGAAGTTATGGTCAACGTTTGCAATTGCGCAATGCAATAGCGCCTCATGGCGCGCCTTGGTTAATTCCGAAGGTATGGCGTGAAATTGCATTGCACATGGCGGTCAGGACTGATGCGTACGGTTATTGCGTAGAGGCGTACGCAATTTAACTTACGCAATAAGGCGTGGTCATGGCGTACGATAAATAGGTTAGCTGTGTAATTGTTATTTGGCCCACTGGGCCCACTTTTTGTGAAATATGACCTACAAAGGCTTCAGGGGTTTGCGATATTAGTTCGTTATCTTAGGCTATCAGCTATATATGTGTTATTGGTTCTTCCGGCTTGCCGCTTCTAAATACGTAGTACTCGGTATAATATTAGTTCCTTCTACGGTTCTTCCTGCGCCTTATAATAGTTCTTCGATCAACTTTTAATATTGCGCCTTCTACGGTTCTTCCTGCTTGCCACTTCTACAGCTTTCATTTGGTCGTCTTCTTCAGTTCAACGGTACAACTTCTTTTCTCTGTTTGATGCTTAGTTTTTGTGTCTATTGAATTTAATACTAAATATTAAAAAATTAATTTTCTGCCTTTGAATACTTTATGATTTTCCTGCTGTTAACTTTCAGCTTTCAACATGACCAATATACAATATATATATATATATATATATATATACACACACACACTTACGCCTCAGCTATACGCCTCATTGCGCAATGAGGCTTACGCAATATGCAATTTTAAAAAACCGCCATGATTACGCAATACGCAATTTCGAACATTGGTTATGGTACGGGTATTGATATAAAAGTATAGTAACCGATTCCTCGGTTAACTGAAACCCGGTTAGCCGACCACGGCCACCCCTACCTACATCTATATTTCATAAACATTTTTCCCATGAATAGGGAAAAAAAAGAAAAATATATATCCATGATTATTCTTCTTGTTTGACACCTACTGTCTGGAACATAAACCCTGTTGTGGGGAAGCAGCAAAACCCTAGTGAAAGGTTGGAGAGAAATATCAAGGGAAATGGTAGGCACGAACCTTAAAACCGAGGCGATAAAGCTGATGGAGCAAAGGAGTAGTGTGGAGCTTGAGATGAATGCCATTATACAGCGCCTCTGCTGCCCCGACGGACCTGGTCTCTCCGGAAATCTTACCGATTCAGAGGTAATTCCACCTTTTCTCCGTGCATAACTTATATGATGTTTTTAATCTTTTGAGATGTGTTGTCACTTAAAAGCAGCCTTGATTTCTAGCATATTGAGTTTTGATTTGAAGTGATTCTTTTGTTTCCGTCTAAATTTAGGGTTTCCCTAGAGCAGACATTGACATTCCTGCAGTGCGTGCCGATCGGCACAGGCTTGCTGGTAACTTCCATAACAATCGTTTTGCTGGTGAATCATAGCTACCAGGGATAATTTATTGCAAAGATTTCTGGAATGTTTGTAGACCTATAAGTTTGATGTTCTGCTTTGTGATTTGTTTAATTATGATGGAGTTGTGATCAGTGTGCATCTAATCATTTACTCACATGCAGAGCTGCGGAATGATCACAAGGATTTAACTTCAAAAATGGACAAATATATCCAAGTTCTGCACTCATCTAGACTTCCTTCCATACCTTCTACTACACAAGATTCAGGTATTTGCCATTCTTCATGGTCATGGATCCGTGACAACATTATTTTCTCTTACAGATGGTGTAATCTGCAATTACTAATAACATACTTACTCCATCCGTAATGAATAAAAAAGAGTCACATTAATCAGGATAGTACTTTTAAATTTTGTTACAGCAGAATTGCTATAAATAATTAATTACTATACCTTTAATTAGATTCAATGGTTGGGTTAACTAATGAAAAGACTTAATGAGTCGAGTTTGCTATTACAGTGACAATAAAGTAGAAAGAAATTTGCATGGGAAAGATGATTCTTTTGTTAGTGCATTGACGCCCTCCGCCTAAGTTTAGGATGTTTTCTTTTGGACTGTTTTCAGTCCCAGACCAGATCAGACCAGACCAAACTTCCGTAGTTATAAAATACACAGAGACCCCGTTTACCAGACCAGATCAGACCAGGCCACCAAATTTCAGTCTAAAAGAAAACATCCTTTGTGGGTTTTTGCCCTGTTCAGCATGTCCGTATCTTTGCCCTGTTTGTTTTCATTGTGCTTTCTAGTCTACTAACATCATTGTTTAGTATGTCTATATCTTTGACTTTTACACTATTCGTGTACACTACTTTGTCCAAATTTTATTTATTAATGTTTAAAAAATATACCATGAAAAGTATTAAAAAATTGTCTTAATGTGAACTTTCTGATGATGTTCGATTTATAATTTTTACAAATAGCCAGTTAAATATATTAATGGTCAAAGAGTTAAACAGGGCAACTAAATAAGAAGGGCGATATTGTACGATACATTTACTAACCTATTGAATAAATCAGAATATATGATATGTTGATATCCTGTCTCGTTTCCGCTTGTTATCATCTCGTCTTTCAAGTCTCCCCAAACTAATGCTAATAGTTGTTTTAGTAGGTATTGCAATTTAATTGCATGTATAATTTGCGTAGCTTGGTTATAGTCTTTAAGTGCATACCCACTTAGCTTTGATTAATTGTATTCTCTGTCCCAGAATTCCTGATTTATAAACTTTTTGAATCTCAAAAAGAACCAATTTGCAGTAAGGGTGTGTTTGGTTTGAGTGCAGAGGGGGACATAGGAAGGGGAGGGGGACAACACTTCTTCAATCCTCCCCCCCTTTCCCCCCTCAATTAAATTGGAGGGGAGCTCCCCTTAATGTAGTTTAACTATTAATTTTTCGTATCCATGGAGATGCTGCAGGTTCAAATGTGACGCCTTCTAATTTTATTGGCACGACTACTACCAGCATAAGTGCTATGGATGTTGATATGGTTGTAAGCAGACCTTTTGCACTAATTGATGAAATTACAGAGGCATCCCCGGCAGCAGAAGATGGACTACAACTTGGGGACCAAGTTGTAAAATTTGGTAATGTCGAGTATGGTGACAACTTGTCGCAAAGGCTTGCAGCTGAATCACAGAAAAATCAGGGGCGTACAATAACAGTTGTGGTCTTGAGACAAGGCTTATCGGTTAACTTATCAGTTACGCCTCGGCCATGGCTTGGGCGTGGGTTACTAGGGTATGCTCATTCCCCTTACCTATTCTCTCACAAGTTGTTCTTTTTGGTACAAGTGTTCTCCATTTTCTGGGAGTTGTTGGGCATTTCAGGCCAGTTTGGTAGCCAGATAACTTGTCAGGGAATAAGTAGCTTTTTAGTTACTTATTTGGCTGAAATGGATGTCAACCCAACTTCTTTCCCTTAATTGACGTTTCAAAGGAAAACTGAAATTGAGGGTCACAGGTACGGTGAAACTCTGATGTGAGTCAAACAAAAAGTGAAAATGGCGAGAGTAAAAAGAAAGGTGCAACTGAGGGTAAACAAGGGAAAGTGGGAAACTAGAAAATTCATCAGAGTCGGTTATTTCAGCCAAATGATATGTTATCGAACGTGTTTTATGCCTCTTCAACTATCTTTATATTTGAACTCAAATAAGTTATGATGATGTTGATATTTGCAGATGCCACTTTCGAATCTTATGATTGAGGAATGCGTTACTGGAATGGCGCTTCTGTCATTGACACCAAGCAGATCAGTTATAATGTTGCTTTCTTATCCAGTGTTATGTGTTTTCCTTTTATTGGTTTCCTACTTTCCTGTGTAGTTTTTTACGTCATAACCCACAAATTTCAAGCTCTTTGATATTCACAATCTTATGGAAATTACCATGTTGCATCATGATAGACATTAATAACAGATAGTTATCTTCCAACAATATTTATTTAAACTTGCAATCAAATAAAGCAATCTTGTTGCGATGCCTCAGCTTCAGTGGGACAAAAGTCACAAAACACAGCAATCTTGGATTGCATGCCGGTGAAAGAATTGATCTGTCAAACTATATTTATATCATAGATGCTTCAAATAATTTATTAATTGTTATTGGAAATTTACTCGGATGATAACAAGCCATTGCTAAAAAACATTACCAGTGGTGGGTAGAAGCCATAGAAATATAGAATGGTAGGTGTGAAATACAAGAGAAAGAAACAAAGAGGAGCAATGCAAAAGGAGGGAGCTTTATTAGGGGTGGACTCGGGTCGGGTGGCCCGGTACCCGGTCTTGGGGCCGGTTCGGGCCAACCGGAACCGCTCAACTTCCGGTTCGGGCTCGGGCCTTGAAAATGTTGAACCAGCCCGGCCGGTCTGGGCCCGGTTTGGGCCAAATTTGTTTTTTTTTTTTCAATTTTTTTTGGTTTCTACCTGGTAGGGCTGGGTGTTTTGGGGGGGGGGGGGGGGGGTTGGGGGGGGGGGGGGTCGGGGGTAATTTTGAAAAACAAAAGAAAATAAAAAAATAACATTGAACCGGAAACCTGCCCGGCCCGAAACCGGCGGTCACTCGAGCCGGTTCTGGTCCCCTACTTCCCAAACAAAAGCCCGGTCGGGCCCAGGCCCGAACCGGAACCGGCCCAGCCCGGGTCCATCCCTAAGCTTTATTAATCCAAATTCTTCATGTTCAAATCATCAAATGGGAGGGTGTACATGATGTACCTAGACGTTTTAGAGTAGAAGGTGAAGGAGATGCCCAAGAGAAGCTTTGGGATCCACGGTACTAGTCAACTGAACTATGCCCTCCTTGGTAGCAACTACATGTTGTCCGTCAGGTAGTCCAACCAGGCGAGAGGGAACCTCTCGAATATTAGTCAAGCAAGAAACATCACCCGTCACGTGATTGGATGCACCTGTGTCGATAATCCAAGAGGAAATATCAAATTTACCAGACACTCTTTCGGATTGTGTTTGAGGGTTACCGAGAGCTGCCACCAAAACGTTCCACTGCTCCCCGGTGAAACCAGAAAGAGAAGCTGAGTTGTTGATGTCATCCGTAACTCTGTCCGTTGAAGAGGCGTGGTTAATCTTTGTTGATGAAGAAGATTCTTCTTCGTCGTGTCCTGCCATCACCGTCCGGCAATCAACGTATCAGCACTATTACGTGGGCTCTGATACCATGTTAAGACCTGGGGTTCCATCCTAAAAGGTCAACCTAATAGGAGGAGTAGCCCGTGTGTTAATATAGCACTTTGTTCATCCAAACGTTTCCGGTGTGGGACATTTAACACCCCTCCTCACGACCAGACACTTCGTCTGGATCGTGCAATCATTCATTTTTTTTTCATCGGTCCGTTTTTTTTTTCATCCGACCATTTTTATAACCGTGTCATCACGATTCATAAGGGGCCCCACACCATGGATCGATTTGGCTCTGATACCATGACAGAAGATATACGTGTATATAACTAGAATTCTTACAGGAATAATGCTTCGTATTTGGAATTAGGGTCTGCCGCCCCTCTTATACATGATGATGTCCATGGAAATTATTAACTAAAGAATATTCTAGTATAATAATAATAAATTGGCAACAATAGTATATGGAAAAGAGATTAAGTAAGGCAATAAAATAAATAATATAATATTCCTATTCCTCTAATATTCTTCAGCGTAACATTTCCCTTGGCCGGTGACGGAAAGATAGGGAGAACGTTCGTTTCAGGTTGTTGATGTCGCTTACCATTGATGTCAGATAACCAGGTATAGAAGTAAACCCCAGAATCATTTTGATGCAGTTTTCTGAATCAGATTGAACGTGAAAAGAGCTGTAACCTTTTTTTTTTTTTTTATCATTTCATGACTTGAGAACTGAATCGCAAGCATCTCAGCCTGGAGAGGAGTCATTGATGATAGAGGGAAAGCAATGGCAGATTTGAAGGTACCACATGCTTCACGTAAAATTGAACCCCCTGCACTGATGTGAGGGAAATAGGCTGCGTCCGTGTTAAGAATAAGGCCCAAATTGTTTTTATTCTTCCACCTTAGTATCTGTGATGTATGATTTTTTCTGATGTATGGGATGAGTCCGTCTGAGTATAGTTCCTCATCGAACTTGAACCATTTTTTGTGTTGATTAGTGTAAATCCATTTTCTGGAGTAGTCTTTGATGGAGTTGATTGTGGATGCTCTTGAAAACTGTTTATCCTCCCAAGTGCAGTCATTGTAGGATTTCCATATATGCCACACGATTATACCTGGCATACACTGTATGAGCTTGTCCTTGGTATTACCTCCTTTTCCTCCTAGCCACCACAGCATAAGGGTTTGCCTTAGTTCCATGTTTGTAGTAGTTCTGACCTGCAAAATATGAGAAAAGTAGGCCCAAATTGGTCTGATGTTAGCACAGTTAAATAAAACATGGTCTTGAGTTTCACTGTTGGCTAGGCAGAAAGGGCATCTGGACACCATTTGTATTTTGAAGCGTTTGAGGTGCTCTGGGAATGGGAGGGAGTGAGTTAGGATTTTCCAGATGAAGATTTTGATTTTCAATTGAAGTGGGGGTTCCCAGTTGTGTACTTGGGTGAAGGTAAAGGGGTGGTGGTCTCAGGAATGGTGATAGGCATTAGTGAGGGAGAAATGCCCACTAGTTTCTGGAGTCCAAATGGTAGAGTCTTTTGTAGTATGGATTAAGGAGTGGTGTTTTGAGGCAGTGTTGCAAATCTGCTTCCAAGAACAAGAGTCCTTTTGTTTAGATTGCATTAGCCCTTCTCTGTGATACCTACCATGCATATACATAGCCCACGTAGAATTGTTTTCCATATAGGTCCACCAGACCTTGATTTGCATTGCATCTTGAATGTGAAAAAGAGATCTGATGTTCAATCCCCCTTCCCCTCCTGGTCTGCATATTTTCTTCCAACTTACCCAATGGTATTTGGTTTTATTCCCAGAAAATCCCCAAAAGAAATTGGACATCATTCTATGTAGAATTTGGATAAGTTTAACCGGGAATTTACTGACAGCCATGTGGTATAGTGGGATAGAGGATATGACATGCTTAATTTATTAGGACGAGTCTTCCACTTTGACTAAGCATTTTCTTGTTCCAGGACTTCAGTCTATCTTCAAATGAGGAGATAATTTTCATGCAGTGAGTTGCTCTTGTGATTCCATGGTGAATGACAGCACCAAGATAAGTAAAAGGCATGGTAGTGACTGCCATACGAGTCATTTTGTCCAGATTGATTTTTCTACTTGCTGTAACACATTTGCCAACAATGAGGGAGCTTTTGTGTAGGTTAATCATCTGCCCTGATGCTCTTCTGAATGTGTCCAAGTAATCTAGGAGCCGTTTGAGGGAGGGAGCACTACCATAGTACCATTCTGGAATATCAACAGATCATCCGCGAAACCTAGCCATGTAACGGGACTCGGTTTACCAGCAATTAGATAGGGTTTGAGAGATAGTCAATTGAAAACAATAGATTGAATATTTATTTCCTTATTTGAATGGTTTTTATATGTTTTTGATAAGTTTTTTTTCACAATGTCAAAGACAATATCTAGATGTAGACATTGTGGTTGACATTGTTTATAAAAACTCATCAAAAACACATAAGACCGTAAAAAGAAGAAGAGAGATATCTCATAACTTTAATCATTTATGTTTATCTCTCTATGTGCATCGTGTAGTGCTGGACTCGGGTCGGTTCAGGCCCGGGCCGGGCCTAAGACCGACCGGGCCGCCGGTTAGGAAATGTTGGGCCCGCGACCGGCCCGTGTAGCCACTGGGTCCCGGCCGGGCCTCGGGCCTCTTACATTTTTTTTCCTTTTTCAAATTACCCCCCGACACCCCCCCCAACCCCCCAAACCACCCCAAACGGCCCAAAATACCCAATCCGGGGTTTTAAAAAAAAAGTTGAAAAAAAAGCCCGGAACCGGGCCCGGACCGCCCGGGCCGGTTCATGTTTCGGGTGACCCGAGCCCGGACCGGAAACCCCCCGGGTCGGGCCTACCTGGACCGGTCACTGGCCGGGCCGGAACAGTGCTGGTCCCGGGCCGGTTCCGGGTCAGGTCACCCGGCCCGAGTCCACCACTAGCATCGTGTAGCATTGGATTTAAAAAATAATACAAGTACGTAGTACTACGTACTAGGTAAGTGAGACAGTTATTGTGGAACTCATGATATTTTAAATGGGATAATTATAATACTTCGTATGTAAAATAAAAAATATATATAAACCTTAAACCTAAAATACACGGAGTATATAAATATCAAACTTTACATATAAAATACAATTTATTAAAACAAAAACATACTATCGTAATATGTAGTACTCCCTCCGTCCCAATTTGTTTTGCAAAGTCAACATTTTTTAGTCAACCAATAATAAAATTCAACCCTCCCTACGCATAATTAATTCAATTTTTAATAATTAAAATTTACATATTCAAAAACTACATTAAAATCTCTTCAAAGTTGTTCTTCAAAGACCATGCAAGACATTTGTTCTTCATTAATTGAGCTCCTAAAATACGGTGCTAAAAACAAACGTCAGGTTCTAGCTAGGATGGAGGAGTATATTCTTTCAACCTATAGATCTAGAAGTCATTAGAAATGCACGTACAATATCAAACACATAATGAGTCAAATGAACTTGTCAAGGTTGCTTCATTAAATTACTACCGGTCTACCCCAAATGAGTTTAGGTGCTACCCTTGTCCATATTCACGAACTGATCCAATAATGCTTCTAAACCGTCTTGCACAAACAAATTTAAAACTGTCCATAATAATACAAGGACAATATATAATATTATTACTTATTAGTAGTAGCATTACCAAAAGGTAAACCAATTAAAACCAAAAGAAAACACATTAAATATCAAAACTCAAAAGTCGAGTAACTTATTTAAGCTATAAGTAACATTCGTGTTTATTCCTCTTTTAGAATTGAATGAAAAGATGAAGTATTGTGAACAAGTTATTCAAGTACATGTGATGATATCACAATTTATCGGGTATTTTGTTCACGACCAGAGTCCCGAGTATATGTTATTTATAAATTCAAAAATGCTAGTAAGTATGATGATGTAAGTAGATTAGAGATCAATAAGGAAGGATGTTCCACCATTGGTTGTCACCTCCAAGCCATTCCCATGCCCCGACTTGTGTCCCATCATGTACGGGCTTCGGGTGATCTTTGTTGAATGCGTCCATATGAAGGGCCATGTTGTTTTGCTGCCGAATGCCCATATACTGTTCAGGCGTTTTGTTGAAGTTCATAACCCACAACATAGATCCATCAAGGACCCCATCAGCATCGTATGGGACAAGCCTCAGTGTATGATGGGTGCTAACGGGGTACTGGATCGCTTGGCCAGTGGCTTTGTTGACCAGTGCAAAGCTTGGGAGCCCTTTAGCATCTTTGATTACGGCAGATGCCTTATCTTCCTTGAACCAGTGCTGGTGCGGGTCGGACCGGTCCTTCTGGGCTAGCTAGGACAACCGAGCCGCCTCGAATGCTGAGGGAAACATTGGGATTACTTTTGCAAAAGACCCGAAATGTTTGTTTTGGTGGACGGTTCTTGGAGTCACAACAAGTGTTTGTGTTATGGCAACAGCAGTAGCGGTGGTGGTGGTGGGTGTGGTGGTGATGCAACTGACATTGTTGTTGTCTTACAAGTGACTTAGCAATGAATAAAGAAGTACTACATATGAATCCATCATCAAAATATTCATTGTGTACTTATAGTGTACCGTATGGAATTCAAGTTTTGGTAAAGATTGAAAAGTGGAGTTCGTTTAGATAAGGGGTGTCAAAGAATACAAGTAGGAGAGAAATTAGTTCTTTCTCTTGTTTGTATACTATCCTCCGTTCTTTCACATTTGCTAATGCACAACTTTGACTGTAATTATATTTAATTATGAATAAGTAAACATTATAAAAAGTTGATATTTTGAAGATTCACATTAATAGGCATTCAATAACATTTTATACTTAATAATTTGATTATGTATATTAGTAAAAAATTGTGGTCAAAGTAAAGTTGTGAATAGTTTAAAAATCACAATGCTGCAAGAGTGCAGTGTAATGGAAATATGCATGGTTCCGAGAGTTACTCATACGCAAAATGCAATATAATGACTTGTTCCTCTAGCTGAGCTAAGAGATTTTGAGGAGAAATCTCTCATGTTCGGTGTTTCCCAAAATTTCTAGAATGTAGTAATGAAGATGCATGCATGTACTTTTTTATTTTGTTTTTATATATATACGGAGTATATTTTATATACACCTTAGTTTTGTTATACGATGCAAAATGCATGTACTTTTTAATTTTGTTTTTATATACGGAGTATATTTTATATATACCTTAGTTTTGTTATACGTATGCAATATGCAGGTTACTACCAACATACCATCATGGGCATAATAAAACATATTGATAAAAAATGACTAGCTGAAATAAAACATATTGATGAAAATGAGTATAGTTACTACTAACAAACCATCATGGTCACCATAATTTAAAATTGAATTACCAATGGTTGCTAAAATCTTTTACTAATGGTTTTAGTAAACACGAGTAACGGCTTTATTAAATCATTTCGTCACATCTTTTACTCGTAACCTTCCCAACGCCGACTAGTATAAACACGAGTAACCGCTCTATTAAGTGAATCATTATTCAACCTAAATTAATGCCCTAATAAGGCATTATTCACAAAAATGATGTTAATAATCGAACAAGACTATTAAAACCTATTCTAAACTTTCATTGAAAAACTATAGCTAGTATATCCATTATCCACATATACACAATCAAAAGACAAAAATCTCACTATTTATTAGTTTCGGGACAAAAGTAATAAATCAAATGTAATATAAATATAATGAAAAATAAACATGATGAGTAATGGGGCTGACACTTATAAAACCATAACCGTCCCTTAAAAATAAAACTGTTATTTGCACTCACATCTGTTATCCTATCAATGAGATTTTCCTCAATTTTGATGGGAGGTATTGGATGTCAGTATCCATCGAATCTTTTAGGGAATGTTTTCGTTCAAGGAATGTTAGATTACCACGGGAATGTCAGATTGTTGAGTATTTTAGATTGATGGGAATGTATTCAATCTATTCCACATTTGTGTTTGGTTCGGATTAAGGGAATGTGACATAAATTATTTGGTTGAGAATTATCTTATATTGCAGATGTGGTGAATTACTTCAATGCCCTTTAAATATTTTCTCTTAACACAATAAATCAATTACAACCTACATCTAAAGTATTTAAAATTATAGAAAAATTGAAATATCTTAATAATAAATAAAATCAAACCTAATTGAATTATTTTTCAGTAAAATATGTTTAATTGTAGCAAGTTATAGATATAATACAGAAATAAAAAAATTTTGTTCGAATATTAATCTAAACATGTTTATTATCATTTCAAAAAAAAATTAAAAAATGTTCAAGTTATTCATAAAACTTGTTTACAAATTAAAGAAAAGATGATAAATTTTGTCATTAAATTTTGAAATCCACTTATAAAAAATTTGAATAATATAATCAATAAGTCATATAACATAAATACCTTAAAAATCTAAATGTTAACGAAAAAATAATATGAAAATAACAAGAATAGACATTTGAATATAATTAAATAAACATAGTCCATTTGTCCCACTTATAAGGTTGTCACACAACCTACGATATTTTTACATATTTAATAAACATAGTCCATTTGTCCCACTTATAAGGTTGTCACACAACCTACCATAAAATTAACGGAACCCTGTAAATAATAAGATTATTTTTACATATTTATAAAGAAATTAAATGAAAAGAAATACTACGTAATAATTAATTGAGAGTATTTTGGAAAGAATATTAGATCATCCGGAAAACCTTAGTTGATTTTAGTTCCTCTTTGACAACAATTTCCTCTTTCCTCTACCAGTCGACTGTCTAACACGGAACTGCCCGCCCTGTCTCTTACTCGAAGAAGCTCTCCTGATTTCCTAAGCTCTCCTTCTATCTGGTAAAATACTCATCCTTGGCAGTATTTCAATTTTTTGGAAATTGGTAATCTGGTATTGATATATGCAAATCGAAACAACACACGCTGCGTCGCCGCCTAGAGTAGAACATGTTTTATTATAAACAGAGAGTTCATAATAGATGCTTCGTTATATTGTTTGTTACTAGCTATGTTCGCACATGGTGCAACGGGTAGGTGCCCAACAAAAAGGAGTAAGGAGTAGAATAATCAAATGCAGCTTACATATTCTGTTTTCCACCTTGATTCTAAATGGATTCTTTCAATTCTTTCAATAAAATCAGCCTAGCCCTCGCTATGAAACAGCTTGCCTAGCTGGAAAGATCTAAATTTTATTGTATAATAATATTAGGATTTCATGAATTCTCAAGTATTCATATAAATTTGATACTATATACATGATTACTCTCAAATGAACCAAGTAAAAAGAAGAATTTTGCTAACTAACTTAACAGTTACACAAATTTAATACTTCGTATATATTTAATTTGCTGGAGTTTGTAATGTGTCTCTGTAAGCTTATTCGGTTTGGCAAGTCTATTATCTTTATGATTTTAAGGTTTTTTGGTTAACCAATTTGTGGTTAACCGAAGCTTTGGTTAAAGTGTTAAACGATACCCGGTTAACCGAAGTTATGGTCAACGTTTGCAATTGCGCAATGCAATAGCGCCTCATGGCGCGCCTTGGTTAATTCCGAAGGTATGGCGTGAAATTGCATTGCACATGGCGGTCAGGACTGATGCGTACGGTTATTGCGTAGAGGCGTACGCAATTTAACTTACGCAATAAGGCGTGGTCATGGCGTACGATAAATAGGTTAGCTGTGTAATTGTTATTTGGCCCACTGGGCCCACTTTTTGTGAAATATGACCTACAAAGGCTTCAGGGGTTTGCGATATTAGTTCGTTATCTTAGGCTATCAGCTATATATGTGTTATTGGTTCTTCCGGCTTGCCGCTTCTAAATACGTAGTACTCGGTATAATATTAGTTCCTTCTACGGTTCTTCCTGCGCCTTATAATAGTTCTTCGATCAACTTTTAATATTGCGCCTTCTACGGTTCTTCCTGCTTGCCACTTCTACAGCTTTCATTTGGTCGTCTTCTTCAGTTCAACGGTACAACTTCTTTTCTCTGTTTGATGCTTAGTTTTTGTGTCTATTGAATTTAATACTAAATATTAAAAAATTAATTTTCTGCCTTTGAATACTTTATGATTTTCCTGCTGTTAACTTTCAGCTTTCAACATGACCAATATACAATATATATATATATATATATATATATATATATATATATATATATACACACACACACTTACGCCTCAGCTATACGCCTCATTGCGCAATGAGGCTTACGCAATATGCAATTTTAAAAAACCGCCATGATTACGCAATACGCAATTTCGAACATTGGTTATGGTACGGGTATTGATATAAAAGTATAGTAACCGATTCCTCGGTTAACTGAAACCCGGTTAGCCGACCACGGCCACCCCTACCTACATCTATATTTCATAAACATTTTTCCCATGAATAGGGAAAAAAAAGAAAAATATATATCCATGATTATTCTTCTTGTTTGACACCTACTGTCTGGAACATAAACCCTGTTGTGGGGAAGCAGCAAAACCCTAGTGAAAGGTTGGAGAGAAATATCAAGGGAAATGGTAGGCACGAACCTTAAAACCGAGGCGATAAAGCTGATGGAGCAAAGGAGTAGTGTGGAGCTTGAGATGAATGCCATTATACAGCGCCTCTGCTGCCCCGACGGACCTGGTCTCTCCGGAAATCTTACCGATTCAGAGGTAATTCCACCTTTTCTCCGTGCATAACTTATATGATGTTTTTAATCTTTTGAGATGTGTTGTCACTTAAAAGCAGCCTTGATTTCTAGCATATTGAGTTTTGATTTGAAGTGATTCTTTTGTTTCCGTCTAAATTTAGGGTTTCCCTAGAGCAGACATTGACATTCCTGCAGTGCGTGCCGATCGGCACAGGCTTGCTGGTAACTTCCATAACAATCGTTTTGCTGGTGAATCATAGCTACCAGGGATAATTTATTGCAAAGATTTCTGGAATGTTTGTAGACCTATAAGTTTGATGTTCTGCTTTGTGATTTGTTTAATTATGATGGAGTTGTGATCAGTGTGCATCTAATCATTTACTCACATGCAGAGCTGCGGAATGATCACAAGGATTTAACTTCAAAAATGGACAAATATATCCAAGTTCTGCACTCATCTAGACTTCCTTCCATACCTTCTACTACACAAGATTCAGGTATTTGCCATTCTTCATGGTCATGGATCCGTGACAACATTATTTTCTCTTACAGATGGTGTAATCTGCAATTACTAATAACATACTTACTCCATCCGTAATGAATAAAAAAGAGTCACATTAATCAGGATAGTACTTTTAAATTTTGTTACAGCAGAATTGCTATAAATAATTAATTACTATACCTTTAATTAGATTCAATGGTTGGGTTAACTAATGAAAAGACTTAATGAGTCGAGTTTGCTATTACAGTGACAATAAAGTAGAAAGAAATTTGCATGGGAAAGATGATTCTTTTGTTAGTGCATTGACGCCCTCCGCCTAAGTTTAGGATGTTTTCTTTTGGACTGTTTTCAGTCCCAGACCAGATCAGACCAGACCAAACTTCCGTAGTTATAAAATACACAGAGACCCCGTTTACCAGACCAGATCAGACCAGGCCACCAAATTTCAGTCTAAAAGAAAACATCCTTTGTGGGTTTTTGCCCTGTTCAGCATGTCCGTATCTTTGCCCTGTTTGTTTTCATTGTGCTTTCTAGTCTACTAACATCATTGTTTAGTATGTCTATATCTTTGACTTTTACACTATTCGTGTACACTACTTTGTCCAAATTTTATTTATTAATGTTTAAAAAATATACCATGAAAAGTATTAAAAAATTGTCTTAATGTGAACTTTCTGATGATGTTCGATTTATAATTTTTACAAATAGCCAGTTAAATATATTAATGGTCAAAGAGTTAAACAGGGCAACTAAATAAGAAGGGCGATATTGTACGATACATTTACTAACCTATTGAATAAATCAGAATATATGATATGTTGATATCCTGTCTCGTTTCCGCTTGTTATCATCTCGTCTTTCAAGTCTCCCCAAACTAATGCTAATAGTTGTTTTAGTAGGTATTGCAATTTAATTGCATGTATAATTTGCGTAGCTTGGTTATAGTCTTTAAGTGCATACCCACTTAGCTTTGATTAATTGTATTCTCTGTCCCAGAATTCCTGATTTATAAACTTTTTGAATCTCAAAAAGAACCAATTTGCAGTAAGGGTGTGTTTGGTTTGAGTGCAGAGGGGGACATAGGAAGGGGAGGGGGACAACACTTCTTCAATCCTCCCCCCCTTTCCCCCCTCAATTAAATTGGAGGGGAGCTCCCCTTAATGTAGTTTAACTATTAATTTTTCGTATCCATGGAGATGCTGCAGGTTCAAATGTGACGCCTTCTAATTTTATTGGCACGACTACTACCAGCATAAGTGCTATGGATGTTGATATGGTTGTAAGCAGACCTTTTGCACTAATTGATGAAATTACAGAGGCATCCCCGGCAGCAGAAGATGGACTACAACTTGGGGACCAAGTTGTAAAATTTGGTAATGTCGAGTATGGTGACAACTTGTCGCAAAGGCTTGCAGCTGAATCACAGAAAAATCAGGGGCGTACAATAACAGTTGTGGTCTTGAGACAAGGCTTATCGGTTAACTTATCAGTTACGCCTCGGCCATGGCTTGGGCGTGGGTTACTAGGGTATGCTCATTCCCCTTACCTATTCTCTCACAAGTTGTTCTTTTTGGTACAAGTGTTCTCCATTTTCTGGGAGTTGTTGGGCATTTCAGGCCAGTTTGGTAGCCAGATAACTTGTCAGGGAATAAGTAGCTTTTTAGTTACTTATTTGGCTGAAATGGATGTCAACCCAACTTCTTTCCCTTAATTGACGTTTCAAAGGAAAACTGAAATTGAGGGTCACAGGTACGGTGAAACTCTGATGTGAGTCAAACAAAAAGTGAAAATGGCGAGAGTAAAAAGAAAGGTGCAACTGAGGGTAAACAAGGGAAAGTGGGAAACTAGAAAATTCATCAGAGTCGGTTATTTCAGCCAAATGATATGTTATCGAACGTGTTTTATGCCTCTTCAACTATCTTTATATTTGAACTCAAATAAGTTATGATGATGTTGATATTTGCAGATGCCACTTTCGAATCTTATGATTGAGGAATGCGTTACTGGAATGGCGCTTCTGTCATTGACACCAAGCAGATCAGTTATAATGTTGCTTTCTTATCCAGTGTTATGTGTTTTCCTTTTATTGGTTTCCTGTGTAGTTTTTTACGTAATAACCCACAAATTTCAAGCTCTTTGATATTCACAATCTTATGGAAATTACCATGTTGCATCATGATAGACATTAATAACAGATAGTTATCTTCCAACAATATTTATTTAAACTTGCAATCAAATAAAGCAATCTTGTTGCGATGCCTCAGCTTCAGTGGGACAAAAGTCACAAAACACAGCAATCTTGGATTGCATGCCGGTGAAAGAATTGATCTGTCAAACTATATTTATATCATAGATGCTTCAAATAATTTATTAATTGTTATTGGAAATTTACTCGGATGATAACAAGCCATTGCTAAAAAACATTACCAGTGGTGGGTAGAAGCCATAGAAATATAGAATGGTAGGTGTGAAATACAAGAGAAAGAAACAAAGAGGAGCAATGCAAAAGGAGGGAGCTTTATTAGGGGTGGACTCGGGTCGGGTGGCCCGGTACCCGGTCTTGGGGCCGGTTCGGGCCAACCGGAACCGCTCAACTTCCGGTTCGGGCTCGGGCCTTGAAAATGTTGAACCAGCCCGGCCGGTCTGGGCCCGGTTTGGGCCAAATTTGTTTTTTTTTTTTTCAATTTTTTTTGGTTTCTACCTGGTAGGGCTGGGTGTTTTGGGGGGGGGGGGGTTTGGGGGGGGGGGGGTCGGGGGTAATTTTGAAAAACAAAAGAAAATAAAAAAATAACATTGAACCGGAAACCTGCCCGGCCCGAAACCGGCGGTCACTCGAGCCGGTTCTGGTCCCCTACTTCCCAAACAAAAGCCCGGTCGGGCCCAGGCCCGAACCGGAACCGGCCCAGCCCGGGTCCATCCCTAAGCTTTATTAATCCAAATTCTTCATGTTCAAATCATCAAATGGGAGGGTGTACATGATGTACCTAGACGTTTTAGAGTAGAAGGTGAAGGAGATGCCCAAGAGAAGCTTTGGGATCCACGGTACTAGTCAACTGAACTATGCCCTCCTTGGTAGCAACTACATGTTGTCCGTCAGGTAGTCCAACCAGGCGAGAGGGAACCTCTCGAATATTAGTCAAGCAAGAAACATCACCCGTCACGTGATTGGATGCACCTGTGTCGATAATCCAAGAGGAAATATCAAATTTACCAGACACTCTTTCGGATTGTGTTTGAGGGTTACCGAGAGCTGCCACCAAAACGTTCCACTGCTCCCCGGTGAAACCAGAAAGAGAAGCTGAGTTGTTGATGTCATCCGTAACTCTGTCCGTTGAAGAGGCGTGGTTAATCTTTGTTGATGAAGAAGATTCTTCTTCGTCGTGTCCTGCCATCACCGTCCGGCAATCAACGTATCAGCACTATTACGTGGGCTCTGATACCATGTTAAGACCTGGGGTTCCATCCTAAAAGGTCAACCTAATAGGAGGAGTAGCCCGTGTGTTAATATAGCACTTTGTTCATCCAAACGTTTCCGGTGTGGGACATTTAACACCCCTCCTCACGACCAGACACTTCGTCTGGATCGTGCAATCATTCATTTTTTTTTCATCGGTCCGTTTTTTTTTTCATCCGACCATTTTTATAACCGTGTCATCACGATTCATAAGGGGCCCCACACCATGGATCGATTTGGCTCTGATACCATGACAGAAGATATACGTGTATATAACTAGAATTCTTACAGGAATAATGCTTCGTATTTGGAATTAGGGTCTGCCGCCCCTCTTATACATGATGATGTCCATGGAAATTATTAACTAAAGAATATTCTAGTATAATAATAATAAATTGGCAACAATAGTATATGGAAAAGAGATTAAGTAAGGCAATAAAATAAATAATATAATATTCCTATTCCTCTAATATTCTTCAGCGTAACATTTCCCTTGGCCGGTGACGGAAAGATAGGGAGAACGTTCGTTTCAGGTTGTTGATGTCGCTTACCATTGATGTCAGATAACCAGGTATAGAAGTAAACCCCAGAATCATTTTGATGCAGTTTTCTGAATCAGATTGAACGTGAAAAGAGCTGTAACCTTTTTTTTTTTTTTTATCATTTCATGACTTGAGAACTGAATCGCAAGCATCTCAGCCTGGAGAGGAGTCATTGATGATAGAGGGAAAGCAATGGCAGATTTGAAGGTACCACATGCTTCACGTAAAATTGAACCCCCTGCACTGATGTGAGGGAAATAGGCTGCGTCCGTGTTAAGAATAAGGCCCAAATTGTTTTTATTCTTCCACCTTAGTATCTGTGATGTATGATTTTTTCTGATGTATGGGATGAGTCCGTCTGAGTATAGTTCCTCATCGAACTTGAACCATTTTTTGTGTTGATTAGTGTAAATCCATTTTCTGGAGTAGTCTTTGATGGAGTTGATTGTGGATGCTCTTGAAAACTGTTTATCCTCCCAAGTGCAGTCATTGTAGGATTTCCATATATGCCACACGATTATACCTGGCATACACTGTATGAGCTTGTCCTTGGTATTACCTCCTTTTCCTCCTAGCCACCACAGCATAAGGGTTTGCCTTAGTTCCATGTTTGTAGTAGTTCTGACCTGCAAAATATGAGAAAAGTAGGCCCAAATTGGTCTGATGTTAGCACAGTTAAATAAAACATGGTCTTGAGTTTCACTGTTGGCTAGGCAGAAAGGGCATCTGGACACCATTTGTATTTTGAAGCGTTTGAGGTGCTCTGGGAATGGGAGGGAGTGAGTTAGGATTTTCCAGATGAAGATTTTGATTTTCAATTGAAGTGGGGGTTCCCAGTTGTGTACTTGGGTGAAGGTAAAGGGGTGGTGGTCTCAGGAATGGTGATAGGCATTAGTGAGGGAGAAATGCCCACTAGTTTCTGGAGTCCAAATGGTAGAGTCTTTTGTAGTATGGATTAAGGAGTGGTGTTTTGAGGCAGTGTTGCAAATCTGCTTCCAAGAACAAGAGTCCTTTTGTTTAGATTGCATTAGCCCTTCTCTGTGATACCTACCATGCATATACATAGCCCACGTAGAATTGTTTTCCATATAGGTCCACCAGACCTTGATTTGCATTGCATCTTGAATGTGAAAAAGAGATCTGATGTTCAATCCCCCTTCCCCTCCTGGTCTGCATATTTTCTTCCAACTTACCCAATGGTATTTGGTTTTATTCCCAGAAAATCCCCAAAAGAAATTGGACATCATTCTATGTAGAATTTGGATAAGTTTAACCGGGAATTTACTGACAGCCATGTGGTATAGTGGGATAGAGGATATGACATGCTTAATTTATTAGGACGAGTCTTCCACTTTGACTAAGCATTTTCTTGTTCCAGGACTTCAGTCTATCTTCAAATGAGGAGATAATTTTCATGCAGTGAGTTGCTCTTGTGATTCCATGGTGAATGACAGCACCAAGATAAGTAAAAGGCATGGTAGTGACTGCCATACGAGTCATTTTGTCCAGATTGATTTTTCTACTTGCTGTAACACATTTGCCAACAATGAGGGAGCTTTTGTGTAGGTTAATCATCTGCCCTGATGCTCTTCTGAATGTGTCCAAGTAATCTAGGAGCCGTTTGAGGGAGGGAGCACTACCATAGTACCATTCTGGAATATCAACAGATCATCCGCGAAACCTAGCCATGTAACGGGACTCGGTTTACCAGCAATTAGATAGGGTTTGAGAGATAGTCAATTGAAAACAATAGATTGAATATTTATTTCCTTATTTGAATGGTTTTTATATGTTTTTGATAAGTTTTTTTTCACAATGTCAAAGACAATATCTAGATGTAGACATTGTGGTTGACATTGTTTATAAAAACTCATCAAAAACACATAAGACCGTAAAAAGAAGAAGAGAGATATCTCATAACTTTAATCATTTATGTTTATCTCTCTATGTGCATCGTGTAGTGCTGGACTCGGGTCGGTTCAGGCCCGGGCCGGGCCTAAGACCGACCGGGCCGCCGGTTAGGAAATGTTGGGCCCGCGACCGGCCCGTGTAGCCACTGGGTCCCGGCCGGGCCTCGGGCCTCTTACATTTTTTTTCCTTTTTCAAATTACCCCCCGACACCCCCCCCAACCCCCAACCCCCCAAACCACCCCAAACGGCCCAAAATACCCAATCCGGGGTTTTAAAAAAAAAGTTGAAAAAAAAGCCCGGAACCGGGCCCGGACCGCCCGGGCCGGTTCATGTTTCGGGTGACCCGAGCCCGGACCGGAAACCCCCCGGGTCGGGCCTACCTGGACCGGTCACTGGCCGGGCCGGAACAGTGCTGGTCCCGGGCCGGTTCCGGGTCAGGTCACCCGGCCCGAGTCCACCACTAGCATCGTGTAGCATTGGATTTAAAAAATAATACAAGTACGTAGTACTACGTACTAGGTAAGTGAGACAGTTATTGTGGAACTCATGATATTTTAAATGGGATAATTATAATACTTCGTATGTAAAATAAAAAATATATATAAACCTTAAACCTAAAATACACGGAGTATATAAATATCAAACTTTACATATAAAATACAATTTATTAAAACAAAAACATACTATCGTAATATGTAGTACTCCCTCCGTCCCAATTTGTTTTGCAAAGTCAACATTTTTTAGTCAACCAATAATAAAATTCAACCCTCCCTACGCATAATTAATTCAATTTTTAATAATTAAAATTTACATATTCAAAAACTACATTAAAATCTCTTCAAAGTTGTTCTTCAAAGACCATGCAAGACATTTGTTCTTCATTAATTGAGCTCCTAAAATACGGTGCTAAAAACAAACGTCAGGTTCTAGCTAGGATGGAGGAGTATATTCTTTCAACCTATAGATCTAGAAGTCATTAGAAATGCACGTACAATATCAAACACATAATGAGTCAAATGAACTTGTCAAGGTTGCTTCATTAAATTACTACCGGTCTACCCCAAATGAGTTTAGGTGCTACCCTTGTCCATATTCACGAACTGATCCAATAATGCTTCTAAACCGTCTTGCACAAACAAATTTAAAACTGTCCATAATAATACAAGGACAATATATAATATTATTACTTATTAGTAGTAGCATTACCAAAAGGTAAACCAATTAAAACCAAAAGAAAACACATTAAATATCAAAACTCAAAAGTCGAGTAACTTATTTAAGCTATAAGTAACATTCGTGTTTATTCCTCTTTTAGAATTGAATGAAAAGATGAAGTATTGTGAACAAGTTATTCAAGTACATGTGATGATATCACAATTTATCGGGTATTTTGTTCACGACCAGAGTCCCGAGTATATGTTATTTATAAATTCAAAAATGCTAGTAAGTATGATGATGTAAGTAGATTAGAGATCAATAAGGAAGGATGTTCCACCATTGGTTGTCACCTCCAAGCCATTCCCATGCCCCGACTTGTGTCCCATCATGTACGGGCTTCGGGTGATCTTTGTTGAATGCGTCCATATGAAGGGCCATGTTGTTTTGCTGCCGAATGCCCATATACTGTTCAGGCGTTTTGTTGAAGTTCATAACCCACAACATAGATCCATCAAGGACCCCATCAGCATCGTATGGGACAAGCCTCAGTGTATGATGGGTGCTAACGGGGTACTGGATCGCTTGGCCAGTGGCTTTGTTGACCAGTGCAAAGCTTGGGAGCCCTTTAGCATCTTTGATTACGGCAGATGCCTTATCTTCCTTGAACCAGTGCTGGTGCGGGTCGGACCGGTCCTTCTGGGCTAGCTAGGACAACCGAGCCGCCTCGAATGCTGAGGGAAACATTGGGATTACTTTTGCAAAAGACCTGAAATGTTTGTTTTGGTGGACGGTTCTTGGAGTCACAACAAGTGTTTGTGTTATGGCAACAGCAGTAGCGGTGGTGGTGGTGGGTGTGGTGGTGATGCAACTGACATTGTTGTTGTCTTACAAGTGACTTAGCAATGAATAAAGAAGTACTACATATGAATCCATCATCAAAATATTCATTGTGTACTTATAGTGTACCGTATGGAATTCAAGTTTTGGTAAAGATTGAAAAGTGGAGTTCGTTTAGATAAGGGGTGTCAAAGAATACAAGTAGGAGAGAAATTAGTTCTTTCTCTTGTTTGTATACTATCCTCCGTTCTTTCACATTTGCTAATGCACAACTTTGACTGTAATTATATTTAATTATGAATAAGTAAACATTATAAAAAGTTGATATTTTGAAGATTCACATTAATAGGCATTCAATAACATTTTATACTTAATAATTTGATTATGTATATTAGTAAAAAATTGTGGTCAAAGTAAAGTTGTGAATAGTTTAAAAATCACAATGCTGCAAGAGTGCAGTGTAATGGAAATATGCATGGTTCCGAGAGTTACTCATACGCAAAATGCAATATAATGACTTGTTCCTCTAGCTGAGCTAAGAGATTTTGAGGAGAAATCTCTCATGTTCGGTGTTTCCCAAAATTTCTAGAATGTAGTAATGAAGATGCATGCATGTACTTTTTTATTTTGTTTTTATATATATACGGAGTATATTTTATATACACCTTAGTTTTGTTATACGATGCAAAATGCATGTACTTTTTAATTTTGTTTTTATATACGGAGTATATTTTATATATACCTTAGTTTTGTTATACGTATGCAATATGCAGGTTACTACCAACATACCATCATGGGCATAATAAAACATATTGATAAAAAATGACTAGCTGAAATAAAACATATTGATGAAAATGAGTATAGTTACTACTAACAAACCATCATGGTCACCATAATTTAAAATTGAATTACCAATGGTTGCTAAAATCTTTTACTAATGGTTTTAGTAAACACGAGTAACGGCTTTATTAAATCATTTCGTCACATCTTTTACTCGTAACCTTCCCAACGCCGACTAGTATAAACACGAGTAACCGCTCTATTAAGTGAATCATTATTCAACCTAAATTAATGCCCTAATAAGGCATTATTCACAAAAATGATGTTAATAATCGAACAAGACTATTAAAACCTATTCTAAACTTTCATTGAAAAACTATAGCTAGTATATCCATTATCCACATATACACAATCAAAAGACAAAAATCTCACTATTTATTAGTTTCGGGACAAAAGTAATAAATCAAATGTAATATAAATATAATGAAAAATAAACATGATGAGTAATGGGGCTGACACTTATAAAACCATAACCGTCCCTTAAAAATAAAACTGTTATTTGCACTCACATCTGTTATCCTATCAATGAGATTTTCCTCAATTTTGATGGGAGGTATTGGATGTCAGTATCCATCGAATCTTTTAGGGAATGTTTTCGTTCAAGGAATGTTAGATTACCACGGGAATGTCAGATTGTTGAGTATTTTAGATTGATGGGAATGTATTCAATCTATTCCACATTTGTGTTTGGTTCGGATTAAGGGAATGTGACATAAATTATTTGGTTGAGAATTATCTTATATTGCAGATGTGGTGAATTACTTCAATGCCCTTTAAATATTTTCTCTTAACACAATAAATCAATTACAACCTACATCTAAAGTATTTAAAATTATAGAAAAATTGAAATATCTTAATAATAAATAAAATCAAACCTAATTGAATTATTTTTCAGTAAAATATGTTTAATTGTAGCAAGTTATAGATATAATACAGAAATAAAAAAATTTTGTTCGAATATTAATCTAAACATGTTTATTATCATTTCAAAAAAAAATTAAAAAATGTTCAAGTTATTCATAAAACTTGTTTACAAATTAAAGAAAAGATGATAAATTTTGTCATTAAATTTTGAAATCCACTTATAAAAAATTTGAATAATATAATCAATAAGTCATATAACATAAATACCTTAAAAATCTAAATGTTAACGAAAAAATAATATGAAAATAACAAGAATAGACATTTGAATATAATTAAATAAACATAGTCCATTTGTCCCACTTATAAGGTTGTCACACAACCTACGATATTTTTACATATTTAATAAACATAGTCCATTTGTCCCACTTATAAGGTTGTCACACAACCTACCATAAAATTAACGGAACCCTGTAAATAATAAGATTATTTTTACATATTTATAAAGAAATTAAATGAAAAGAAATACTACGTAATAATTAATTGAGAGTATTTTGGAAAGAATATTAGATCATCCGGAAAACCTTAGTTGATTTTAGTTCCTCTTTGACAACAATTTCCTCTTTCCTCTACCAGTCGACTGTCTAACACGGAACTGCCCGCCCTGTCTCTTACTCGAAGAAGCTCTCCTGATTTCCTAAGCTCTCCTTCTATCTGGTAAAATACTCATCCTTGGCAGTATTTCAATTTTTTGGAAATTGGTAATCTGGTATTGATATATGCAAATCGAAACAACACACGCTGCGTCGCCGCCTAGAGTAGAACATGTTTTATTATAAACAGAGAGTTCATAATAGATGCTTCGTTATATTGTTTGTTACTAGCTATGTTCGCACATGGTGCAACGGGTAG
The DNA here is from genome assembly GCA_945859915.1 of Cuscuta epithymum. NCBI lineage: Eukaryota > Viridiplantae > Streptophyta > Magnoliopsida > Solanales > Convolvulaceae > Cuscuta > Cuscuta epithymum. The sequence continues at coordinate 3,287,488 of CAMAPF010000034.1, forward strand.
GTGCCCAACAAAAAGGAGTAAGGAGTAGAATAATCAAATGCAGCTTACATATTCTGTTTTCCACCTTGATTCTAAATGGATTCTTTCAATTCTTTCAATAAAATCAGCCTAGCCCTCGCTATGAAACAGCTTGCCTAGCTGGAAAGATCTAAATTTTATTGTATAATAATAGTAGGATTTCATGAATTCTCAAGTATTCATATAAATTTGATACTATATACATGATTACTCTCAAATGAACCAAGTAAAAAGAAGAATTTTGCTAACTAACTTAACAGTTACACAAATTTAATACTTCGTATATATTTAATTTGCTGGAGTTTGTAATGTGTCTCTGTAAGCTTATTCGGTTTGGCAAGTCTATTATCTTTATGATTTTAAGGTTTTTTGGTTAACCAATTTGTGATTAACCGAAGCTTTGGTTAAAGTGTTAAACGATACCCGGTTAACCGAAGTTATGGTACGGGTATTGGTATAAAAAGTATAGTAACCGATTCCTCGGTTAACCGAAACCCGGTTAGCCGACCACGGCCACCCCTACCTACATCTATATTTCATAAACATTTTTCCCATGAATAGGGAAAAAAAAGAAAAATATATATCCATGATTATTCTTCTTGTTTGACACCTACTGTCTGGAACACAAACCCTGTTGTGGGGAAGCAGCAAAACCCTAGTGAAAGGTTGTAGAGAAATATCAAGGGAAATGGTAGGCACGAACCTTAAAACCGAGGCGATAAAGCTGATGGAGCAAAGGAGTAGTGTGGAGCTTGAGATGAATGCCATTATACAGCGCCTCTGCTGCCCCGACGGACCTGGTCTCTCCAGAAATCTTACCGATTCAGAGGTAATTCCACCTTTTCTCCGTGCATAACTTATATGATGTTTTTAATCTTTTGAGATGTGCTGTCACTTAAAAGCAGCCTTGATTTCTAGCATATTGAGTTTTGATTTGAAGTGATTCTTTTGTTTCCGTCTAAATTTAGGGTTTCCCTAGAGCAGACATTGACATTCCTGCAGTGCGTGCCGATCGGCATAGGCTTGCTGGTAACTTCCATAACAATTGTTTTGCTGGTGAATCATAGCTACCAGGGATAATTTATTGCAAAGATTTCTGGAATGTGTGTAGACCTATAAGTTTGATGTTTTGCTTTGTGATCTGTTTAATTATGATGGAGTTGTGATCAGTGTGCATCTAATCATTTACTCACATGCAGAGCTGCGGAATGATCACAAGGATTTAACTGCAAAAATGGACAAATATATCCAAGTTCTGCACTCATCTAGACTTCCTTCCATATCTTCTACTACGCAAGATTCAGGTATTTGCCATTCTTCATGGTCATGGATCCGTGACAACATTATTTCCTCTTACAGATGGTGTAATCTGCAATTACTAATAACATACTTACTCCATCCTTATTGAATAAAAAAGAGTCACATTAATCAGGATAGTACTTCTTAAATTTTGTTACAGCAGAATTGCTATAAATAATTAATTACTATACCTTTAATTAGATTCAATGATTGGGTTAACTAATGAAAAGATTTAATGAGTCGAGTTTGCTATTACAGTGACAATAAAGTAGAAAGAAATCTGCATCGGAAAGATGATTCTTTTGTTAGTGCATTGACGCCCTCCGCCTATGTTTAGGATGTTTTCTTTTGGACTGTTTTCAGTCCCAGACCAGATCAAACCAGACCAAACTTCCGTAGTTATAAAATACACAGAGACCAGACATTTAGCAGACCAGACCAGATCAGGCCACCAAATTTCAGTCCAAAAGAAAACATCCTTAGTGGGTTTTTGCCCTGTTCAGCATGTCCGTATCTTTGCCCTGTTTGTTTTCACTGTGCTTTCTAGTCTACTAACATCATTGTTTAGTATGTCTGTATCTTTGACTTTTACACTATTCGTGTACACTACTTTGTCCAAATTTTATTTATTAATGTTTAAAAAATATACCATGAAAAGTATTAAAAAATTGTCTTAATGTGAACTTTTTGATGATGTTCGATTTATAATTTTTACAAATAGCCAGTTAAATATATTAATGGTCAAAGTGTTAAACAGGGCAACTAACCTATTGAATAAATCAGAATATATGATATGTTGATATCCTGTCTCGTTTCCGCTTGTTATCATCTCGTCTTTCAAGTCTCCCCAAACTACTGCTAATAGTTGTTTTAGTTGGTATTGCAATTTAATTGCATGTATAATTTGCGTAGCTTGGTTATAGTCTTTAAGTGCATACCCACTTAGCTTTGATTAGTTGTATTCTCTGTCCCAGAAATCCTGATTTATAAACTTTTTGAATCTAAAAAAGAACCAACTTGCAGTAAGGGTGTGTTTGGTTTGAGTGCAGAGGGGGACATAGGAAGGGGAGGGGGACAACACTTCTTCAATCCTCCCCCCCTTTCCCTCCTCAATTAAATTGGAGGGGAGCTCCCCTTAATGTAGTTTAACTATAAATTTTTCGTATCCATGGAGATGCTGCAGGTTCAAATGTGACGCCTTCTAATTTTATTGGCACGACTACTACCAGCATAAGTGCTATGGACGTTGATATGGTTGTAAGCAGACCTTTTGCACTAATTGATGAAATTACAGAGGCATCCCCGGCAGCAGAAGATGGACTACAACTTGGGGACCAAGTTGTAAAATTTGGTAATGTTGAATATGGTGACAACTTGTCGCAAAGGCTTGCAGCTGAATCACAGAAAAATCAGGGGCGCACAATAACAGTTGTGGTCTTGAGACAAGGCTTATCGGTTAACTTATCAGTTACGCCTCGGCCATGGCTTGGGCGTGGGTTACTAGGGTATGCTCATTCCCCTTACCTATTCTCTCACAAGTTGTTCTTTTTGGTACAAGTGTTCTCCATTTTCTGGGAGTTGTTGGGCGTTTCAGGCCAGTTTGGTAGCCAGATAACTTGTCAGGGAATAAGTAGCTTTTTAGTTACTTATTTGGCTGAAATGGATGTCAACCCAACTTCTTTCCCTTAATTGACGTTTCAAAGGAAAACTGAAATTGAGGGTCACAGGTACGGTGAAACTCTGGTGTGAGTCAAACAAAAAGTGAAAATGGCGAGAGTAAAAAGAAAGGTGCAACTGAGGGGTAAACAAGGGAAACTAGAAAATTCATCAGAGTCGGTTATTTCAGCCAAATGATATGTTATCGAACGTGTTTTATGCATATACAACTATCTTTATTATTGAACTCAAATAAGTTGTGATGATGTTGATATTTGCAGATGCCACTTTCGAATCTTATGATTGAGGAATGCGGTACTGGAATGGCGCTTCTGTCATTGACACCAAGCAGATCAGTTATAATGTTGCTTTCTTATCCAGTGTTATGTGTTTTCCTTTTATTGGTTTCCTGTGTAGTTTTTTACGTAATAACCCACAAATTTCAAGCTCTTTGATATTCACAATCTTATGGAAATTACCATGTTGCATCATGATAGACATTAATAACAGATAGTTATCTTCCAACAATATTTATTTAAACTTGCAATCAAATAAAGCAATCTTGTTGCGATGCCTCAGCTTCAGTGGGACAAAAGTCACAAAACACAGCAATCTTGGATTGCATGCCGGTGAAAGAATTGATCTGTCAAACTATATTTATATCATAGATGCTTCAAATAATTTATTAATTGTTATTGGAAATTTACTCGGATGATAACAAGCCATTGCTAAAAAACATTACCAGTGGTGGGTAGAAGCCATAGAATGGTAGGTGTGAAATACAAGAGAAAGAAACAAAGAGGAGCAATGCAAAAGGAGGGAGCTTTATTAGGGGTGGACTCGGGTCGGGCGGCCCGGTACCCGGTCTTGGGGCCTGTTCGGGCCAACCGGAACTGCTCAACTCCCGGTTCAGGCTCGGGCCTGGAAAATGTTGAACCAGCCCGGCCGGTTCGGGCCCGGTTTGGGCCAATTTTTTTTTTTTTTTTCAATTTTTTTTTTGTTTCTACCGGGTAGGGCTGGGTGTTTTGGTGGGGTTTGGGGGGTGGGGGTGAGGGGGGTCGGGGGGTAATTTAGAAAAACAAAAGAAAATTAAAAAAAATAACTTTGAACCGGAAGCCGGCCCGACTTGGAACCGCCGGTCACCCGGGCTGGTTCCGGTTCCCTACTTCCCAAACAAAAGCCCGGCCGGGCCCAGGCCCGAACCGGAACCGGCCCGGCCAGGCCCAGGCCCGAACCGGAACCGGCCCGGCCCGGGTCCATCCCTAAGCTTTATTAATCCAAATTCTTCATGTTCAAATCATCAAATGGGAGGGTTTACATGATGTACCTAGTCGTTTTAGAGTAGAAGGTGAAGGAGATGCCCAAGAGAAGCTTTGGGATCCACGGTTAGGGTGGATGTATTTACTTCAGGACTAGTTTTGATTCCCAGATTGGGTTTGTCCCCGGTATTAGAGGAGAACTAGGACTGCACCTAGTGGTATCTGTCCTGGATCGGTCGGCTCTGCTTTGGTTGCTTGTGAGTTTTTGATGGAAAAAATAGGACCATTTTAGAATATGGATAGAAAACGATGACACCGTTAGGGGTGGACCAAGGTCTACCAACAACAACACCAACAATCAGCGACAATAAAGGCAATGGCGAAGATGATGGCGGATAATGACTAGTGATGTCAGAGACGGTCACTACAGTGCGACGCTGAATTTATCTCGAAAACCTTTTGCTTCATTGCTCATCTTCTTCTGTGAGAAACTCTGCATATCAATCCACCACGGGAGAGGGGGCAGACTAGATACCACCATTGGAGTATGGAAGGAGCGATTTCTTCAACTATTTGCTCAATTGCAATGACTTTAGGATTCTTCTTTCTCACTGCTCTTCTTCATCGCCTTTACAAATGTACATATAATTATAACTAATCGTCACCTACATCTAAATAAGTATTTATTTGTATCCTTGTGTATAATCCAATTTGCATTCAAGAATCTTGATAGTGCAACTCATCCATTTGGGTTGATGTTTATGTTGCGATGAGAACAATCAGCCAATACTTTTTCATTGAATGTTGTTTACGTAGAAGTCTAACAAAATTAACATTTCGCGTTTGATTAATATGTTGCCATCAAACTATCAAAAATTTTGTTTATCTGCGCAATACATGCGTTAAAATACTGGTAAAAAACTCAATGCCTGCACAGACTCTCATCTTCCTGGGAGTTGAGTAATATGAGCACATAGCATCACACAAAGACGAATGTACCCTCATATGAAGTGACCATCCGTTTTGCCACAACAAAACTAACAATTATTTCAAGCTGAATGCCAAAAGCATGTGTGAATACAAACTTAAAAAAACCCAGGACTAGGAGAAATAAATAGGAAGTGGAGCAAGGACATTGCCTGAAACAGGTCCGAGAATATAAAAATGTGCAATGTGTGCCTTGTAGCCTTGTAGCATATTAACAATCTGTTGGAAGGAATGGAAACAAATGGGTAAAACCTTTCAGCATATTTCTACCCCAAGTACATGCTTGGTTTGTGGGAGTGCTATTTTATTTCCAAATGAAACTATCAAAATGATTGCAAAGTAAACATATTTTACAATCTGTCTCAGACCAGACCAGACCAGACCAGACTTGGGTAGTTATAAAAATACAAAGAAACCAGACCAGACCAGCAAATTACAGTCCAAGTAAAAACATCATAAGGCTTACAAGCATAAATGACCAGCATGTTATCAAGGCAAATGAAACTAGATTAAATAGAAATTCAATGGTTAATGATTTTATTTGTCCTTGAGCCTTAAGTTTACCCCTTTAACTAAAGTTTGTCATGTAAATTTATATTTACTAATTTAGTGAGACCCAAACTTTGAAATTTATAATATATCAAATTATATTATAAATTTGATATAATATAATTTTGGTCTGAAACTTCTAGACTGAAACTTCTGGTCTGATCTGGTCTGGTCTATTTAAGTCTGGTCTGGTTTGATATGATCATATAAACGTCTGGTCTCTGTGTATTTTATAACGTCCAAGTCTGGTCTAGTCTGTTTAAGTTTGGTCTGATCTTTTCTGTTTAAGTCCAGTCTGATTTGTTCTGGTCTAATATGGTTTGGTCTGAGACTGAAAATAATCAGAAAATATCCACAGATATAGTCTTCTCATTTCGAGAATATCAGAATGATTAACGATTAAAATTAGGAGTATCAGTATATCCTTTCAAAAAAAAGGAGTATTAATATATAAAGGGGTGTTTGGAACTGATTCTGCTTCTGCTTCTTTTTTAAAAGCTGAATCAGAATCATAATGAGTTTTCAGAAGCTCCCAGCTTCTAAAAAACTGATTCTGAGAGTAAATCAGAGTTCCAGAAGTGGTTCTGGAATTTCACCCAAACATTCCAGATTCTGCTTTTGCTACCAAAAGGAGGAGAATCAGATCCAAACACCCCAAAATGAAATAATAGAGATTGAGAGTACTGGAGAGAACGATGGATAGTGGATTTTGAAAGGGTAGGCGGATGAGAGAAGGGAGTAGGGGAACCGGCGATTAAGATCTAAGTTGGAGAGCGCCGCAGGGATGTTCTGCCACAGTCGCCGCTGCATATCAACCATGCTCTCGCCGCCGAGAAGCTTCACTTGGAAATCGAAGACCATGGATTGTGCGATCCAATCACTGGGATTCATCAATTGGTGCTTGTTATCTCACATCGATGAGGAAAGAACAGGGAATCAGGGATCGTTGCTGGAAACAACCGCCGGGATTCTCAGGTAGGCTAGTCGAGGGGAATCGACGACGGGCTCTCTCCCAGCCCAATAAGTGGTCTTGTTGTTGCGTTGATAGTGGACAGAAATTTCCGGGCAGCAAAGCGCTTCAGGAGGTTTCCGGTGTGACCGATGTCACCGGTGGAAATATTCTTTTCGGTGATATTGTGGCGCCTCTTCATCGATCGGGAACGGGGCGTTCTACGGGCATTAATTTACACAACTGTAGGGATGCCGATAATTTCTGGGATACTTGTATTTCAGCTGAACCTGGATCTTCTCAAAAGCAAAGGACAAGGCAAAAGTACAGAATAAGGGGCCGAAAATTAAAACACCGGGGTTAGAATCCTTCAGCAAAGGAGGAATTGAGTCACCCTTAAGTGAATCACTATCTGTCAAGAATTATTTAGAAGTTTCAATAGGGCCAGAACGAAGTCAAATTCAGGACAGAAAGCATGCTTCGGGGCAAGGGGAGATCTTGTTGGAAAAATGTGTGAAAAATTGCATTAAATGGCTATTTTGGGGCAATTTTTTGAGTGGGGTCCACTTCCGATTTGGGTCGGGTCAAAGTGGTTTCGGATTGTCCTTGTTAAGGGCTACAATTCGATATATGGTACGCTCAAAACGGATAACGGGTGAATGAGAAATCGCTTTTCGAAGTTTACCCGTTAGAATGGAAAAACTGGGAAAAAGGATGGGTTTCTAGTGTTAATTTCCCACACCGGAAAACCCAAGGGATTTGCAACCCTTTATAAAGGGACTCCCCCCTTAAGGAGTTAAGATTCCTTAGGGTAGAGGCTCTCTCCACGCGCGCAGGGGGGGGGGGGGAAGAAAAACCGCGACTTGCGTGCGTGGGCGACCTGCGGACACGAATGTCGTCCAAAAATCTATCTCTTAAGAGATACGATTAATTTTTGTTTTCTTCCCGAAACGTTTAATTTTTTCCCAGCGGCAGAAGTGCTCGGATCAGAACACCTCGATGGTCTTCTGATGGCAGAACCCCTCTCGTTGGTATTCTGATGGCCACCCATCAGAGTTGGGGGTACTCTGATGGCCGCCCATCAGAGTTGGGGGTACTCTGATGGCCGCGGATCAGAGTTCGCCTCCGATCAGAACCCCTCCCGGGGAGTTCTGATGGAGGTCTTCTCTCGCACTTCTGAATCGTTACAACAATTAATGCCCAACGTTTATATCTTTTAATGCAGTGTTAAATGGACAGTTCATGGACGATTCAATGCCCAACGGACTGGTCATTGATGTCCAACGTTCAGGTCCATTAATTCACTATTTTCGTACAACAAATCCTCTTATATAATGGCTGGCAGGTGGTTTGCAACAACACACGTTCTTACACGCATTCTTGCACTCCATACACGTTTTAGCTCTAAAAACACACTGCTAGCACTCTGAAAATTCCTTCTGTGTTCAGTCTTTGTTCTCGTTCGTTGGAACTCTTGTTTGTGTGCTCAAACATTAGTTCGTTGTCATCGTATCCTGGGAAACTATTGTTGCAACGCTCCTAGCACCGTGGGAGGCAACAAATACGTTTTAAGGACATCGTGCGTAGCACGAGCTTTGACAAATTTCTGCTCCATCTCATTTCTGTTTTCTTTTGTCATTTTATTTAATTAATTTCTTTTAATTAATTTTCTTTATTTTCCGAAACACACCCAACAGATCTTTAATCGGCAAAACAGAGTTCAAGGGGAGAGCAGGGCTTTGGATGTTATTCAAATTAAAAGCAAAAAATTTAGTTTTGGCATAAAAAACTCTCTCATTTGCATTTCTGAATTCAAAAAACGTAAGACATTATCAAATTTTGCTAGGACAGGAAACTCCTTACTGGCTTCGGGACTTGTTGTTGAGAATCAGTGAAGGCAAATCTTGGATCCTTGGTGTTTCACTAGATATGAAGCTTCAAATCCTATAAGATTTGCTATGAGCGGAATAAATTTGGGGGATACTATAGTTTTAATGAGAAAGTGTCTGGGGTGAAAACCTCTGGAGTTATAATTCCAGAAGGTTTTCACAATAAAGGGTTATCTCAGTTTGTAACTGCTTTACAGGATATTTTGGACTCAACAATTGAGGTGTCTTTGAAGAAAAACCCAGTTAATTTGCAGGTGATTGATCTTGAGATTAATCCTAGGGATTTTGATACCTTTCATAATACTATCTCTATCTCCGAGGAAATTTTCCGGGAAAATTTGCGAAGCTACAATGATAATTTTTTGGACTCAGATAGAGGGGCTTTGACTTCACAAGAGATTTTTTCACATGTTGAGGATAAGAATGTGTCTTTACAAAATGAACCCACTTATGAGTCTGTTGAGAAATAGAGGGACAAGGTGAGCTTAATCCGACCCAGGGCATTCTTGGTTCAGTATCTTCGGAAGATGAAATAGAAGTTATGTGTTTTTCGACAGGGTTGACGGATCGTGAATTGCTAGACCGCTCAGGTGATCCATCCTGGAATTGATTTAAAATTCCAAGAAGGAGTGCAAGGCTAGCTAGGAACATTTGCAAGGCTTGCTAAGAATATTTGAAGACTTTTTTAGCCTTTTCGTTAGCTTTTCTCTCTCATTTGTGATTATCTTTTTAGCGTTTGTACTCTCCTTTACTTTTTTAATATAATAAATTTCTCTTTTGCAAAAAAAGGATTTTATGCCCCACCCAACGGCTATATATAGCTATTCCCGACGGCTACATGCCCCACCCCCTTTTAAAAAAAGACTTTATTGTTGGGATCGGGACCGCCCGACCTAGTCCCAAATAACGCAAATCGGGATCAGGTATCCCTTTTACTCGGTCGGGTACCCGGTCTTGTAAAAATGGACCCGGTCATGTCCCAAATAATGCAAATTGGGACCCGATACCCCTTTTACTCGGTCGAGTACCCAGTCTTGATACGAGACTGTAAACATGGACCTGATCTGATCCCAAAGAATACCGGACTAGGTTCCGGACCGAGCCAGAGCGCGGGATCGGCTCCATACCTATTGTCGCTTGGTTTTCTGTAGATTTGGGCAAATCTAGCCCCAGCTCGACGGGTCCACTGCTAGTTTAAACCACTTTCCTTCATTAACTAGTGGGCCCGACGCCGGAGTCAACCACTTGGAGTGGCGCCAATTTGGTCCTACCGCTGCCGATTTTGTTCCAAAATCACTTTTATATAATTACAATCACTTTTTTACTACAGTGGTTTGATCATAAGAGTCGATTTTTTATTCCTTTTTTACTTGTGACTTCATTTTCTTCGCCTTTGATAATAATTCACATTTCCAAAACGTCTTGGGATTTTTAGTCGTGTTTCTTTTTTCGGTACATATTACTACAATTTCTTCTCAAAAATACAAGCAATAGTCCTGCCTACGAAGAAACAGGTGTACAAGGATCAAGTGAATGTGTATGTGTGACATAGTTGGTCATATATATTGAATAATTGAATTAATGATGAGTTTCATTAACTCTTTTTTTGAAAGGAAACTAGTTAATTGTTATTAATAAAGTCATGGTCCAAAATTAGGTTTACTTTTGAGAAACTTCGAGCAAATTTGTTTGAGTGTCATGAGGATCTTTCTGGTACATGATAAGCATAAAAGAACTTAAGGAAAACATCAAAATGGTCATTGAATATGGAGACAAAGTACATTACTCGAATCACGAGACCTAAATGGGTATCAAGAAACCATCTACAATTGAGGACGTAATTAATGTTTTAGAATTTTCAGGTACATATATTGCTAGTAAAAAGTAGAAATGTTTAATGATAATAAAAAACAATAATATCAATAAAAATAATAACAATTATTATTATCTAATAACAATCATGATAACATACACAAAATTTTGGGTCTCCTTCACATACAGGGCGTGGATGAAGGTCACGGTATGCACTCCGACAAAGATCAAAGCAGCAGGCCTCATCGCAGAGTTTATCGCAAGGTCCGAAACTCCCGACACATTGTTTGGCCTGCAATCCAATTTCTCCATACGACGTCGTATTTAGATCGTCACGAGACGCCGAGGCAGGGTTCTTGTCACGTGAAAACGCACCTGCTCATTAACATTACAATAATCATATCTTAATTTGGTACTGAAAGTCTAGTAAACTATTCACATACTATTAAATTAAATTATTGATAGTGGCGCAGGAAAGGTATATAAGAGATACGGAGTAAATATTTATACAAACGTTTATAGAGATATATTAAAAGTACATATTTCTCAGTTTGGTGTGAGCCGGATCTTAGTATGGCTCCCCGGGACTATGCGCTGATTATTAATCATCTTTATATATCTAATGATCCACAAATCGTCTTTTAGGAGGTGCAATAGCTGCCTGGGATCGGGACCCAGACCCACTCTTGTTAGGGTTCCAAAAATTTAGAATGTACTCTTATGTACGGAGTATATGTTTATTTTTCTAGATGTTAGGTATTATTTAAAATTTCAAAAGATATATAACTTTTAAATTCTCTAATTTGTATACTTTAAAAATCATAAAACTTATATTTCATTGAAGTATCTAGTTTATTTGTATTTCATTGTTGAATGTTATATTTTCTCTTATTTTAGGGGGGCTCAAATCACCATTTGAAATCAGTGCCTCCAAATTCATTAGACGCGACCCAGAGACTGATCCATAAAACCAAAAAATTAAATAATTTTTTAGGAAGACGACGAATATAATGGAGAAGATAAAAGCAAATAAGGTAAAGTCAAATATTTTAGTATGCTTGCCTTTATATGTTTTAGTCCATAAATGTGCTTTTCAGAAGATAAAAGCAAAGAAGATGAAATCAAATATGTTTTGTGTGACTTGTGCCTATGAAAGCAGACGTTAGTAAAAAAACATTAATCACAAATATGATTATTTATTCTCTAAATAAAAAATTAGTTTGAGTGATGAGTCATGACATTGAACAAATAACATCTCAACTATAAAAACCAAAACGAAAAATCTATGTGAAAGTACTTTTGTGTACATCATTTACAAAAACCATGTAACCTGCATGCAGGGGCGGATCCAGGAATGCAGAGTGGGGTGGGCTAAGCAATAAAAAAAATTGTTACTGCACACAAAAGGTTTAGCTTAACTGTTTAAGGTTGTTATTGAACCAAACATTTTTTAAGCATTTGAGTTCGAGTGTGATTTCGCATTTAATTTAACAACCCGAGCTTAACGAGCTCGAGCGTAGTGATATTCGGTTTGGTTCGCACTCGATCCTGTCGAAAACTCACAAATTATAGGAGTAAAATTTATATATCTTAATATTTAAATGTTTTAGTGCAATTTTATAAATTTTTTAATGATTATTAAAAATTCTAGTATTTATTGGTATGAATTAAAGTACTTCTTTAAAGGTATAAAACTAATAAGTAAAAACAATCGGTGTCATATAATTAATAAGTATTCCCAATTTCAAATTTGAATTGAGATTTTTAATTTTTTCGTTTAAAAAAGAGCTACAAAATGATCCCCTCAATTTACATTATTAGTTCTAACTACGCTTGTTGCAAAAACTAGAACTAGATAAGTAATTGGTCGATGAAATAAGCATAATAATAAGGGAAAATCGCACTTTTAGTCCCTAAAATAGTCACAAAATTGAAATGTCCGGCCCGTGTTCCCAAGTTTATAAATGTCGTCCTTCAATCGTCCAAAATGCTGTAAATGTGATCCTTTGAGAGGTGAATTATACAATGTGGACGAGAGTACATTTCACCACTTAAAGGACCACATTTATAACATTTTAGACAATTGAGGGGTAACATTTACAATCTAAAAAATATGAGTCTGACACTTCATTTTGGTGACTATTTCAGGGATTAAAACAGTGGATAAAAAGTGACTTAGTTATTAAAATAATTAATTATGTTTAATTTTCACAATTAAAGTGATCTAATAATGTACTCATAGTGACATTATTAGTAAAAAAACGATCCTTATTCTTATGCTAGTAATATTTTAGAAAAAAAACTCATGATAATAATAGTAGTAATTAGTTAATTACTATACCCCAGAGTATTAATAATAGTAATTATAATGTAATACTCCCTGTCCCTAATAATCTTGCCAAGTTTGACTGACACAGAAATTAATAAAGTAAAAACTGTGTGGTGGAGATTTGTGCAGAGGAGAGAGAAATATCTGAAACCACAAATTCTTTACTACTTAAATGAGAAAGTGACAAAGTTAATGAGACATCAAAAAAGGAAAGTTGACAAAGTTATAAATGACACAGGGAGTATTATAATAATAATCGTCAAATTAATGTTAGCATAATCATTTTGTAATATAAAATATAAAATTCTAAAAATTCAAAGGACTAGCAAATACGAGTACTGTACTCCGTATTTGAATTTTTGGTCTCATGTTTTCCCACACGGGCTGCAAATATGTTCATCCTCCTGATTTCCCTATAAAATAATTGCTCCTTACCCACATTGAAAAAGCCAACAAAGACTGCATTAAACCCGTATCTAGGCTTTATGCACTACCATATGTAGTCATAGTTATGGGCTTTTAAATATGTTTGCTTGAGCCACATTATGGGGTGGGCTGGACAACACTTTTAGGGTGGGCTGGATATTAAAGCTATTGCCATATTAATAGAAAAAAATTGGGTTGGGCTGGGCTGAAGCCCACCCCTGCCCCTTCATAGGTCCGCCCCTGCCTGCATGTATATACAGACATTATTACGGAGTATTATATAAGGAGTAAAGAAGGATATATAATAGAATTTTTTTGCTACACTTTATAACAAGCTAGAATACATCTATATATTGGCCACACAAAATATAGCCACAAATGTATACAGAAAATGTAGAAAAACTTTTAATCTAGCTTATACATAACTCCATATATATTAATTATCTATATAGTAGCATTTAAAATCACAAAAAAAAAAATGGAACTCTTGAAGAAGAAATTATTACGGAGTATTTTTCTTTACATTTCTCTTGTCCTTTTGTTGGTCTGAGGTACATTGCTAGATGAAAGAAACAGGAGTCCATGATTCGTTCGAATAAAGAGCTAGAAAATGTAAAATCAAAGATGAAAAATAATGTATGAATCTCACCTGTTGCAAGAATAAGAACAATTAGAGAGAGAAATAATGTGGCTGGAGCTAACTTGGCCATTGGTTTTGCACAAATTAAAGAGATTATTATGACTGCTTTAGTGTTTAATCAAGGAAAGACCAACCAAATGCTGGATTTATAAGCGTATGTATCGTACAAATGATATTCATTTACCTAAAATAATTTAAAAGCACATGCATGCACGAGGCAACGAAAAAATGTTTGCTGTAAATAAATTTCTTTTTGTGTGCAGTGATTATGTTCGAAAATTGTTTTGCTTAAATAAGTTTCTATTTATATAATTCATCTAATGTTTTGGTGCAAACATTGTACTCCATAATAAATTGTGTGTGTAAATGTGATGAAATGTGTAACTTACTAATTAATATGTTTCTAATGATATAAATTTGGGAAAATGGAAACTAATAATCCAACCTTTTAGCAGTCTTCTTACAATAGTCCCACCTTTTTGTTATTCATGAATAATCCAACCTTTGCACCTCATCTTCATTCACTGGTCCCTGACCGGTTAATGACCTGCTATTCCAAGTTCTTTTCTTATCTTTGCAAAATATTATCTTTGTGAAAGGTGAGATTTATAGTATAATGGTTTGTAAAGATAAGAAAATAACTTGGAATAGCAGGTCATCAACCGGTCAGGGACCAGTGAATGAAGATGAGGTGCAAAGGTTGGATTATTCATGAATAACAAAAAGGTGGGACTATTATAAAAAGACCGCTAAAAGGTTGGATTATTAGTTTCCATTTTCCCTATAAATTTTAATGTTTCGGGTAAAAGTGTGACTTAATGCACTGTAAATGATAATATGAATGTTGTAATTTGTAAATGCATGTCAACATGTGATTGATTTGAAAATGTAATATTGTTTGTCAGAACAAAATTTAGATTCGATGTTATGTTTGTGGTAAATGGCGCTACAAATAACATACACTACATGAGGAAAATGTGTAAATTAAATACGGGTGGGCGTAGCTCAACTGGTAGCGAGGGAGTACCACAAGGGTTAGGTCTCGGGTTCGGATCCCGGCAACTGCGATGAGAGGTTAATATGCTGAAAAATGCATAGAGCTTCTGCAAGTACCGGGGACAGAGCTCTACTCTCTATCTGTCAGATTGTGATTATATAGTCCAATTTTTTTTCTTCCAATCGTGCCGTCCGGTCGGTGTTGGGGGGCCCTCAGGGATGGGGTGTTAGGCTAGGAAAATGTGTAAATGTAATATGCCTATGCATAAATAATGTAATTCTTAGCTTTATACAAATATATATATATATATATATATATATATATATATATATATATATATATATATATATATATATATATATGCTTGGTGTAATTTAAAAGAAATAGTTACATATTTAGGATTAAAATAAAGATTATCTACAAAAATGTGACTATTGACTCCAGTATGGAATCACAGTAACCTATGATCAGATTTTAAACTTAACTTATCTTGATACTAGATTGTAGTAACTATTAGTCATATTTGTGTAAATAAATTTTATTTTAGTAATTTTTTTGAAAAAACCATTTAAAAATGTTTGTGCATTCAAAAATAGGACTTTCATGTTTTTATTAGCTAAGTTGAAGTAACTACTACTATGTTTTGACAGTTCGAGACTTTAAACATGATAGTATGTTCCAAGCTTATCACTAATTACTCCTATTTAGGGAATAAAACATAAAAATCCCATTTTGGAATTTTCAAATGTTTTTACTCCTATTTAAAAACAATTCCCTAAAATACATATACGAATTGTTTAAATGTAATTTAATTTTGTTGGTTAACAATAAATTACGGCAAACTTAGTTGGATTGAAAAGGAAGATGACATCATTTTTTTAATATAAGGCTTAAATGTACACCGTTTTGGGATGGGAGAGCCGCCATATCATTGTTGTGTCAATTTAATGGTATAGTTTGTAGTCGTTCTCAACCAATAATTTATTTACTAATCTGATAGAGTTATTATTTAAAATAATACCAATAACATAATTAGATAACCACCAAGTATATCTTGCACATAATATAGTACGATAGTACTTACTATTAAAATTTGGAGCAATATAATCTTAAATTATTATCTATATATGCAAGCGCACGCTATTTTGATGTTTGAGTTCTCATAATTTGGTTTAATTTGCTGTCGATTTGTAATTAACGTTTTTAAATTTCAACTAATGTCATATTTTTATATGATTACATTTATTAAATAATCACGATTTAGTTATATTGTTATTAACTTATTACTCGTATGTTCTCAAGAAACATAAAGTTACTTCCTCCTTCCCAGAAAATACTTTTCGGTTTGACTTGGATCGAAGTTTAAAAAAGTGAGAATAAGGTGGAAACGTATGGTTGAGACGTCCCATATGGAAAAGTGAGATCGGTTTGATGTTGAGTAAGAAAAAGTAAAATGAGTGATAGCCTCACAAACCTTTCTAAAAAGGGAAATGATAAAAAAATTTGGGACGTCCCAAAAAAGTAAGTGAGAAAAATTTTCAGGGACGGATGAAGTATTACTTTATTCTTTTAAATGCAAGTCAAACTTCACAAAATTTTATGGGATGGATAGAGTCTATTAAAACATAAGATTTCCAACATTTTTTATAATATACTCCGGTATATGATATTTCATTAACTATTTACATAACGTTATTTTGATATTGAGCAAAAACTGTCGCACCTTGCGCGAATAAACGCTAATAGATTAGTGTATTGATAGTTGTAAACCGCATACATATCTTTTTAGTGTACAAACCTAGCAATGACTATGAAGATTCAATCAATTAACTTGTTATGAATATGATGAAAATGAACGATATCGTAGCAAAATTCACAAATTGTTCTACCCCAACTTTAAATTCATCTGTCAATCCCTTTCTTCCTGGTTTGACTCGATTATACATCCAAAGACGTTCATTTCTCAAATCCATTTTAATCCTGGAATTAAAAAACATTAATTGATTTTATTATTATTATTATAATATATACTACAATTTCAAAATGTTGATTACCGTAATAAGTATTTTATAAATTTAACTTCATGAACTGTACTATTGTCTACTTTTTTTATCAATATAAACCAACTAATGAACACAATGCCTAAAAAATGATACTCGTAGGCATTACACGTTGACATTGATTATAAATAGCCACTCTAATAATACAAAGGAAATTAGTATACAGTAATAGTTACAATTCATTACAGAATAGATTAGAGAATAATTAATCTTGAATAATAGTGAATATAAATGAATCAATAACATTTTCGTCTACTGAAAATGACAAAAATTACTATGAAATAGCACTATCTACTTTAATATACACATATGCTTTATTAGGATGTTTTTTTAGTCTCATATCAGACCAAATCAGACCAAATCATATCAAACCAGACCAGACTTCCATATTGATAAAAATACACAGAGACCAGACATTTATCAGACCTAATCAGAGCAGACCATATCAGACAGACAAATTTCAATCCAAAAGAAAACATATTTAGTGTACTACAATTATTATTTGCTTAATACTAGTATTCTACCCGTGCGATGCACGGGATATTAATTTTCTAATATTGTACGGAGTGAGTATCTATTTTGTCTATTTGGTCGAATTGAATAAATCTACTATAGAGAACCACTTTTAGCTATTATTCATGATTTCATTTTTTAATTTTGTTAATAATACGTAGTATATTTTAAAGTGGAGTTTGACTTTGCACCCAAGTTTTTGGGTGATATTAGATTTTGCACTCTATTTAGAAAGAAACTTTGACTTTACATATTATCACCTAACATTTTGTGGAAAAACATTTGTGAATGGGAGTGCAAAATGAAAGGATATTTAAGTGAAATAGAGTGCAAAATCAAAGTTTTTTGAAAATAGAGTGTAAATTCCAATAAAAAGATGAGTGCAAGGTTCAATTTTCCCTTTGTAGTGCATTCCAAAGGACGTGTTTACTTCAATGCTAAATTCACAATTAGGTTAGTAAGAAATGTGAACTAAACATGCAAGTTGCTTAAAAAACTGCTTACTAATCGAAATATGTGCTTAAAGTACCGCTTACTAAGCATATTACTCTCATGTATTAATTAAGCGACATTTAAGTTTACAAATTTACCCTTACCCTTACCCCTACCCCTTTCCCTTACCCCTACCTCTACCAACCCCTAACCCACCCCTACCTTACCCAAACCCCACCCTAACCCCAATAACCCCTCCCTTCCCCTACCCCCCTACATGTCCCCCGACCGGGCGACCCCTAACCCCCTACCCTACCCTCTCCGCCTCCACCCCACCCTCGCCCACCCCTACCCGGCCCCTACCCCCCTTACCACCCTACCCCGACCATGCCCCTTATCCCACCCCTAGTACTCGTCCCTCGTACTCGTACCCCTTACCCCTGTCCCCTGCCCCTACCCCCCCATTACCCGTTATCACCCACCCCTACCACGACCCCACTGGTCCACCCCAACCCCGTTATACCCTCTACCCCTACCGTTATATACAACGTAGATCAAAATGATTATGTGAAGGGATTGAAGGCAACACAAAATGTGCACGGCAACGGAGATGTATACTATACCACTCCCAATATATGCTCAAGCTATTTCTCACATTGAGAAGATACAGCCTCAAGCATGCATTTATTGGAAAGCCCCTAGAAGATCACAATTAAAGAGCCATTTATCATTTCAAACGAACTGTGTTATTCCCCTAGCATTCAATTAATCCATCCAACATCTTTTTTGAAAGTGGTAGACCATTAATTCGGCATGTAGTCTAGGAATTTAAAAACCCCTCAACCGGTACTAATTTGATTCTTGGATTTTAAAATAAAATACATAGATCTAGATAAATGCTACCTCCATCCCACTAAGATTTGGACTATTCCGCTTACAATACTTGACTGACGATAAAACAAACACATCCCTATCTTCTCTCAAATTATTAGAAAAAAATTTATGTATTCAGATATTACATTTAAAGCTTTACAAAATCGCAAAAATCGAAATCAAGTTTGATAAAAATTTGATATATGAAGTAAGAGATTAAGAGTAATTTGTGTAGACCAAGTGAATAGGAGCCGGGACAATCTTAGCGTGACGGAGGGATTAATAATTTACACAAAAAAATTAAAACTACATATTAGCCATTAAACACATAAAATTTAATTTTCCTATTGCACAAGACAATTTTTTGTTTGGAAATTAAGTAGTTTGTTGAGACCTCACATTTATCTTTTTTTTTTTGAAGACCTCACATTTATCTTAATAATATAAATTGTAAATACATAGTAAAAATAAATACTACGTAATTGAACAAAATGTAATATATCTCAAATGGATATTTGTGACAATGATTCACTATATTTCTCTGTAGTGTTTTTATATTTATTTTTTCAAAAATCACTTTGCATTTGTTCATTTTGAAATATAACAATAGATTGATATATAAATTTGTAATAAAATATAGTGACAAACAACGTAATCCAAAATTAGTTATCAAACAATGATATAGGATCCATATAACACAGATTTTGTGAAACTCCATGGTATTTACATTCCAAGACACAACATACAAATTGGAAGATTTCTAAATAATATAATACAATACTCTTATTACATACGGAGTATTTCAAATACCGTAACTTTAAAAAAGAAAAGTGCATATGCTTTTAAGCATTAATTTTGAGTGACTAACTTATACGAAGCACACACAAACAAACATGGTTGAGATATCAAATGAGAAGACATCTCCACATACCGAAAAACGAATCATCATAAAGATTAATGAAATAAGCCGCTCATAACTAATAGAGTAGATTATTTAATTGTTTAATTATTAAATAAAGAGAAATCACCAATCCTATATACTTTGCATGCTTTAATATGTTAACTGTAGATCGAAAAGAAGTCTATCTCCCAGAAGCAACTGACCTTTTATCAGTTCATCAATGGCCATATATATTCGTCTTCCATTGTTTCCCTCTCATCTCACTCGTTCATAAAGTTTGATCATTGTGAGAAGCTCGATCGTTAAAGGCTTAGTGATCCTAATGTGTCAAGAACATCTTCGTTTGCCGCATCTCAAAAATAGAGCAAGCGAAAGGACCATATATATAAATTATGTATCACATACTACCTTCGTCCCTTTTTATCAAATCATGTTTGACTTTTCCAGTCAAAGATGATAAACATTGATCTACTATTTAAATTTACTATCGTATATATTTATATGAAACTTAATAAATGTATACTTTAATGATATTTTTAACAAAAGAGTTGTCATATCATTATCATATTATCGTGTAGATTTATATAATTCATCAAAGTTTAACTTCGTTTATTTGAAAAATAGTGTTGGCTAAAAAAAAGGACAGGATGGAGGGAGTATTATATATCAACAACTTATTTTTGGAAGGAATGTTTCAGAACTTAAAACATTCATTATGAGTTACATTTTTTACAACAAAAGTTTCATATGTAGTAACAGCAGTATGAAACTCCAATAAATATGTACCTTTTTACAACAAAAGTCTCACATAGCAAAAGTGTTATAGTTGCTACTATACAGATCTAGTGGGGTGGTTGAATTCCATTGAAACTCCAAAGTTGTGAAACTCATCAATCACATATGTATCTCACTCAAAATGAGAAAAGAAAGGTGGAAATATCTAAAATGAACATCCTTTTGTTGGCCGTGACTAATCATGAAGCAAACGGGAAAGAGCAACCACGGCAGCAGAACAATCTGGCCAACTTTCAGCCATTTCTTTTAATAGCACTCTCCCAACAAACACCTCGCCTTGACGCAATCCCCTTTCACTGCAGTCCTCAGTGCCGGCCATTTGTGCAGCACCACCACCCTCTCGATTTCACTGAGCAAACTTGCCGCCAGCGACGACAGCGCGGCATCCATCCATGCCTATAGCAGAGTTTTGAATCGTTTTGAGTTACTTGTATACAGAGAACCAATGCACACACACATGCAAAATAAAAGAATTACATTACAACATAAATTCGAAGCCATAGATGAAATAAATAAATAAACCACCACCTAGTTGGTGAAGACGACTCTTTACGCCATTCCTCTCCCAAATGCAATCAGTGACTGAAATAATTTCTGGCCAATGCATCATCCACCTTTCCAAATCCGAGTGGTCACTGAAACCCTCTACTGCGCGCGCTAATTAACCCATATGGGACCAAAACCGCAACAGTGCTATTTCATACCTTCTGCGATCTACACCTAGCTACAATCTTTATATAGGACAAATAAATCATTTAAAATTTAAAAATCTCGAGAATTTCAAACATCATATACGAACATTAGTACTCCATGCGCTATTTAATGAATGAGCCGCTTCGAATTACTAAATGAGTTTATCATTAAATTAATTACACAATAGATTGATGCATCGGTACTCTTTCTTAAAAGATATCCAACATACTCCCTCCGTTCTCTAATACTTGGTCCTCTTTCCATTTTGGGATGTTCTCTATTAGTTGTCTCCCTTTCCACTTTTGGTAAGTTTTTTCAATAAATATACTCATTTACCCCCATTCTCTTTCCTACTTTTTCATTCTCTTTCCTACTTTTTCCTTTACACACAACCCACTACACCTTTTATCTTACCCCTATTAATTCCATCTTAAATCTTGTGCCAAAGCCTATACTCCCATCTATTAGAGAACGGAGGGAGTATATTTTATTTTATTTAAGTACGATTAATTACAAATGCATTAACAGTCAAATCACTTCAATAAAGAAATCGTTTAATTAATTTTACCAAAAGTCGTTCCACTAAATGTTGTGCGTTATTACTACGTTGTTATTCTAAATGGCATGCATCGGTACTCTTAAGAAAAGTTCTAGAATGATTAAAATACAATGAATTAAATAATTGATTTATTGTTATGGTGGGCTGTGGTGACACGATTCTTTTCTTTAGCAGGTATGTTTAATTGATTAAGAAATAGTTCTCGAGTGATTCCTTCGTCTCGATTTGCTATGTGGGCCGGAAAGATGCTGAAGTCCCTATTTATAAAAAGCAATTACAACCCTATTTAATGTTCTTTTGATGCACGTTTTTTTTAAGTTTTAAAGGCAGCAAAAAAAATCAAAACACATCTGCAATAACCGGCTCCTACAAAAAGACTGCTCATTTCTCGGGCAGTAAACACCCGACATTATTAATACCACACACGTTTTCTTTTCCATAAAAGACTCCTCATTTTCTGGCATTAATACCTTTCTATACGTTTAATGCTACTCGTGCAAAGCACCTATTATACCTGCACAGTTTTTGAATTTTGAAAACACAATACCGCCCATTTTCCCTCCCAAACTCCCTCCCACACTTTTCTGTTTTAATATATATACAGATGAGGACAATAAATAAAATTATATAAAAAAGACAAAATAAATACATAAAATCCTACTCCGTAAAAATTACATTTTACAAAAGGTAAATAAACTGACCCCTTTCAAATTAATCATGGAGCTGTTACGGACTACTCCGTATAAAAAACAAGATGTAAATAAAATAATTGAACTGACCTTATTGAAGGACCAACATGAACTCCAATAATTGTGCATCTCACAAACAAATACTTGCAGATAAGCTTTTGATTCTATCCGGAAGTGAGATGTGGATCGGAGGAAATAAACATACCAACTTTTTTTTATAGTCAAATACTCATGGGTGAGAGTTACATGGAGTAAATGTATAATTAAATGGAGTAGGTTTTAGGTAGAAAAACGGATGGATAGCAGAGAGTGGGTCAAGTATGTGTATATTTTCCTTGCTAAAAGTCAGAGAGGGATATTTTTCCTTTCTAATGCAATAAATAATTTTATTGATTTTCTAATATAATAGAAAGGAGTCAGATTTCCTATCTAATGAGTCAAATTCCTTACTAATTTGTTTCATATTTTATCGTAGCAAATTCCTTTCAAATTTCCTATCTAAATTAGATACCAACAATCTTTCCTCTCAAAGTCCTCTCTAATCTCTCATTTTCTAGTAGTGGATGAGATCGATGAAATACATGAATGAAAAGCTCTTTAGTTCTCTTGATATGACCCTAACTCCAAAAACGAGCAAAAGCAAGTTCATTATAATCCAGGATCAAATTTATGTGTGCAACTAGTTATACTATTAACAATTATATTAATTATATTAGACTAAGTTGTTTAGATTATACGAGGACAATATAGAATAGTTTAGTAAAATTTACGAAGGCATTACTTGACGTTTAAAATTCCCAGTAGACCTAGTCTTCAATATCACCATTCAATATGCAAGCATCATTATGTACACAAAAGGCAAAATTATCCCTCAAGTATGATTGCCCAGTAGAGATATGTACATGGCCCGTTTTGGTCCCAGAACAGCCGGTCCTAAAAATCAGTAGCCCAGGATGCAAGACCTATATTTCCAATTCATATCATTCGCCAGACACAATATAATCCCAGATTTAAAAAAAACTTCCATCAACTCCCCACCCTTTTCAGCGTTTAAATGGACTCTCACATCTTTTAAGTTAATTCATAATGGTTGTAAAGCGAAAAATAGATTGGGCCAGCTGATCTCGATCCCAAAAGTGTGGCATTAGACTTAAAAATGTGGCATTAAACCTGTTGGGTTAATGGCCCAAGCCGAGGTCCGGCCCATTAACCCCTTTCTATCAGACGCACGTCCAGTTAGGACACAAGGCTAGCCGCAGGCCCATGTTCCTTGGGGAGCGACGAACGTCTGGGATTGGGGGTTTTAGGCTCGACGGCCCATCTCGACGAACGTCTATGCAGGGACAAGAAGCAGGACCCCGGGCCATCAGGGATGACGACGAACGTCTCCAGAGAAAGCCTATAGTCATCGGAGGAAACCCAGTCCACATGGTGAGAATCCATCAAGGCCAGGAGACGAACAGCCGAAACCTCTTGAGGATCACTTGGAGCGATCCAGCTCGCTTCCCGGGCGGACGAACGTCCCCACTATTTAGGCGGGAAACCTAGATTCTGGCGGGAAGTGCATTTAATGCTGAAGATTTGGTGGTTGGGACACCAGCGGTCCACAGGCTTCCACGTCAGCATAGCCACCTGCCCATTGGCGGGTATAAATAGAAGCATTTATTTCATTATAAAGGGTTGGCAACTTTCTATTCTTAGCACTCTAGCTATAGCATTCTTACTCGTAGCACTTCTACTGCGTTGTAAGACGAACGGCCGACGGAGCCTTAGCGAAAAGTATTGTATTAGGGAGTTATTAAGAGATAATAATACCTAATCACTTACTCGCTACCTTGTTGTTTCTTGATCCTTATTACTTGCTAGTTGGGCTAGCTTTCTCACACACTCTCCACTCGAAATCCTTGGGCTTACGTGTTGGACCCGAGGGTTGAAGGAATAAACCTCAACACTGGCGCCGTCTGTGGGAAACTGAACTAAAAGTTTCCAAAAAACTCTCCCAAACAGCTACTAAACCTACCCACAGCAAGCACGATGACAAGAAACAACCGACAACGTGACCTCTCCGAGCAGCTATCCCGCGGGCGAAGCAACCGCGGGCAAACCACGGAATGCTCCGACACGTTGGAAACTGCCGGGGGTGAAGGCGGCCTTACCAACCTCATCCCCCACGAAGCCAGACGCGACCCCCGACTCATGAGGGAGTTGGCGGAAACAATGCGCCGAATGGCGGACGAACAGGAGGCGGAAGAGGAGGTGTATTCAGCTAACACCATCTGGACGCCCATATCACCCATCCACCACATGCAGTCCCTGGATGAGACAGTGGAGTCTGCTGGGCGTCGGACGCCCATACACATGAGGTTGGGCCAAAATCCATCCTCCCACGGTGCTGGGGGGCACACCAGCGCCAGCACCCCTCGTTATGGTTGGCAGGATGATCATCGGGGGCGCACGCCGGATGTTCCCTCAGGACAGCAGGGCACCGCCATTACCCCCGCTGCCAGTAACTTTGGACGACGTTTCCAACGGCGTGGTGCCCACATTACACGAAGGCAACCCGACGCGGTTGCCCCACGAAGGAACGTTGCGCTCGAGGCCGCCCCTCCTGTGTCCCCCGGAAGGGCCGCACAGGAGGCCCGGCTAGAGGCAATGGAGCGGCGAATAGCCGAGATGGACAGACGGGCGGAGGCCACCCCGGCCACGCCCCGTTTCTCCCTCACCTCACCCTTCACTCCGAGGGTCATGAATGCAGAGATCCCGCGGGACTGCAGGCCCCCCCAAGGGATAGTATACAATGGGACCGGAGATCCAAAGGCTCACTTGATCAGCTTCCAGGGGAACCTCTCCATGCTAGGAGCGTCCGATGAGGCTATCTGCCGGCTCTTCTTCAGCACCCTGAGGGGACCGGCGCAGGAATGGTTCGGGCAGCTGAGGCCCGGATCCATTGACAATTACGAACAGCTGTCCCAGCAATTCATGGCACAATTCGCTGCCAGCACCACCCCCAAGAAGAGCTTCACAGCGCTCACCAGTGTGAAGCAGGGAAAAGACGAACCTCTGGCCCAATTTCTGGTCAGATGGAGAGACGAGGTGCTGCAGGTAGACGACCTGGACGAACGACTGGGAGTGAACATGTTCACCAGCGCTTTGGCAACGGGGGACCTATACCGGGACCTTCGGAGGAACCCCAGCACCAGCTACACCGAGGTGCTGGCTCGGGCACAGAAGTATGCCTCCATTGAGGAGGAGATCAGATTGAGGGACGGCGCGCCTGCAGCCCCTTCCCGGAAATTGGCGGATAGGCTCGGCCCCGGAGGCGGGCCATCCCCCCCGAACAAAAAGAAGAAGACGGACGGCGGCATAGTTCCATGGAAGGCTCATCCGGAGGCCAGCCGCATACGTCCGGAGGAGTACCACGTCCCTCTGGCTTACCCCGTCAGCCAGATTTTCGACGCCATCAAAGACAAGGGCATCCTAAGGGAGCCCCAAGACAAGAAGGCGCTTATGGGTCTTGATGAGACCGCATATTGCGAATACCACCAGAGGGTCGGCCACCTCACCGACAACTGCAAGCAGCTGAGAATGGCCATCGACGAGCTGATCCGGCAAGGCTACCTGGGCGAGTTCACCCAGCTACTGAAGAAGAATAGCCCGAGGCAGCCGAATCCGAGGTCGCGATCATGGCGCCGCGACGATCGGCGCGAGGCGGAACCGAAGGACGTAGACTATCAGAGTGCTGATAAACGTCCGGAGGGGTCCCTCGGCCCAAACGGCGGGAAAAAGAAGTTGGAGATCAAGGTGATCTTTGGGGGCGCTGAGACTGGGGACACGCCTGCGGAGCGGAAGAAGTTTGAAAGGTTCCTCTACGTGGGCTCCATATCAGCTCCCCCCGCCAAAAAGAACAAGGTGGAGGCCATTACCTTTGGACCGGCCGACCTACCGATGTCACCGGCCCCTCACAGGGATGAGTTGGTGATCAGCATGGATGTCAACAATGCGATCGTCCGACGCGTCCTTGTTAATACTGGAAGCAGCGTGAACGTCCTCTACTGGGAGGCGTTCGAGGGAATGAAGTTGAGGAAAGATCAGCTGGCTCCCCTACGCACCCCTCTCTCTGGCTTCACGGGGGATTGCATCGATGCGGAGGGCACCATCGGCCTCCCCGTGGAGATCGGGGACGGACCCCACACCACCCGCATCCGGATGACGTTCGTCGTGGTCCGCCTAAAATGTGCTCACAACGCGATTTTGGGCCGGCCCGGCCTGGAGGATCTTGAGGCCATATGCTCCGTGCGGCACTCATGCATCAAATTCCCCACTGAGACTGGAGTGGGGGTGGCCCGCACGGACCCGCACATGGCCAGGGCCTGCTACACCAAGGCCATGGAAAGGTTCCGCGAGCGAGAAGCCCGGGTTAACAGCATTACTGAGAAGGCCAGACAGGCCGACTTCGACGCCCGTCTGGAGCCGGCTGCTCTGCTCGAAGAAGTGGAGTTGGATGACCCTTCGGACAGGAAGGTGTCCATAGGCGCCGACCTGGAGCCTGAGATCAAGGAGGGGGTCATAGCTGTCCTCCGGAAATTCAAGATCCTATTTGCCAGAGGGCCGGAGGACATGCCCGGCATAGACCCCAACCTCATATGCCACAGACTCGCCGTACGGCCGGATGCCAAACCTATACAACAGAAGAAGAGATACATGGCAGCCGAGCGGCGAGATTTCATCAAGTGGGAGGCTGCTACGCTCCTCAGCATCAAGCACATCCGGCCGGTCATCCACGTGGAGTGGCTGCCCAATGTGGTATTAGCCCCGAAAGGCGACACATGGCGGATGTGCGTCGATTACTCGGACCTCAACAAGTCCTGTCCGATGGATCCGTATCCGGTGCCGAGGATCGACTTGCTGGTGGATGAGACAGCAGGCTGCGAGCTGCTCAGCTTCATGGACGCATTCAAAGGCTACCATCAGGTGTTCATGCACCCGGACGATGCAGAGAAAACGGCGTTCGTCACAGCGGATGGCGTGTATTGTTATGTGGTCATGCCGTTCGGCCTGAGGAACGCCATGGCTACTTTCCAGAGGATGATCGGGATGTTGTTCAAAGACGTACTAGGAAAAACTATGGAGGCTTACGTGGACGACATCCTGATCAAGAGCAAGAAGAAGGAGGACCACGTCCGGGATATGGAAAGGATCTTCACCATCATGGAGGGGGCTAGCATGAGGCTCAATCTGAAGAAGTGTGCTTTTGCTGTCAAGGGCGGCAAGTTCCTCGGCTATATGATGAGTGAACGGGGGATCGAGCCTAACCCGGAGAAGGTAAAGGCAATAGTCGACATGGAAGCCCCGAAGAATCTAAAGGACGTACAGCGCCTCACCGGGAGATTGGCGGCACTGAGCCGATTCATGTCAAAACTAGCAGACAAGGCAATCCCTTTCTTTCAGATCATGAAGAAGGCGAATCCCTTTGAATGGACACCGGAATGCCAGGCTGCCTTCGAAGATTTCAAAGTGTACCTCTCTTCTCCGCTCGTCCTCACCAAAGCAGACCCAGGGGAGCAGCTGTACATGTATCTGGCGGTGGCGGACTTGGCTGTGAGTGCTGTGCTACTCAAGGAGGCAGAAGGCGTTCAGCGGCCAATTTATTTTGTGAGTAAGGCACTGAACGGCCCGGAGACCAGATACACACTGATGGAGAAGACGGTCCTCGCCTTGATAGCATCCATCAAACGCCTGGCACCGTACTTCCAGGCACACCCAGTGACTGTATACACAACACAACCTCTCGCCACGATCCTCCGGAATCCCATGGCCAGCGGGAGGATAACCAAATGGTCCCTGATGATCGGTCAGTACAACGTGGAATTCAAGCCGAGGCCGACGATCAAGGGACAGGCGCTGGCAGACTTCATTGCCGAGTGCACTGCGCGCACCGAGGACGATCCCCAAGGCGACAATGATTTCAACAACTGGTGGGAGATGTACACCGATGGGGCCTCAAGTGCAAAAGGTTGTGGCGGAGGAGCAGTGATCACTTCACCAGAGGGTTTCAAGGCCTACTACTCCATGAAGTTCGAGTTCAAGGTCACCAACAACGAGGCTGAATACGAGGCGCTGATCGCGGGGCTGAAGTGTGCGAAGGCACTCGGCGCAGCTCGGCTGAAGGTAAGGATGGACAGTCAGCTGGTGGTGACCCAGATGAATGGGACGGCTGAAACCAGGGAGGAGAGGATGAAGGTTTACAAGGAACTCGCGGAGGAGCAAACCGCGCAGTTCGAACAAGTGATAGTCGAGCAGGTGTCGCGGGTGGAGAACACCGAGGCTGACATATTATCCAAGCTAGGCAATCCCCCGACCGATGATCCCGCGACGAGCATCCCCCGGCACATCAGGGGCTTCGTCAGACAAGAGATACTCCCGGCGCCAGCAACAGACGTCATCTAGGTGGAGGCCATCTCCATCGCCGAACCCAATTGGTCGAAGGAGATCGCAGACTACCTCAGGGATGGGACGCTCCCCGGACCTGAAGATGGCGGCGGCTCCGGAAGGGCAGCTTGGATAAAGAGACGTGCCCCCAATTATGAACTCATTGACGGGCAACTTTACAAGAAGACGTTCGGCGGACCGTATTTGAGATGCCTCCCGCCGAGCTTGGCAGCGGCCGTTATTGAAGAAATACATGAAGGCATCTGCTCCAGCCACCAGGGTCCTCGTACCTTGGCCCGAAAAATCATCCTGCAAGGGTACTACTGGCCAACCATCCAACAGGATTGCTTCAATCACACTCGGAAATGTGCAGTGTGCCAGCAGTATGCTCTTGTCCCCGGACGACCGGCAAGTTTCTACACCCCGATGACGATTGCATTGCCTTTTGCCAGATGGGGCATAGACCTGCTGAGCCCTCTCCCGACGACGACCGGCGGAAGGAAGTTTGTCATTGTGGCGATTGACTACTTCACAAAGTGGGTAGAAGCCGAGCCGCTCGCCTCCATCACTGAGTATCAATGTCAAAGGTTCCTCTGGCAGAATGTCATATGCGGCTTCGGGATCCCTGAGCAGGTCGTCACCGACAACGGCCGGCAGTTCGTCGGCAGAGGATTTGAGGCATACTTGGCGAAGTGGGGCATCAGGCATTCTAAGGCCTCGGTGGCCTACCCGCAGGCCAACGGCCAGGTGGAGAACATGAATCGGACCATCATGGATGGGATAAAAAAGAAATTGGAAGATTACGCATCCACCTGGCCGAAGCAGCTCAATTACGTACTCTGGACGTATAGGACGACCCCAAGGACGACAACCGGCGAGACACCCTTTGCCTTAGCATACGGGTTCCAGGCCAAAGTGCCAACAGAGGTGCTAGTGCCCACACATCGCACAAAGCATTTCCAGTCGGAGGACAACGAGGCAAACCTACGAGCGGAGCTCCATTTCATTGAGGAACGAAGGGATCTAGCAGCTCGTCGCATGGAGGAATATCACCGAGCCACCCAAAGGTACTTCAACAAGGCAGTGAAGATCCGCGAAATTGAAGCTGGAGACCTCGTACTCAGAAAGAGGGAGAAGAGCAAACCACTCGAAGGTGGCAAGATGGCCAAGAATTGGGAAGGGCCGTACAGGGTCATCAGAAGATATAACCAGGGGACATTCCTCCTCCATACCGTGGAGGGGAACCACGCTGGGATCTGGAACGTCGAACACTTGAAGAAATTCTACCAATAGTTAGAGATAGATCGCCTTTGTAATTTCTGGTCGAAGCACCATGTAAAACTACCGATCGTCGCCTCTATATTAAAAGGATTACTTCCTGTCTTTTACTTCCTGCAGAGAGACTAAAGCCGAAGTGCTATTAAAATGATTTCCTCCTCGAAAGAAAAAAAAAAGAGAGAGAGAGGAGAAGGGGAGATACGACTCCTATGAGAGAGGGAGTCTTGACGAGGTATGCCTGATCTTCCTTCACCACGTATGACGAACGTCTCCCGACGCGGAGGTTAGTAGGAACGTGGGGGAGGCTATACGTACCAAAGGGAACCTCGGCAAGATAAACCAGTTCCTCCCACTTCCCGTGGATCGACGAACACCTTCTGCCAGAGCAGAAGGTTAGTAGGGCCACGAGCATGGGACGACGAAGCAGGGAGCCCGCGATAGGGTAAACCAGTGACCTCCTTGCGATCGGTGAATACCGAACGTCTTCTTCGAAGTAAGAAGGCTAGTAGGGTCCCGACAAGGACGAACGAAGCCTAGTTCCTCCCCCTGATGAGCAGATGACGAACGCCTTCTGCGAAGCCAGAAGACTAGTAGTTCGCAGCTGGGGACGAACGGAGATAGGGAATCCCGACGTGGATAAACCTGTTTCTTCTCAGAGTGGGGATGACGAACGTCTCCTGGGAAACCAGGAGACCAGTAATCACGAAACATGGGAAGAACAAAGACTGAGAAAAGACTCCAAAAAAAAAATGGAGCAAGGAATGCTAGACGAACATGGAGCAAACAATGATTTTTATTCTTCGGTACTAACGACCGGAAAGTATAATGTATAAAGTACCATGTAAACAATGAAATAATTAGTACCAAGTACAAGACTATGAGCGGACAGTCAATTCTGATCGACGTCCGGAGTCGGAGCCTTGGGAAGAGTCTGCTTGGCTTTCTCTCCGGCTTCGGCTTCCTCCGGCTCCCTACGCTCCTTCAGCAGCTCGAGGGCCCCCGCATGAGCATCCGCCATCAGGATGTCAAAGCCAGCCGCCTCCGGATCGAAAGGAGCCCCGAAGTGACGCTCGAACGTCGGGAGGTTCTCCGCTACTAGCCCAACCATGCCCTTGCGATAGGTATCATCGGCGAGATCATCAAGGAAACGCCGTCCGGTGGGGGTGGCCTGGAGCAATTTGACCCCATCCAGATAGGCGTCCGGGCAGGTGGCTAAGAACTCGCCGACGAGCCTGGGGAGGAACTTCATAGCCATGGTATGAATGGCGCCGGTATAAGCCTTGGATTTCTGGAACGCTATGGAACCAGACTCCTTAATCTTGGCAACATCGGCCTCGTAGATAGGGACATGATTGTCCACGCCCGTACGACGGAGTTCCACCTTGGCCTGCTCAACGGACCACATCCGGCTGCGAAGGTCCACGAGCTCCGCCTCCTGTTTCTTAAGGAGCTCCTTCTGGGAAGCGTTCTCCTGGACGAGCTTATCAAAGGCATCGGCTTTCTCTTGAAGAGTTCCGGCCCGGCCTTTGGCGTTTTTCAGAAGGGCATCACATTCAGCCCGCACTCTGGCCATTTCCCTGCCCTGGTGCTCGAAGGCCATCCGAGCCCTGTGAAAATAGAGCCCGGCCTTGTCCAGGGTGCTCTGGCCGCATTCTAGGAGATC
The DNA here is from genome assembly GCA_945859915.1 of Cuscuta epithymum. NCBI lineage: Eukaryota > Viridiplantae > Streptophyta > Magnoliopsida > Solanales > Convolvulaceae > Cuscuta > Cuscuta epithymum. The sequence continues at coordinate 3,319,183 of CAMAPF010000034.1, forward strand.
TTCGGGGGCCTCCTGAGCAGCGAAGTCCCGAGGGACCTTAAGATTCAGGCCACACCATATAGAGGATGCTGTCTGGCCAAAGAGCATCATCGACTCCTTGCGGGGACCAAACCCGGAGAATTCAATCAAGCCAAGGGAGGACTCATTGGTTTCTGGGGGCGAAAGAGGACGAGCGTCGTCAGAACCCTTGGCGGCTTGGGCATCATCACCCCGGAGTCGGCGGACGTCAGAATTCGGCGGAGGAGAAGCACGGGGATTGATCCGGGAAGTGGGCTTCCGCTTGAGGGGACTTCCGGGCTCCCCGTCAGAGTCATCGGCCACGATGATGGCTTTGGAGGAGGTGCCCTCAACACGCGGCCTCTTGGAGGCGCCGGCCCCCGAAGTATCATCGGCCCGTACCTTGGTCACCCGAGATTCGACCTTGGGGACGAGCGGCTTCCCGAGCTTTTCATGCCCCTTGTGCTCACGGCCGGCGGCAGTCGAAGCAGTGTTGGCACGGCCCATGGTAGACGTGGATGGAAAAATTCCTGCACAAAGGGAACCAAGACGTTCAGAGCCATAACAGCGAAGCGATGTTAAAACAATACAAGTACAAACGGACGCACCTAACCCAGCCTGGGCTTTAAAAGGCTCGGCCACCAGCAACCGGAGGTTCTGGATGCCAAGTCCGGCTATGCGCTTGGCATATCCGAGCTCCTCGTCCGTCATGGGCGGCAGAATCGTCTTCACCGGATAAGCATTCCACCGGTCAGAGAATGGCATCGGTGAGCCTATCCCGGCCAGGAAGAAGCGCTCTTCCCAGCCGTCCGGATTCCCAGCATTGTTCGAGAACAGGACCATGGACGGACGGGCGATCAGGGTCAAATACCTCGTGCGTCCGAAGGGGGACAGCCGGAAGAAATGGTGCAGCAGGTCCACGGTGGGGGTCACACCGACGCTGTGGCATCTAATGATGAAGCCGGTGATTATCCGATAGGCGGCAGGGACGAACTGCACAGGCACTATCTCAAGGGCCCTAAAGAGCTCCAAGTGGAAGCTATGTAAGGGGAAGTTCAGCCCGGCTATCACCGAATCCAAATGGACCACCACATAGCCGGGCAGATGGCGCATAGGGTTGCGCAGACGCCGATCGTCGTAGGTCCTTGGAGGATAGAACCATTGGCTGATCATACGCTTGTCAGCGTTCGTCAGGCGTTGAGTTTGACGCCGGACGCACGAGAAGCTGAGGCTATAACGGGGAGGCCGAGGCGGCATTCCCCGCTCATAATATTCCAAGTCATCGCCCGAAGAACAGCCATCGTCGAAGCGGTTTTCAGAAGACATGGCAACGAACGGTACCTTGGGAGTTCGAGGTTCCGATACGGCTTGAAGGAAGTCTAGAGAGAGAAGGCAATTGTGCAGCGTAAGGAGAAGTGTGAATGAATCACATGGTCTCTGGGTACTTATAAACAGCACCGTGGAGTCCCACCAACCAAAGTGGAACACGTGGCACCCAGCTACCGGTACCTACCACGGTATTTAAGGTGCCTCGATTCCGTCGCCGCATAATCATGGCAAGGGAAGCCGGATCGGGGCCACGAACGTCCAGCGAGAAACTCAGGACGCCCAGAGATTGCGACCATCAGCTGAGCCTAATATCGGCAGCTTATGGGGGGCATACGCATCAACGGACTACGTCCGCCTTTCCATACTTCGTGCCACGGGAACATTTAGACCACGCCGAACGTACTCCGCACGAATCTTGGGCGGGACACGAGCAGTATGAATATCCGTGTCCACACATACGACGGATGAACGTCGTCATCAAATGACGGCCCTAGGAAGTACGTTCATAACTCCATACTTGGAAAGTCTACTACTGACCAAGGAGGAAACCACCAACGAACATCGTCTCGCAGACATGGAGAATAGCTACGGACGGCGGATGGTGGTGTGCCCGCACTTGTAAGGCGGACGTCGCTATCAGAATACGGATGCCAGCCTCGGCGCCGAGCGTCGTCACCCGAAGACGAGCTCTGGCAGTACATCCGCACACTTGAGTACGTACGGAGGTTTGGCAAGGGGACGCCGTTGCCCAAAACACAATGAGGAACAGAAATGAATGTCCTCGCAGACTTTAACTTTGCGACAAAGTGTATCGAGGCATGGAGGGAGATTCCACATAACAGGCGATAAGAGAAACAGAAACAATGAAGTAAAGATCATGAACGTAGAGACAATTTTGGGCAAAAAGGTGTATATTCTTCAGCTCTAACGGCTGGGCATTACAAGTCTAAAATGAAAGGTACAATTACATCACACCATAAAGGGAGACTCTGGCCGGCTGCCTCCCGGGGTCTGCTCTTCCTCTTCCGCTTCAGGCTCGGGGGTCGGGGGCTCCGGGATCTCTCCTCTGGCCTTGGCCTCTTCTCGACGCTGATCCCTCCCCAGCTTCCCTAAGGCTTGGAGCAGCAGATCGTCATCTGTGTTGGCAGCCAGCTCAAAATCGGCCCCTTGCAACCTCGAGAAAATGGGGAGAGTGGCCTTAACCCCCTCATTGTAGCCAGCGGCGAAGGTGCTGTCGCCGACCTCATAGAGGAACTTGTGAGACAGGGGGGAGCTCTCCAAAATCCGGACGCCGCACACCAGACGCTGCCGAGGCGGAATCTTCGCCAGCGCCGCAGAGAAAACATCGCCGAAGGCCCCGGCGCAGTAATCCTTAGCAGAGTCCTGATAACCGCTTTCGCGGCGTTGTAGTAAAACGGAGTCTAACCTTTCGGTTTTTCCCCGAGTATCGTGTCTCTCGAGGAATGGCGGAGGAGCTTCTTGATTTCAAGTCCAGTCACAGGTTATCGCAAATTATTGGAAGCTTTCCAAATTAAAACTTTTGATTGATTTTCTAAACTACTTTTTGGAAAAGAAAGTAAATTAAATTGTGCAAATACTAATGATGGCTCAAAAATAGACTAAAGGAAAAAATATAATATTGAACTTAAATGGATTGATGCAAATAAGGGCAATGAATTGAGTAATTAGAAATGGATATATTCTTGGACCTAGTAATTAGGGAAATTAAAACTAAAATTGGACTAATAATTTCTTTCCTCATAGACAAGAATAGAAACTATTTTCATTAATTTATCCTATTTCTAGGTGTCATTAATGTGTTCAAAATGGTTGGCTTGAATTAAATTCTAACCTCATAGACAAGGTATAAATAATTCTCCAATATTTTAATTAATAAAAATAGCCAAATTCATTAACTAGTTAAACTCATTATTTAAGCAATTGAATTTATCTCTCATAGACAAGATGTAAATCCCTTTCATTAAATTATCCTATTTCTAGGCCTTATTAATGTGCTTGAATATGGTTGGCTTAAATTATTTTCTAATCTCATAGACAAGTTAGAAATAATTTTCCAAGAATTTAATTAATGAATATGGCTAACAATTATTAATTACTATTTCATCATTTCAAACAACTAGTCCAAATTATGAATTTTAATCCCTAATTTTCGGTCAACAAGTCAATCCATATTCCTTTAGTCAATTCATGCCCAAAACAAATTTAGCTAATAAACATCATTTTTTCATTTAACAATACAATGAATAAATTCAACATTAACAAGGAATTAAGCATGTACAAAAATAATATTTTGCCAAAATAAACTTGTAGAACTAAAATATCACCTTCTGGAATTTTTCCCGAATTTTATAACCTAAAATCCAATTTTAACAACTAATTGATAATTTTCCCAATATTAACTAGCAAATACCAAAAAAGGCAACTACAAATATTCTAAATTCGTTCTAAATTTTATATTGACTACTAGGAGTGATATTACTGTGAATTAAATTGGAATTAGGACAGAAACTAATTTTTTTCCTTTTTTGAGTATTTAATTTAATTTATGCAATAATAACAACTAAATGCCGGAATTAATTAAAATTTACTTCTACTTCGTAAAAATTAACTTTGTTTTGATAAATAACTACCTTGAAGCTAGTAAACAACTATATAATTAATTGGAATGGATTTAATGTCAACAACTATTTTATTCAAATTTAAGAAGAAAATGCGAAATAGTGGAATAATTTTCTGGAAATTTTAGAAGCACAGATAGAAAAAACTAATTACAGATTCAGATTCTACTCATTGAAAGGATGAAAATACATATAAAGAACTCACAATTTGGAGCTAAAATGAGAAAGATATGAAAGATTGAAGTTGAAGGTGCAACAATGGTGAAAATCCGAGCTTTGAGGAGGAAGAAGACGCCCTTTTTTATCTGATTTGGGCTTGAAATTGGTGTGTTTGAGTTGAGGAAAAAGCCTGGTTTTTATAGCAGAAGAAATCCCGAAGGCGCCCGGGCAGGCGGCCGCCTTCTGGCAGCCTGTGGCCGCCTGCCGTCCTGTCGCCGGCAGACCGTCGGTGGCCGGTCTCCGTCAGCCGTAGGCGGCCACAGAGGGCGGCCGCCTTCTGTCACAAATGGCCGCCTGCCATCTTTTCGATGGCAGATCGGATCCCGGCGGATCCCGGCGGATCCTGGCCGCCGCAGGCGGTCCAGCAGGCGGCCGCCTGCCGTCCTGTCTGGCCGCCTGCCGTCCTGTCTGGCCGACCGGTGGTTGGTTTCATCCCCTTGTGCCGCAGGCGGCCACCGTAGGCGGCCGCCTTCTGTCTAGTGTCGGCGGCCTACGGTCTTTTCCAAATTCGGTCAAAGTCAAAGGTTGACTTTCCAAAAATACCATAGGCGGCCGCGAAGGCCTCCATTTTGGCCGCCTGATCGGCCGCCTGTGAGATTATTTGTCCGGCTTGTTCCTTGTTTTGTGCTCTTCAATATTGTCTTCTGGACCACTTTGAAATAATGTTTCCTTCTTTCGGTATGATATCATTTGTTGCCCATATTGGCTCATTTTGTGCTCAATTGACCCGAAATCCCGCTAAACATATTATGGATGTGATTTTTACCTGATTTCATGAAATTTGAACCAAAATATATAAAATGTGTCTTTTCTTTCTATTTTCATTCAAAAATTGCTCAAATTTGATAAGAAAAATAAGTACAAAAAATGGACTTATCAATCTCCTCACACTTAAGCGTTGCTTGTCCTCAAGCGACGAATTAGTTGTAAACACACTCAAAAGGTAAAGCCTAACTGTATTACAATCTAGTCGCTATTTTAAAGAAGTAGAAACAAAAACCGCTTCTTTTATTCTCAATCTTTAAACATTTTAGAAAAATCACCCAAAATACAAGAATTTAAAATTAGTATTACTTAAGAAAAACTATTTATTATGTTAAACCACCAATCAATTCCTTATCCCAAGGTTTTTCATTATTCTAATTTGGACATTTATCTTGTTCACCATTTTTTATTATTTTTTTTTTATTTTTTTATTTTGCTCTTTTTCACTCTTGTTGGCGGTGTTATCCCATGATAAATGCATATTTCATTCTCACAGACTGTGATTAACGAATGAAACAGAGCCCCTTTTCAGAGATGGAATTGTCCTATAACAATGAGTTTTGAAGAGGTTTATTAGTAACATTTTTTTTTTGTATGAATAAAATGAATGTCCAATTAAAACAAATTCAGGCCTTTACATTCACAACCAAAAACCCATAACAAATTTAAGTTTTCTAAAAATAATAATAATAATAAATTCTTATAATAAGGGTGATTTTCTAAACTATTTTGTGATTTGATAACAAATTGAGAAATTAATGTTTCATACCAAAAATAGTAAAAGGATTGTTCTAAAACAAGGTTTTAACTTTTGAGTGTAAAACGCAACCTCCTCACACTTGAGCTGGACCTCGCCCTCGAGGTCTTCTTTTGAGGCACAAAATTGGGAAATAAAGGCACATTTTTTTTTTTGGTTCTTTCCTCACACTTGAGATTTGAAAAGATTTTGTGAAGAGGAATAATGAAACAGGAATAAAAAAATCTTTACATCATTCATAGTCAGTTTGTAAGAGCATTTAAGTCAAAAGAGCAGCACAATGTCCAACCTGAATAAACAAACAAACACAATAAAATGTTAAGGAAGAAAAATAACCAAGCATCACCCGTGTCCTCCCTTAAGGTCTAAGCCAATCTCTTATCTCATCAACATTGAAGCACACCCTGCAAACACACAAAACAAACAAACAATGTTATGAAAAACATGGGTTGCCTCCCATGAAGCGCTTCTTTAACATCACTAGCTTGACGTTTGAGAGAGAACTCTCTGCTATGCATGTCAGTTGTGGAACACTCATCATTAGTGCCTCCACCTTATCCTCCAGGTATGTCGTCAGATGGCGTAGACCCTTGAACTCTTGTGACCACCAAAATGTGATATAATCTTCAAAGAACACATCGTTCGAACAAGGAATTAGCACATATCCTGCATCACTCTCATTAGTATAATCAACAAGTATTTCAGGATCAGGTGCCTCTGGTGTCTCCAACCGCTCATAATGAGCCTTCAAGGTAGAAGCAGCTTGAATAGAGATTGCATACTCCTCTTGATGGGTTTTCTCTTCTTCATCTATGCCCTCAACATGAAAATCACAAAGTTTAGACTCTGTGTCACTCTCTAAGACTGCATCCCAACTTCCTGACTCACGACCCCCACAAATATCATCTAGGCAAACAAGTCTTTGCCTAGCACAACTATGCTCAACATGCTCAAGTAGAGAATCAAAGAAGGCATCATCGGACATTATTTCCTTCACATCACAAGTTTCATCAACTATTTCAACAGGTGCTTGAGCTTGTGTAGGATCAAAATCTTCACCAAGGCTATCTTTGTGGCACTCCTTAAATGAAAGGTCAACCATAGATGGTAGGGTAGGTTCCTTGTCACAAAGTATCTCATCATCTATGGTTTCTTCATCAACCTCATTGGGCACTTTCATATGGGGCTCTTGAGAATTAAGTTCTACGAGGATAGGCTCTCTCTCAATAGCAATGAGAGGCTCAAAAGAAATAGGGGTGAGAAAAGTTTCAACCATCTCGCCCATGGTTACCGCAACCTCCTCCTCAGATTTAGCACCTTCCTCGTATGTCTCCTGTTGAACTTTGTGGTCATTGTCATAAATGATTTTTTCAAACAATTCCTTGATACTCTCATCATGAGATGCTAGTTCAATCCTTGTCTTTCTTAAGTCTTCCACAAAATCGAGTAAGGACGATTTTAACTCTTCGAGCTCGTGTTGAGGATAAGGTGAAATTCCAGAGTCACCCTCGTAGGAGTACTCGTTTGTGCTGGTGTAATGATTTTCTAGCCTTTCTTGGTAATTTTCATGATAATTAAAATCATCATGATAATTACCTTGATAGGAGAAATCATCACAGCCTTCAAAGTCTTGCCCTTGGTGGAAATAATTATCTTGAAATTGGTAATCTCCATACCCCAAAGGTGGATTTTCGCACCATTGATTGTTATCCTCATAACCTTGTCCATAGTATCCTTCATTTTGATTATTTTGAAAAGATTGTTGTTCATAGTATGGATAGTGATATGGTGGTTGAGAATTAAAGTGTTCACTTGAGTAATCCATGAGGAAATCTCAAGCAAACACGTGAGAACAAAACAAACAAGAAAAAGAAAGTCTCCCTAACTTGAATTTGCCCATGCTAAAATCAAAATCAAGAAATCACCGTGCCATTCCCCGGCAACGGCGCCATTTGATAACCGCTTTCGCGGCGTTGTAGTAAAACGGAGTCTAACCTTTCGGTTTTTCCCCGAGTATCGTGTCTCTCGAGGAATGGCGGAGGAGCTTCTTGATTTCAAGTCCACTCACAGGTTATCGCAAATTATTGGAAGCTTTCCAAATTAAAACTTTTGATTGATTTTCTAAACTACTTTTTGGAAAAGAAAGTAAATTAAATTGTGCAAATACTAATGATGGCTCAAAAATAGACTAAAGGAAAAAATATAATATTGAACTTAAATGGATTGATGCAAATAAGGGCAATGAATTGAGTAATTAGAAATGGATATATTCTTGGACCTAGTAATTAGGGAAATTAAAACTAAAATTGGACTAATAATTTCTTTCCTCATAGACAAGAATAGAAACTATTTTCATTAATTTATCCTATTTCTAGGTGTCATTAATGTGTTCAAAATGGTTGGCTTGAATTAAATTCTAACCTCATAGACAAGGTAGAAATAATTCTCCAATATTTTAATTAATAAAAATAGCCAAATTCATTAACTAGTTAAACTCATTATTTAAGCAATTGAATTTATCTCTCATAGACAAGATGTAAATCCCTTTCATTAAATTATCCTATTTCTAGGCCTTATTAATGTGCTTGAATATGGTTGGCTTAAATTATTTTCTAATCTCATAGACAAGTTAGAAATAATTTTCCAAGAATTTAATTAATGAATATGGCTAACAATTATTAATTACTATTTCATCATTTCAAACAACTAGTCCAAATTATGAATTTTAATCCCTAATTTTCGGTCAAGAAGTCAATCCATATTCCTTTAGTCAATTCATGCCCAAAACAAATTTAGCTAATAAACATCATTTTTTCATTTAACAATACAATGAATAAATTCAACATTAACAAGGAATTAAGCATGTACAAAAATAATATTTTGCCAAAATAAACTTGTAGAACTAAAATATCACCTTCTGGAATTTTTCCCGAATTTTATAACCTAAAATCCAATTTTAACAACTAATTGATAATTTTCCCAATATTAACTAGCAAATACAAAAAAAGGCAACTACAAATATTCTAAATTCGTTCTAAATTTTATATTGACTACTAGGAGTGATATTACTGTGAATTAAATTGGAATTAGGACAGAAACTAATTTTTTGCCTTTTTTGAGTATTTAATTTAATTTATGCAATAATAACAACTAAATGCCGGAATTAATTAAAATTTACTTCTACTTCGTAAAAATTAACTTTGTTTTGATAAATAACTACCTTGAAGCTAGTAAACAACTATATAATTAATTGGAATGGATTTAATGTCAACAACTATTTTATTCAAATTTAAGAAGAAAATGCGAAATAGTGGAATAATTTTCTGGAAATTTTAGAAGCACAGATAGAAAAAAATAATTACAGATTCAGATTCTACTCATTGAAAGGATGAAAATACATATAAAGAACTCACAATTTGGAGCTAAAATGAGAAAGATATGAAAGATTGAAGTTGAAGGTGCAACAATGGTGAAAATCCGAGCTTTGAGGAGGAAGAAGACGCCCTTTTTGATCTGATTTGGGCTTGAAATTGGTGTGTTTGAGTTGAGGAAAAAGCCTTGTTTTTATAGCAGAAGAAATCCCGAAGGCGCCCGGGCAGGCGGCCGCCTTCTGGCAGCCTCTGGCCGCCTGCCGTCCTGTCGCCGGCAGACCGTCGGTGGCCGGTCTCCGTCAGCCGTAGGCGGCCACAGAGGGCGGCCGCCTTCTGTCACAAATGGCCGCCTGCCATCTTTTCGATGGCAGATCGGATCCCGGCGGATCCTGGCCGCCGCAGGCGGTCCAGCAGGCGGCCGCCTGCCGTCCTGTCTGGCCGCCTGCCGTCCTGTCTGGCCGACCGGTGGTTGGTTTCATCCCCTTGTGCCGCAGGCGGCCACCGTAGGCGGCCGCCTTCTGTCTAGTGTCGGCGGCCTACGGTCTTTTCCAAATTCGGTCAAAGTCAAAGGTTGACTTTCCAAAAATACCGTAGGCGGCCGCGAAGGCCTCCATTTTGGCCGCCTGTTCGGCCGCCTGTGAGATTATTTGTCCGGCTTGTTCCTTGTTTTGTGCTCTTCAATATTGTCTTCTGGACCACTTTGAAATAATGTTTCCTTCTTTCGGTATGATATCATTTGTTGCCCATATTGGCTCATTTTGTGCTCAATTGACCCGAAATCCCGCTAAACATATTATGGATGTGATTTTTACCTGATTTCATGAAATTTGAACCAAAATATATAAAATGTGTCTTTTCTTTCTATTTTCATTCAAAAATTGCTCAAATTTGATAAGAAAAATAAGTACAAAAAATGGACTTATCAAGTCCATAAATTCCCCGGTGTTTCTGTAGCCGGAGGTGTCGACCAGCCACTCCGGAGTAGCATCCTTGGCAGCAGGGAGCACCGGGACAAGCTTAAAGCCGGCTCTCTCAAGACCGGCCAACTGGCTGCAAGATTCAGCCTGCTGCGCTGCAATCTCCCTTCCCTTGGCCGCAGCCTCCGCCTCGGCCCGACGAGCGGCTTCCCGGGCTGTAGCAACAGCTGCATCGGCCTTGGCCTTAACCTCTCTCAGGTCGGCCTCCCTGGCAGCTTCAGCCTGAAGGACTAGAAGCCCAGACTGGATGATAGAAGGAAAGATAAAGCATGGTCAGAAGATGAACGTCAAAAGAAGAATGTACTCGGACCTAGTAATGAAGGAGTACCTGAAGAGCGGCTGCCAGGGCAGCACTGGTCGCCTCAGATGACGAACGGCGGGGCAGCTCGAGACCGGCTTTGAGGGCGATCTCCCTCCAAAGCTCTTCCGCCGGGTGGCTCAAAGGCAGGGAGCCAGCATCTTCAAGAAGAAGGCCAGTGGAGGCTGCCTCACGGCCCCTCTTCTGCTTCTTCTCGGGGACCTTCTCTGTCCCCTTCTGAGGAGCCACCTTCGCGGGGACGACCGGCGGTGGAAGGGTAGCCTCGAGAGCAGGGGCCCCGGACCCCTGAGCCAACATGGTGGAAATTAGGTGCTGCTCACCCTCAGACGTTCGCCGGGCAGCATCGGAAGCCGAAGAGTTGGAGTCTGAGGAGGGGGCGTTCTTGGCTTTCGCCAGTGCGGCTTTAGCGGCGGCCGCCTTGGCCTTCCTCGTCTTCAGACACTCAGCGTGATTCATCTGAGCTCTATCTGGTGGAGAACCTGCAGGAAACAATGAAGGGTTAAAAGACGAACGGAGACTATAATAAGACACTCACCTCGAAGGACAGGACCGCCCGATGCCCCGAGACAAGCGTCGAAGGGTGGAAAAAAGCCCAGGGACACGGGCGGTACCTATGCCTGCCCCGGAGAGTGCCTCGAAGGTCAGGTATCCGGCTATAGGGCAGACGCCGCCCTCCAACACCTTCTCCACGTCCCAAAGTAGATCGTCGGTCGGCTCCGGTGCCTCAATCTTTGGGGGATAACCATTCCACCGAACCGGGAGGGGAGGCCCATCGTATCTGAGGAAGAAGAAGCGGTTCTTCCAGTCGTGGATAGACGAAGGGTAGCTCTTGAACAGCCGCCTTCCGGGACGTGCGGCCACGCTCAGATATCCGTCAGAGTTCTGGGGGGTAATGCGGTAGAAATAGTGGAACAGGTCCAAAGTGGCAGTGACTCCCGCCAATTTGCAGCGCACCAGAAAGGCTGATATGAACCTATAAGAATTTGGCATAAATTGCGTCGGGGCCACCTGGAAACAGTGGAAGAAATCCACGTAGAACGAGTGAAGTGGAAACCGCAGCCCGGCTTCAACGGAATCCAGATGGAGCATGATCATCCCCGGACGTCTCCTCATCACGTGCTCGGCGCCTCTCACGCTCCAGATGAACGGCGGGGGGAAGAAGGTGCTGATTTTGTTAAGAGCCACGCGGGAGAGGACTTGATCATGGTCAAGGGCGCTTCTGATCAGACAAATGTGGCACTCCATGTCTGTAGGGATGCCCAGATCATGCACCTCCATGTCAGAACCTGATTCGGCCTCTTCCCCAGAATCATAATCGGCGGGGCGTTCATTCAGGGAGACTGCATCAATAACATCTACTGCCCCATCGGCGTTCCCGTCCCCGGCGTCGCTCCCACTATCTTGGGAAGCGTCATCCGGCTCACCATCAGCCCGGATGGTCCCCACCGTCGTGGCCGAACCAGAAGTCCCAGAAACACTGGCCTTTCCCGGGGAACGCGCATTCACATTGTCAGAAGAGGAGCCCGAAGAGGAACCCGACGAACCGGAATCAGAACTTGACGAAATTCCCATCGAAGTCATTTTGGCGAGAAGTCAAGACAAAGAAAAGAAGCAGAAGGGAAATTACCTTAAGGGGGAGACTAGCTGAACTCGGAAGCGGGAAAGAGAACTTGAAGAACAGCGGAGATTCTAGAGCAAGGGAGCAGAAATTGGGAACCCTAATTCAGAGGGAAAACCCGGCATTTATAGGAGAAACACCGATGGGGGAACCAACGAGGGGCTGACACGTGGCAATGAGCGTATTCCGGCTCACGCGCTGTGCATGGGGCGAAAGCGTAATGATGACATTTCCTCGGAAAATGCACCACCGCTACAGCAGCCGTCACCTCGTTTCCTGAACCGTCGACAGCTGTTAAGCACCATGACCACGAGCGTACGCTTCCACCGGATGCAATAAGCACAAGTATCAAGACACGGACGTCTACTTCGAGGGACTTCATACTTCCTTATGTCCTGCGCATGCCCAGAACATCAGAAGTGGGGGACTTGTGTTGGGTTAATGGCCCAAGCCGAGGTCCGGCCCATTAACCCCTTTCTATCAGACGCACGTCCAGTTAGGACACAAGGCTAGCCGCAGGCCCATGTTCCTTGGGGAGCGACGAACGTCTGGGATTGGGGGTTTTAGGCTCGACGGCCCATCTCGACGAACGTCTATGCAGGGACAAGAAGCAGGACCCCGGGCCATCAGGGATGACGACGAACGTCTCCAGAGCAAGCCTATAGTCATCGGAGGAAACCCAGTCCACATGGTGAGAATCCATCAAGGCCAGGAGACGAACAGCCGAAACCTCTTGAGGATCACTTGGAGCGATCCAGCTCGCTTCCCGGGCGGACGAACGTCCCCACTATTTAGGCGGGAAACCTAGATTCTGGCGGGAAGTGCATTTAATGCTGAAGATTTGGTGGTTGGGACACCAGCGGTCCACAGGCTTCCACGTCAGCATAGCCACCTGCCCATTGGCGGGTATAAATAGAAGCATTTATTTCATTGTAAAGGGTTGGCAACTTTCTATTCTTAACACTCTAGCTATAGCATTCTTACTCGTAGCACTTCTACTGCCTTGTAAGACGAACGGCCGACGGAGCCTTAGCGAAAAGTATTGTATTAGGGAGTTATTAAGAGATAATAATACCTAATCACTTACTCGCTACCTTGTTGTTTCTTGATCCTTATTACTTGCTAGTTGGGCTAGCTTTCTCACACACTCTCCACTCGAAATCCTTGGGCTTACGTGTTGGACCCGAGGGTTGAAGGAATAAACCTCAACAAAACCTATTCACATGCACCCGCTGCCCCTGCTCTCGACTGGCCCAGGTCACCAAAACCTTAATTTTGAGTCACGATTAAAAAACCAGTGGTCCTGACCTGGTCCAATCCGGTCTCAGTATCTTGTCTTCCCCTTTGGAGAAAGAGATCCTTAAACAATATGAAAACCAAATTTAGATTAACCAAAATCCCAGAAAACAAAATGCTCAGCTCAATAAACCATTCCTCATCTACTCCCGAGAATCGACAAAAAGCAGCCACTTTAAAATCGAAGCAAATTGAAGCTCACACTGAAAAATGCTATATTTAACAATAGTTTGAAAAGCAAACAAAATGAAGAAGGTAAATTGATAAGTTTCTGGTCATAATCAGCATGCTTAATTAATGTTGGTACATGAATTGGACAACATGGAAGGCTTGACCGTGGCAATTAATGACGCATTTATTAGAATTAATGCTATCTGATTAATTCTAGCGGTTTCATGTACATTATGAGAGTTATGATTGTAATTCGGGCGTAGGTTACTCAAATGGCTGACCAGAATTTATGATGACATAATGACGATTTTGATGTCGTTGTGACGGTCGGAACATGTCGTCGTAACTCGTAACGGTCGAAACCGTCAACAACGGACAAAAGTGCATTAAATACCTCTTTTATAAATAGAACACAGCTCAATTGTATTCAGGACACTCACTCATCCGAATAACATTCAGATTTTACTCTATTTTGCTTATTTGATATACTTTTTGTTATTCTTGTCATCTTCTTTACCGTTCTTGTACGAAACCCAATCAATATACAATTTTCATTCTAATTGGTTTTAGCTTGTCCAAATTTGGCTAAAACACTTAATATCCTATAAGTTCTATAATAGGAGTATTCAAATACTTGTATTTTTAATATATTTTACAACACTATGATTAAGAGTTATCTCATAATCATCTCTTTATTTTCAATCAGAACTCAAACCTCCAAAACCGAACAATTAAAGTTCTAAAATGAGTCGTTCCTAATGTTTCCGCCGGGCGTGTACATGTCTTTTTTTACACGACACACTTACAACTCTGTATGCTTTTTTCTAAAAAACTGCGAATTATTTATGAACTGTGGGTGTGTACACAATTATTGGGGGGGGGGGGGGGGGGGGGGGCGTGTTCATAAACATGTAAAAACGGATTTTCCTTGAAATGTAAAGACATGATTATTTTCATTGAAATGTAAACAACATGTACCGGGAAAAAACTCCGGAAAACCTAAATTCATTCAGAACAAAACAGACCAAAATAATACTCCCTCTGTTCCCTATAATTGTCCCATTTTCCATTTTTGGATGTCACACTATTATTGTCCCATACCATAAGGCTTCTCATTGGATAATATATACTGATGATTCTAGGAAAATTTACTCCTAATGCATAACTAACCACCGAGGGTTTGAGATTCGCCTATCATTCTATATACCATACTTAAAATTGTCCATTGATTTTGAGAGGAAGAGTTCAGAATAGTAGCAAAACTGACCTCGTGCATATGCCACAGCGAAGCATGCCACAGAGCTTTATGAGCCCATCTCGCCCAGAACTCCATTCCTATCTGAAAGTATCAACAATAAATCCCAATTCCATCAACGCCCGTACAAATCAACGTTTCTTCAAATCACTGTGATTCACCCCCTTGTGCTTCACTCTCGTGCCACACACCTAGGCATGCAGTTCACTGTGAAAAGACTTTCGACAGCTCACTATACCGCCCAGATCCCCTAAACGTTGCCACCGTTCTTATCACAAGACCAACCCTTCCCAGCTACTCATCGGCCATCCCTTCTGCCACACCTATCCCCAAGTACACACATGCAAATGGAAACTCACAAAATTATCCATGTCTTCTTTCCAAACAATCAACCTATCACAGTTCAATGCAAAACTCAACTACTTTAAGAATATGTATTACAGTATTAGCCTTTACGTAGACACCTTTCAGTATTAAAAGATTCAAGATACATTGTGTTAGTACCCAATTTTGATAGATTTTGATGATGCCACTATACTCTATTTTAGTACAGTGTGTCTTAATTAAGTTCGAAATTTAATCTTTAGTGACAAAATAAATGTACAATTTTTTAGACTAATGAAATATTACCGGAAATATAAAAATGCAATAAGGTAATTTTTATTTACCTTAATAGGATATTTAGATCCTACCGGTATATATATCATATGGCTCAAAGATTAAATGTCACATTTTTATGCTACTCGAAAAACCATATACATTGAATGTATATGATTGGAAGACAGAGCTTGACCAACATTAAATGGCGAATCAAGTACTGGTCCTATAGCATGGGACGCATACTTGACAGAACTCCCAGCGGGCACTTATTGGAGACAGCCGCATTAAAGACTCCAGCACAAGAAGACAATTGTACTACTTATCTTTGGCAGAGATCTTCAACGACAAGGATTAATTCATCTCAACCAACGGATGAGATTAATCAACCATGGAGGCCTATAAATATAGGTAGAAGCATGAGTTCAAAAATAAGCTTGAGCATCCTAAGTAGAGAAATACTTCCATTAAAGCATATCCAAGCTATCTAGCAAAAGAGAAAGTGCAAACTCAACTTTACTCTCTGCTTAGACTCATGCTTCACTAAGCTCTTAGATTAGTTCAACACTTTCATATTTTAGAGCTTAGTTCTTAGTTGGAGATTAGAACTTTCTTGTATCAAACTGTTGTAAACACTTAGGAGAACAGTTGTTCTGATCCTAAAGTGTGGTTAGATAGATAGAGTACCTTTTGATCCCCACTGGATCAATAGAGAAAAGTCTAAGGATTGAGTAACTTTGAGTGGTGTTATACTCATTGTGAAAAACCTTCAATCTAGGCCTAAGTATTGTAAAGGCTAGATTGGCACTAAGTGTATTGGGCTAAATACTTTAGTGAAATCCATCTGAAATAGGGTGGGACTGGACGTAGGAGGATTACACCACCTCTGAACCAGGATACATCGTGTGTTGATTTTACTTCATTCAACAAAGCACACACCCAGCACTTCTCGTATAAAGATTGTAGTTTGCCAGCAGCATCTTAAGCAGTTGTCTTAATTGACCCAACTGCTTATCCTTCTGCTTAATTACTCACTCTCTTTGAGACTATCTTCACACAGTCCACTTGCCAAAGCATTACCAAAAAGATTGTTCTATCAGTTCCCGGAAATTCACTTTCTAATCATAGTAGGTGCCTCAGCAGTCTCCTCAGTACTATCCAACTGCTGAGCTCTCTGCTCACATACATATATTTCCTTTAAACAACTTCACCAGATCCTCATAACATCATCAACACGAAGCTTTGCTTAAACAGATCTCTGAAAATCAGCTTATAACCTAAGCAGGTGGCTCAACAGTTCCCTCAGTACCACCCAACTGCCGAGACCACTGCTCCAGTTAGACTTCACCTTAATCTTACTAAAGCACTTTTTCAGACATCTTTCTTCATTCTAAACAACGTTTCACCATCACTTTCATCATAGAGTCAGTATTTCTCTAGTAGTTACCTCAGCAGTTCCCTACTATCTAGCCAACTGCCAAGCTAACTGCCAAGCCAAACTGCTAGCTATCTAAGTCCAATCTTCCCCAAATTAGAAAGTGGTCAAACACTTATTACATAAAGGGTAAAGACTTCCGCTGTGCATCTATTGATCTCTCAAAAGATTATAGATCAACTTTTCTAGAGGGAAAACTTTGTAAAATTGAAAAAGATTTAAAAGTCTATTCACCCCCCTCTAGACTTTTACCTTATCCGGGACCATCACATTGTTACCTTGTTTATGGTGATTATGCTAAAAATACTATACCATGTTTATATGTATACAAATTTGTTCCATGCTTCTACTTGCTAGTCCGAAATAATGTTTCTAGCTTTAGGCAATTGTAAATTCAAGCACACATAAATATACTCACTCCTTATAAACTCGAATATTACATACTTTTTAACTTCATCTTGTTACGTTACATGCTTGCAGAGACATTGGTTTTTATGGACTATTGTGTAGGATTATAGGGAGTACTAAAATATTACGTATTATATAGGATTATAGGGAGTACTAAAATATTTAAAAAAAAAAACTCATTTAGGCATATTCACAAACACTTAGCATGCTTCAGAGAGATTTAGTTTTCTCTACCAAATTAACATCATATCGGCATACCACTCAGATATCATAACAAGCCTTAGTCATCACGAACATGAGAGTTTCGCTAAGTACCTGTGTTTCCGGCCTGAGGTTTCCGCCGCCCAATTATGCAGCCGACATGAGGGGGTAGTTTCCGCGCGCAGAAGCCTGCTTTGGGAATCGGTTGTCGCCCTAACATGGGGGCGTCTCATGCCCTTGTTCTTCGTCTCTAGGAGGCCGAAGTTCTCCTCAAACTGCCTAGTAGCATATCTCATGGACATGACAGAATTGTACTTTGTTGTGTGTATTGCGGTTGGGAAGAGAGAGTTCAATTTTACCGATGAAATAGCACAACCCGGATGTGAATTTAGATAGGCCCGGTGCGAATAGATAATCGTTCGTTCAGGAGTAACGGGAAGAAGATGGCGTTGAAGGAGATCGCAGGTCTATTAGCTGATTGTACAAATACTAAAAAGTAATGTATAAACACGTACAGCAGTATGTTACCACCAACATTTTTCTAACTCCAAAAAGGATATAACCTTCATTGAGGCTTATAAGTTTTAGATATATATTGCTTATGATAATGATGATGTAAATTTGAATCTCTTGTTCTTCTAATTGCACCTTTACTTTTGAGAAACTAAGGAATTATTTTGATGAATGTTATGAGAATTTTAATTTTCTTATAATGTGGGGGATCGAATAATGAAGTCCTTGACGATCTTACCATAGAAAAATGAACTTTCCACAAAAATCAATGTTACTATTGAAAGTGATTTAGTGTACTTCAGTGTAAACTCGCACTTGCTTAAAACATCTTTTCTTAATTTATTTCAAAACATTTCTCAAAATATGAAAAGATTGCAAGTGACTTTAAGATTAAAAATATTAGACCAAATCAAACATATATAAGGGATATTAGCTTCAAATGATATCAACAATCACACATAAACCAATACCAATACAACTTTCAAAACGATTTCTACTAATACCAACTATTTGAATATAAAAACAATTATTTAAGACATAAAAACTAATAACAAACTACCAGATAAATGATATTTGAAAATATGGTCACTTATTTGATATTTTGATATTAGTTTTTTATGAGTTAAATAACTCTTTGTATATATTCACATAGTTAATTGGTATTACAAAAAGCTGTTTACAAAGTACATATTATTCTTTGTTTATGGAACATTGGTTGTATATACTCCCTCCGATTCAAAAACAAGTTCTCGTTCGGTTTACGATGCTTGACTGACGATAAAGCAACTCGATCCCTGTTCACACTCGGATTATTTTTAGTAAATAAAATTTACATATTAAGAAACTACATTAAAACCGCTACAAAACCTGATAAAAAAATTTCAATGTAATAAAAATTTGATATATATAATAAAATATTAGAAGTGACTTAAGTTGACCAATGAATAGTGAAGTGGAACTTGTTTTTGAATGGGAGGGAGTATTATTTAGTTATTTTTCCAACATATAATACACACACAATATTACAACGAAACCGAATTTAGACCGGACGTGGAGAAATCAATCCAAAACAATTAAATCTTATTAATTGGCAACAGCGCCAAAAGATCTTTGTAAGAATTACTTATGGAAAAGTTGGCACAAGGTAATAAATAAATTAAATTATTAATAATCATAATCTAAATATCTAATAGCAATCATGATAACATAAACAAAATTTTATCGGGCTTCCTCTACACACAGGGCAGGGATTGAGGCCACTATATGAACTTCGGCAAATCCTGTAACAACAGGCTTCATCGCATGCTTCATCGCAAGGTCCAAAATTCCCCACACATTGGTAGTCATGCAATCCAATTTCTCCATACGACGTCGTGTTCAGATCATCCGGAGACGCCAAAGGAGCATTATTGCCACATGGAAGCTGTGAAAACGCACCTAATTCACATTCCAATAATTCACAAATATTTTGTGAATATTTTAGATAAAACTATTCACATTATCTTAATTATTTATCCATTTATATATCCATAAATCTAAAAAATGACATACATAGAAAAATAGATAAAGGAACGAGATGGAAAGAGCATTTTGTGAATGAAAGAGAATGCACAGATAGATCATTATTGACTTATTGTTATTATTAGTCTTATTATTGTTTGATTAACTAACAAAAAAAGTGTGACTCTGGAAAAGACTAACATACTATCATATGATAGGATACTATTTTTATTTTTTCTTCTACTATTATTGCTTTGGACAGTACTAACAATACAATAACTGTTTTTATTTAAGAAAAACACGAATGTTGTTTAATTGTAATCTAGTTTAATAGAAAATGAATTCATTGATAGTTGTACTTATTATGTTCCAGACCTAATCGATTCAAATTTTATATTTTAATATTGTATAATTTTAATATAAATGAGTGACTATTAAGTCATTTCTTTCAACACGGTGTACTAATTTATATTTAGTCACAATTGTAGTTGCAGATGTTTCCTTTAGAATTCTTAATTATTAGTAGATTTATTTGTGGCTTTTCAAATGAAGAATCATTTGATTTTAACTGTATTGTCTTCATAATTCTTATATTGATATGGGTTAGCTTCGTTAAGTGAAATTATTAAATAATGTTAATAAACATGATTAAGATCTTATTACACATACATATATTTTAATTAAATAAAAATATTTATTTGTTGACCCTCTTTGTGTTTCTATATATATATATATGGTGTCAACTTATTTTCATAAATATATATTAGACCGTAATATATGTATATGGGCTGTAGATATTTTGGGCTTGTATATTAGCTTACCCTATAGTTTGTAATTAGCTTCTATAAATACTCGTACTTAGTCTAATGAATACACAAGGGAATTAACCCTATTTTGATTCGTTCCATGCTGCTCTAATCACAACATGGTATCAGAGAACTCGGACTCTTAAGTCCTCGTTTTTCTTCTTCGTCGCAATCTCCCGTTTGCTGAGCACCAGCGTGACTCAGTCCTCCGGTAGCCATGGCGTTGGAAATTACTTCTCCGTATTATCTTGGTTCCGGTGATCAACCGGGGAATCTTATCACTCATGTGATTTTCAAAGGCGATAATTACGTGGCGTGGTCTCGTGCTATTTTATTATCCTTGAAGGCTCGGCGGAAGAATGTCTTTGTCGACGGCACGCTCAAACGCCCGGACGCAGTGGACCAGCAGTCAAATTGGGACACCGCCAACTCTATGGTGGTGTCGTGGCTCTTACGAAGCATGGAACCCTCCGTAGTCAGTTCGGTGCCGTTCCATGAAGATGCTCGCACTTTATGGGTCTATTTGGAGAAGCGATTCAGCATCGCCAATGGCCCTCGTTTGCAGCAGTTGAAGGCTTCTATCTCGGCCTGCAAACAAACGAAGAACATGAGCGTTGATAATTATTATACACTGCTAATGGGACTTTATGACGAATTGTATCGCTTACGGCCCCTGCCGGTTTGTACGTGTTCTCATTGCACGTGTAATATTGTTGGGAAGATTGAGGTCGAACGCGCTGAAGAGCGTTTCCACCAGTTTCTCGTCGGGATCGATGACGAGTTATACGGCACTGTGCGTTCGAATTTACTCTCGCAAGATCCTCTGCCAAATGTCGATCGGGCACTCCAGGCGTTTGTTCAAGAGGAAACATCTCGTGCTGCCATTCGTGAGAAGAATGCTGTGCCGGATGTCCATGCTTTCGCACTGCCCGTGGAACGCCCTGCAAAAGGCCGAGTTGAAAAATCTGATCGTCCCAGACCGATGCGCACTCATTGCAAATAGAAAGGTCATGAAGTAGGTGCATGCTTCAAATTACACGGTTATCCGGACTGGTGGGAAGAGCGGAACCGCCACAAGAGTGCTCCGGCTGGCCGTGGAGGGGGGGTTCGTACGAATGCTGTAGCGGCCACCCTACTACCAGCCCCTGAAACTGCTTCCTTATCTAGTGTGGGATCCAACACTGGTTCGGCTATTTTGACTAACGAACAGGTGCAAGCGCTCCTCAATTTACTTAATACCGATACCCGTTCGTCTGACCGAATGTCGGGTATGTCTTCTAATTTTGAGTGGATTATCGACACTGGGGCGTCACATCATGTTACAGGAGACGCGGCTTGTCTCATACAACCTGTTCCTATCCCCCCGTGTCCGGTGGGACTGCCAGACGGGCGCAAGGTGGCCGCGGTTGTGGCCGGCCGGGTCACCTTGGCTCCGGGTTTTGTTCTGAATAATGTGCTTTACGTACCGGGGCTTCATTGTCATCTTATTTCTGTATCGCAATTAATGGACCACAATAATTGTCTTGTCACATTTACTAATCAATTTTGTGCTATACAGGACCTGTCCTCGAGGACCCTGATTGGAGCCGGTGAACGACGGGATGGGCTCTTTTACTTCAGAAGGGTACCTGTTTTGCATCATGTTCAGGCATCCGCAGGAGTATCGGAGTTTGAGTTGTGGCATCGTCGTCTCGGTCATCCTTCTGATCGGGTTCTGAAGTTATTACCTGCAGTCGGTTCTACTTCGTCACCAAAGAAGTTGACTACAGTTTGTGAAGTCTGTCCGCAGGCGAAGCAAGTTCGTGATTCTTTTCCTAGTAGTACTAATAAAGCTAGTAGAATACTTGAACTCATTCATTGTGATTTGTGGGGTCCCTATAAAACCCCGTCTACGTGTGATGCAATTTATTTTCTTACACTTGTGGATGATTTTTCTCGGGCAGTTTGGGTTTACTTATTGCGTGACAAAAAGGAAGTGTGTCAGTTTTTCCTCTCCTTTATTGCTATGATTGAGAAACAATATGATCTATCTATCAAAACTGTGCGCAGTGATAACGGGACCGAATTTAAATGCATGCTTCCTTATTTTGAC
This sequence comes from Cuscuta epithymum, assembly GCA_945859915.1. Taxonomy (NCBI): domain Eukaryota; kingdom Viridiplantae; phylum Streptophyta; class Magnoliopsida; order Solanales; family Convolvulaceae; genus Cuscuta; species Cuscuta epithymum. The sequence goes on from CAMAPF010000034.1 coordinate 3,341,448, forward strand.
TCTCATGGCATTCTGTTTCAAACTTCTTGTGTTCATACACCCCAACAAAATGGACGGGTAGCGCGCAAACATCGTCACATTTTAAATGTGGCACGGGCGTTGATGTTCCAGGCTCATATTCCAATCCATTTTTGGGGTGAATGCGTGCTCACTGCGGTGCATGTAATTAACAGAACTCCATCTGGTATTTTAGACGGGAAGACTCCTTATGAGCTACTTAATGGCACACCCCCTGATTTTTCTCACTTGCGTGTCTTTGGTTGCCTCTGTTTTGCTCACAATGTTAGATGTCGGGAAAATAAATTTTTCCCCCGAACTCGGCGTTGTATTTTTATGGACTACTCTCCTGGGAAAAAGGGGTGGAAGGTGATGGATTGGCACACGGGTGAATTTTTTGTCTCTCGTGATGTTATTTTTCATGAAGATGTTTTCCCCTTTCTGACTCATGTTCCTAAGTCCTCGGATACTCATATGCCCGCAACTGACCTGCTCTCTTCGGCTCCGGTCATTTTGGACCCAGATCCTGTCCCCGCTGCTACTGAGGTACCTCCTGCTACTACTACTGTTGCGTCCTCGGCTCCACAGACGACTGCCTACTCCGATACTCTTCTTCTCGGCCGAGGTTTGCATTCTAAACGCCCGTCGGTGTTACTTCGGGATTTTGTCACGCACCATATTCATACATTGAGCCCGTCCCCGTTGTCTCCCTCCTCCGTCAGTTCCTCAGGTACTCCTTATCCTATAGCTAATTATTTAAAATGTGACAAGTTTTCTAGTGGCCATCGGTTTTTTCTTGGAGCATTACTTGCAGGTCATGAACCTCGGTCTTTTAAGGAGGCCATGTCTGATGCCGGCTGGCGTGAGGCTATGCAGAAAGAAATTCGTGCTCTTGAAGATAATCATACCTGGGTTATGGAGTCGCTCCCCCTGGTAAGAAAGCTCTTGGGTGCAAATGGGTGTATAAAATAAAATATCACTCTAATGGTACCATTGAACGCTTAAAGGCACGACTAGTTGTCTTTGGTAATCATCAACAGGAAGGTATTGACTACACGGAGACCTTTGCCCCCGTAGTCAAAATGGTTATTGTTCGTATGTTTTTAGCTGTTGCCGCAGCTAAAAAGTGGGCACTTCATCAGATGGACGTTCACAATGCTTTTCTTCATGGTGATCTTCAGGAGGAAGTTTACATGAAACCTCCACCCGGTTTTACTACCTCTCGGCCTGGGCAGGTGTGCCGTTTGCATAAATCTTTATATGGGCTACGTCAGGCCCCGCGATGTTGGTTTGCTAAATTAACTACCTCCTTGAAGAGTTATGGATTTTCTCAATCTTATTCTGATTATTCTCTTTTCACTATGTGTCGAGGGAATACCCAGTTATATGTGCTTATTTATGTTGATGATCTAATTATTGGTGGCAATGACTCCAGAGCTATTTCTCAGTTTAAGCTATATTTGCATAAATGCTTCTACATGAAGGATCTTGGTGTGTTAAAATATTTTCTTGGGATTGAGGTGGCTCGTGGTGAGGATGGTATTTTTCTTTGTCAGCGCAAATATATTCTGGACATTATTTCGGAATCTGGGCTTCTAGGGGCAAAACCCGCCGCTTTTCCTATGGAACAAAATCATGCTTTGGCTCTTTCTCAAAGTGAACTTTTGCCTGATCCTGAGCGTTACAGACGGCTTGTCGGTCGTCTCCTATACCTCTCTTTTACCAGACCGGACTTAGCTTATGCCATTCATATTTTGTCTCAGTTTATGCAGGCCCCCCGACAGGATCACTGGTTGGCAGCTCTCCGAGTGGTTCGTTATCTTAAAGGTACTTCGGGACAAGGTATTCTTCTTCGTTCTGACTGTGCTCTTAAGCTTAATGGTTGGTGTGACTCGGACTGGGCTAGCTGTCCTTTGACTCGACGTTCCCTTACTGGTTGGATAATTTTTCTTGGTAATTCTCCCATCTCCTGGAAAACAAAGAAGCAGCAAACTGTATCTCGGTCATCTACCGAAGCGGAATATCGATCCATGGCGGCAATCACGGCTGAGCTCAAGTGGGTTAAGGGCCTTCTTCTGACTCTTGGTATTCTTCACTCTCAACCTGTGTCATTGATGTGTGATAGCCGTTCGGCCCTACATATTGCACACAATCCTGTCTTTCATGAACGCACGAAGCACATCGAGGTGGACTGTCACTATGTACGCGATGCCATTCACGATGGTTTACTTGTTGCACGGCACGTGCGTACATCTGATCAGCTTGCCGATATTTTCACGAAGGCTTTGGGAAAGCAACAGTTTCTCTACTTACTTCGCAAGTTGGGCATTTTTGATCCGCATGCTCCAACTTGAGGGGGGGTATTAGACCGTAATATATGTATATGGGCTGTAGATATTTTGGGCTTGTATATTAGCTTACCCTATAGTTTGTAATTAGCTTCTATAAATACTCTTACTTAGTCTAATGAATACACAAGGGAATTAACCCTATTTTGATTCGTTCCATGCTGCTCTAATCACAACAATATATGGTTTCATTACTTTCATATATATACTTAAAAAATACTTCATTGGTTTTGACACCATATATTGATGAATGTAGCTCTGCCTAGAACTGCAATGTACTGATTAATACGGAGTATATATAAATGATAGGGGGTTTACGTAATCTCTCAGTTTGTCTAATATAGTAATTTAACTCAATGGTTAAGGATGTGCTAACATTTGGATATTTTATAAACTTTTTCCTATAACCAATGAAGGTTAGTGCGACTTTTGCATCAATACAACAAAAGCAAACATCAATCTCAAACAAGATTATTTATTCTAAAAATCAATAACTTGTTTATGAGTCATGACATTGTATGAATGTAATCTTGTATATAAACACAAAAACAAAAAACTAAGATCTGTATATGATTGATGTACCAGTTATATACAGTTATACATAATGGTTATGGAATGGGTAAGAATAAGAAAGCATTAATTCACTAGATTTTGTAGCCACATTCCTGTATGACAAACATTTATTTGATTATGAAAAGTTATTGCACATTTCACATTTTCACGGTTAAAAATGTTAGTCACAATATGTACTCAAAAAAATGAAGAAATGGTATTATTGATATTCAAAGCTTTGTATGATTGTGAGGTACTTTTTCTAATCATAAATAAATCAAAGAGGGAATTCATTAAAATCAAAGATGAAAAATGTACGAATATCACCTGTGGCAAGAATAAGAACAATTAGAGAGCGAAATATTGCGGTTGGAGGAAACATGAGTTTTCAATCTGCAGAAATTGAAGCAATTATTATGATTTCTTTAGTATTTAAATTAGAAAAGAACAAATTAAAACACATGCTCTATTTATATGTGTAGCGAATCAAAAGGCTCTCAACTTGTTCGTCTACTCGGGAAGAGAATTGAAGTACCTACCGTAAGAACAATATTAATTAAGAGAGTCATAAATCTTATCCTAGATGTATGTGTGTCCACGTACTATTCCGTTTATGGTATTCTCATAATTTGGTTTAATTTAATTCGTTGTTATTTTCTAATTAATGCTTTGTAATTTCCAACTAATAGATTGCTATAATAAAAAGACTAATCAGATTATTATACGATTACATTTATTAAATGATTATTATTCTTAATAGTAATTAACAAATTAAATATATTAATTAGAATAGCGGGCGAGGGCCGAGAGCATGGGACGAAAAAATAAACTCTAGCCACCCCTTTCACTCATTATACTGATCTGCTCAAATTATTGACATGAGAGACTCCAGGATGTTATGCTATTGTTTAATTATAATGAAGACACTCTCCCATTCATAGATACTACCTCCGTTCTTAAATAAATGCAACATATGGAATTTTATACTATTCACATGTTCTACTTTGACTACAATTTATTTATTAATGTATTAATATTATTTTATGAAAAAGAATATTGTTAAATTTGTCTCATTGTAAATTTTCAAAATATATATTTTTTAATTTTTTTACTAATACAAAATTATATATATTAATGGTCAAAGTTGTGTCTCGGCAAGTGTGAAATGTTGACTGTTGCATTTATTTAAGAACGGATGAAGTATGTTTTTGATAGGTGTGATCACACCTAATACTTTCTCACAAAAAATCTAATGGCACCTTGCTTTCCCCCCAATTAGACATTTAATGCTTCATACCCATTAAAAGTTCTATAATAATATAAAGTAACAAGGTGTGACACCTTTCTTTTCCCTCCAATTAGACATTTAATGCTTCATGCCCATAAAAAAATGAGAAAATGGAAACTAATAATCCAACCTTTTAGCGGTCTTCTTTCAATAGTCCCACCTTTTGATTATTCATGAATAATCCAACCTTTGCATCTCATCTTCATTCATTGGTCCCTGGTCGGTTAATGACCTACTATTCCAAGTTATTTTCTTATCTTTGCAAAATATTATCTTTGTGAAAGATGAGATTTATGGTATAATGATTTGCAAAGATAAGAAAATAGCTTGGAATAGCAGGTCATCAACCGGTCAAGGACCAGTGAATGAAGATGAGGTGCAAAGATTGTATTATTCATGAATAACCAAAAGGTTGGATTATTATAAGAAGACCGTTAAAAGGTTGGATTATTAGTTTCCATTTTCCCTAAAAAAAAATAAGAGTTACATGAATATTGGAGTAATTAGAATATTTTCAATTCAAAAAAATCTATAATGATGATGATGATCATAGATAATAATAATTATTTTTATTATAATATAATAATAGTGATACATAATTGGCGGGACTTCACTTAACGCAAAGAAAAAAAATCAGAATGTTTACAATATTTTGATTTAAATGTTTTCAATTATAAGCTAGACCACACTAGATTAAAAGAAACTACTCCAAATCATATCAAATTTAAATACAATAGACTTGATCAGATGAGAATAAGTTAGTAAAATATACATACATCCGACACTTACTAGACCAGATCAGTTTAGGTCATCAGACCAAACTTAAGCGGACCCGATCATAAAACTTTAGTCTAATTAAAAACATCATTGTTATTGTCTTGCAGTACAGTAATAGTTATATTATTAATAACAATAGTCTTCTAAAATAATACTCCCTCTGTCCCAATATAAAAGGCACACTTTCCTTTTCGGTCCGTCCCAATATAAAAGGCACATTTCCCTTTTTGGCAAACAAAACAGTGTCAAACAGTGCCAAACAGTGCCAAACAGTGTCTAAACAGTGCCAAACAGTGTTCAAACAGTGTTCACCCTTAAAAAGTCCCCAAACGCAAATGTGTCTTTTATATTGGGACGGAGGGAGTATAAAATAACAAGGTGTAGTTTGCGTTTCCATATTTAATGATTTCATACTCATTTTCTCTAAACAATAATGTGTAAATTAATACTCCCTCCGTCCCATTTTTAACTTCTTACTTTGACCCTCACACATTTTTAGGAATTAAATTTGATTTTACTGTTTAAACACTGTTTGACATGGTTTGGCACTGTTTGACACTGTTTTGCACTGTTTGACACTGTTTTGATGTAGGAAAACTTTCTATTTAGGGAAATGAGAAGATGATTTTGGGACGTCCCAAAAAGGAAAGCAGGAAGTTAATAGCGGGACAGAGGGAGTAGTTAGCAATTAGTAATTATAATGTGAAAATTTTGATTTTTAAAGTTATACTATCAATTAATGTTTTTGCTTATTGGATGTTTACAAAAGATTGATCAGTAACATTTTTAGCATCCTCAATTGCATGAATCCTTTGTTATTACGTAGTATATTTTATAAACACAAATACGTAACAAAATATTTATATATCTAATGAAAAATATTTTTATTATTACGAAGTGATCCCAACTTTATCCAACTTTGTGCTCTGAAAAATTCATTCCAAAATTTTAACATATGTAAATACGAGTTAGTTAAACTATTCATTAGATTTTCACTGTCATCTAAAGACATGGTTAAACATATAACATATGCATACCCGTGCAACACACGGGTAAAGAATCTAGTTATTCTTAATAGTAATTACCAAATTAAATATATTAATTAGAATAGCGGGCGAGGGCCGAGAGCATGGGACGAAAAAATAAACTCTAGCCACCCCTTTCACTCATTATACTGATTTGCTCAAATTATCGACATGAGAGACTCCGGGATGTTATGCTATTGTTTAATTATAATGAAGACACTCTCCCATTCATAGATACTACCTCCGTTCTTAAATAAATGCAACATATGGAATTTTACGCTATTCACATGTTCTACTTTGACTACATTTTATTTGTTAATGTATTAATATTATTTTATGAAAAAAAATATTGTTAAATTTGTCTCATTGTATATTTTCAAAATCTATTTTTTTTAATTTTTTTACCAATACAAAATTATATATATTAATGGTCAAAGTTGTGTCTCGGCAAAGGTGAAATGTTGACCGTTGCATTTATTTAAGAATGGAGGAAGTATGTTTTTGATAGGTGTGATAACACCTAATACTTTCTCATAAAATATGGTCTTTGTTTGTAAACTTTTGAAGATTTTTCTCCCATTTTGGTTTTACTAGTGCAATATTTTGGTTGTAGGAACCACATGAAGGCTTTGAGCCTTGTAGGGGTGAAATTGAGCATTTTGAAGAGTCTCAAGAGCACAAATGGAAGATCTGAACACCCTGGGGATCAAGCGGAGCACAAGGAAGCAAGAAACAAAGATATTAGAGGTGTTTCGGTGGAAGCAGCCTCCGGAACGCCATATGGAACGACGTCCCGCCCAACGCTCCCCTGTTTTGTACCACCAGATTTTCAATTTAATGTCCCAGGTGTTGAACGCTGGCAGGGCACGGCGTTCCTATAAGCGTTCCCTCCTCCCTATTGATCGAGAGAAGTTGAAGAGCTTTAATGATGAATCGTTGTGGCAGCACGGGATGCATGACGTTGCCAGGGTAAGTTGCTTCTGTGCTTTTCTTGTCTCGTGTTGTTGAACTTTGATCCTTGTGTATTTTGTCTTATTTTTCTCAATGTGACCGTTTTCAGGGCTCCACTTTCCTACTGGAATACGGCCATCGGATGCGCTCCGAGGCCCGAAAACTGAGGACGCTGGATCAGGAGCGCGTAGCCCTTGAGGACACCCAGATTGACCTCAAGAAAATTAGGGCCGAGGTGGCGGTGCTCCGAAGTGAGAGGGAGGCGGCTCTGGAGGTCCAGAAGAGGAGTGTTCTTGCCCTGGCGGAGATGAAGAAGGCTAAGGAGCTTGCTGAGGCCGTTGAGACTCGGTGTAACACTAACACCCCACCCGGATCGACCCCGCCGACCCGAGCGGTGTGTCACGAGGCAGAATTGAAACAGACTTATTTAAAATTTTCATCAAGTTAGGCCATATTTAACAGATTTACAACTAACATACTTTTATTATTGAACCATTGGAACTTACCAGCCCAAAATAAGTAAAAACTTATTTTACAGGCATAACGTCAACGTCACAAAATTCATTTAACCGCAGCGGAAGGTTCTTACAAAATATCAAAATAAAGTTTATTTTAATACAGATCCCATACTTTAAAGGACCCCAAAACACACCATATGCATATGAGACCTATGCCTCCCTTCATCCTGATGCTTCAAGTTGATCCTGAGCTTGACCTACGGGTAGGAAAACAACAAACAACTACCCGCTCAGCAATGTGTTGAATTGAGTGGTACGGTAATAACAAATATAACATATTAAAACATATAGCACACCTAGCATAATTAGCATGTGATCAAGCGAACATATAAATATGTCTGACTGAACTCGATAAACTTACATACATTTCAGTTTATTCATATAAAGATAGAACAAGTTCGGATATCCGATTATCATATAATTCATATTGTAAAAATGTATCATTAATCAGACAAATTAATTTACTTAGCCTTTAACTCAAGAAACTGGACCTAGACAGCGGAATACTAACGGTAAGGAATACAGTCTCGAGTCTGTACCCACATTACCCAGAAAGGATATGGAAACGTAATCGCCAGAGCTACACGTACCAATCCCTGACAGAAGCTAGCTGAACAGAAAGGATAAGATCACCGAAGAGACCCGATCCTTAACAGGAGAGTAATAGTGTTCTGAAAAGATTTCAGGAGTGTACGAAATACACTAAACAGGAGAACACTAATTCCTCTAAAACAGAATTTCAGGAGTGTACGTAGTACACTAAACAGAACAGAAGTATTCACGTTCTAGTGTCAGACCAAGAGTAAGGCTTTTTTAGAAAATATAAACTTTAATACTTTTATCATTATTACTTACCAATAGTAATTTAAATAGCTAATAAAATAAAAAAATACTTCTCTAAAATTATTTAGAAAATATATACTTTATGTTGCTTGTACGAATGTTATATTCACAAGTTTAAAAGTGATCATATATAATACTTAAGTGAATATTCCATATTAAATAATTCATTTTACACACTTAAACTACTTTAAATATAACAAGTAAAAGATACAGAGTAGAACTACAAACCGGCCTGTTCGTATATCATTGCTGGTGTGGGTTTGTTAGAAGTTTGTACCTTTGTTTTATTTATTCATGTCGGTCCAACTAATTCATGTGTACCTTATTTTAGTTTACTAAAGTAAATCATAATAGCATACCACATCTAATTATTATTATAATTTCAGCTAATACATACGTATAGTAATATGTACTCCGTATTAGTTACGGCTTTAGTTTATGCATGTATATATTTACGTAAACATGTCTTTCTAGTTTATGCATGTATATTATGTTCAGATACTCTAGTACCTACGTAGATAACATATTAACCACGTAGATTTATGAAAATTTCTATCACTAATAAATTACACAGAACGGGTTTTAATCTGCTAAATTTTATTTACTATACGTATGGCCGTTTCTTTTTAGAGTAATAGTTCTTATGAATTCGAAGAATATACTTTCTAAAAGATATCACTAAATTATACAATGTTCATCATTCCCAAAACATAACAGGAAACGGGGACGGAATTAATAATATTGAAATACATGTTGATTAATTAGTTTTGTTGATGACTAACCTGACTGGAACCAAGAGAAGAACTATCCTAATTCTAACCATGCAGGACACTTGTGCTTTAATTACTATATGTATGTTCTAAGTTGATGGCTGCATGATTATGTCCTTCGTGTGATATCTTTTTTCATACAAGATTACTTGAGTGACTTTTGGAAAGTACTTTTAACATCAATGATACATTTAAAATAAAGATGACCAAGGCTCATTCGAGCATACTAAAAATATAAATGGCTTTCTTACCAAAAAAGGTTAATCAAATATTCTTGCTAAAGTATTAATATCTTGGTAACCGTACACTTTCCATATAATTTGAAAGGCCATCGTTACCTTGATTTCTTTAAGGAAATCATTTTGAAAATAATGTTGACATGGTTGAACAAATCCGTTGCTTGGACAAGTATGGTAAGTGAATAAAATATTTTGGTCCTTCCTTTATTAATCAATTTGAACGTTACATTGGTGGCTTAGTGCATGATTGATTTGCTGCTAAAGAATACTCGATTGATATATTCTTGGATGTATTAATTCGGCTCCTGAGTTAATTAGCTCTAATATGGAAGTCATGAAGCAAGGAAAGCAATTCAAATTTATCAAGGCAAGTCCTAATATCTTACTAAGGAAAGAGGAGCCAACTGATGTTACTCCTACAAGCTATATATTCGACAAAAGGCCAAAGGAAAGGTGTGCTTGATAGAGAAAATCACTAAGGAGAATCACTCAAGAAAAGATCAAGTCCACAAGCGCCTGAAACTGCCTACACAGAGTTCTAGATAGAGTTTCTTCTTCTTTATCATTTTTGTACTTGAGATATTGAGGCATAGCTAAGTGTAGCTGCCTCGGGTTGGGTTAAGTGTGTGTGAGAGCTTTGAGACAAAGCCGAGAGGCTCTCTACCCAAAAGGTAGAGATGCATAACTCTTCCTAGAGAGGATAGAGTTGGGGAGGCTCAAGGGTAGATTAGGAGAATCTCTCTTGTAATCTTTCAAAGGCTTGATTAGTGAAGTTGTTTAAAATTCCTCCGACAGAGGTCGAGGTTTTTTAATCCCTTTTGAGCCAAGGGATTTTTCCTCGTTAAATATTTGTGCACTTTACTTTTCTGCAAATCCCTTCACCCCGCACTAGAACTTGGCGAAAAACTGTCACAGTTCCACACACACACAATTCACCCCCCTCTTGTGTTGCTAACCGTTTTCATCAATTGGTATCAGAGCTGGTCTTCACCACATAGAGGCTAATACCTTGGGAAGAGATTCGGCAAAATGAACACGGTTGACAGATTGGAAGAAGGGTACTCAACTCAACGATCACCATTGTTCAATGGCAAATACTATCAATTTTGGAAGAGTCGAATGGAAAACTTTATCAAGGCCGATAACTATCAGGTTTGGAATGTAATAGAAAGTGGTGATAATATCATCACAAAGAGAAACGCCGAAGGTAATGTCATTCTTAAACCTAAAGCTGAATATACTTCTGAAGATTATGAGAAACTTGAGCATAATGCCCAAGCTCTTAAATATTTAATTTGTGGTCTTGGTCCTGCCGAACACAATCGGGTTTTAAGATGCAAGACTGCAAAACAAATGTGGGATTTGCTCGAGGTCACTCATGAGGGAACCTCACGTGTAAAAAAATCTAAGATTGACATATTCATGCGTAATTACGAATTATTCGTAATGAAGCCAAAAGAGTCAATTAAGGATATAATTACACGTTTTACTAATATCATCAATGAGCTTTCAGCTCTTGGAAGAGAGATTACAGTGGAAGATCAAGTGAGAAAGATCTTGAGAAGTCTGCCCCCAGTATGGAAGCCTAAGACCACGGCCATTGAAGAAGCAAAAGATCTATCCACCATGACGCTTGAAGACTTGACCGGATCACTCCTAACATATGAACTGGGTCTTCAAGAAGAACAGGATGCCGAGAATGCTAGACGAGAGAGAGGAATAGCTCTAAAGGCTCGAGAAGAAGAAGAAGAATCCGAAAGTGAATCGGATGATGAGATGAGCATGTTTGCGAAACAATTTGGGAGGATGTGCCAAAAGTTCAAGAACAACCGTACCAAACAAGGTAAAAGGAATACTCAATCCTTTAATAACCAAGGTTGTTTTGTTTGTGGTTCCTTTGAGCACAGGGCTAAGGACTGCCCACAAAAGAAAAATGAGAAAACCTACGACAAGAACAACTCCAGTTCCAACCGAAGGTTCAGTGAAGACAAAGGCTTCAATAGAGATCTCAAGAAGGCGATGATGGCCGCATGGGGAGACTCATCCGATGATGAAGAAGAAGAAAATGATAAGAACTCCAATCATGCGGGTTTATGTCTTATGGCACTCTCCGACGAGGAATCCGACCACGAAAGCTTTGAGGTAAACTTTGAAAATTTTCTGTCCAAGTTTGACTCTCTATCCAAAACCAAAACTCGGAAGATTTTCAAAAGATTGACTATTGAGCTTAATCAAAGCCTTTCCGAAAATGATCATCTTAAATCACGTGTCACTGAGCTTGAGTCTAAACTCGAGGAAGCCACGAGAGCCAAAATAAGGCTTGAAACAAAAGTGGGAGAGTTAAATACTTCATAAAAAATACAAGCTTGAATACTGTCGGGTAGTTTTGACAGGATCATTCCTCATGAAATAAGTCCATATATATGATTGAAAATATGAAAAAATGTGTTTTATTCCTTAAATAGATCTTACTAAGCCTTACTAAAATAATTTGATTAAAGTTTGCTAAAATGCACTGAATAAGTTATATTTTGAGAGTAAAACAACGATAATACTATATATGAACTTTATTTTTGTTTTAATCCAATTTAGTGAATTTTCTCTTGATTGCTTGAGTTTCTTCTTGGCCCCCCTACGAGCGAATCCCGAGTCCGCCCTCGAAACACTTGCATTAAAGTGAAGACTAGTGCGTCTAATATCGTCAGTGATCATAAATAAATGTCTTAAAAAAGAGTAAAAAAATGTTTGGGAATTACGAAATAGGACAACTTTTTTTTATTTTTTAAGACATGAGTAATTATTGTCAAGTTTTGAAAATACTACTATCTCCGTTCTCATATGAGTAGTATTTTCAAAACTTGACAATAATTACTCATATTTTAAAAAATAAAAAAAAATTGTCCTATTTCGTAATTCCCAAACATTTTTACGCTTTTTTAAGACATTTATTTATGATCATTGACGATATTAGACGCACTAGTCTTCACTTTAATGCAAGCGTTTCCAGGGCGGACTTGGGATTCGCTCGTAGGGGGGCCAAGAAGAAACTCAACCAATCAAGAGAAAATTCACTAAATTCGATTAAAACAAAAATAAAGTTCATATATAGTATTATCGTTGTTTCTCTCAAAATATAACTTATTCAGTGCATTTTAGCAAACTTTAATCAAATTATTTTAGTAAGGCTTAGTAAGATCTATTTAAGGAATAAAACACATTTTTTCATATTTTCAATCATATATATGGACTTATTTCATGAGGAATGATCCTGTCAAAACTACCCGACAGGATCCGTCGTCCGACTGCCTATGTTTGAGGTGTTCAAGCTTGTTTTTTTAATTATTTGTAGATTATTTACACCAAATTTTAGTTTGCAATTCAACCGGGAAGTTAGTTAAATAAATTATTGAAAAACACTACGCCAAAATGTATTAAAAAGCGCAGTGTTTGTCCATAATTTATCTAGTTGACTTCCCAATTGTAGTTCAAGCTGAAACTTGGTGTATATAATCTACATACACATAATGAAAAACATGGTTACAAGATTTAATAAAAAAATTCTACTCGAAAGCTTCTCAAATAGAGGCTTCTATTGGATAATTCTTATCTGATATAATTTTTTCTGATTACTTCATGTAATAATACTAGTAAATGTCTGGTCCCTGTATATTTTATAATCATCCAAGTCTGATCTAGTCTAGTCTGATCTGAGACTAAAAACAGTCTAAGTTAAAGCATTTTTGGAATTATAAAAGATAAACATTTTTTTGATGATACTATAAAAGACATACATTGACAAGAGAGATTGCATCTTTTTCTTTAAATTGAAACAAAACAAAATCATTATTCCTATGCCATTGATTACTACTCCCCCGTCCCGAATTGTAAGGCGCTTTACGGTTTATAATGTTTGACTGACGATAAAGCAAACGGATCCCGGTCCTCACTCTTCACACAAATTAATTTTAGAAAATAAAAATTACATATTCAAAAACTACATTAAAAGTTTTAAAAAGTCGCCCAAGGTCTGAAGTAATGAAAGCCGACTTCGCCTTCTCCTCAGACTCGATGCCTTGATTCAGTGGCCTAGAATAACCGACCGAGACCTCCTCGCCTTCCTTGTCACCGACGCCTTGCTTCCGTACCCGAGAGAACACCGACTTTGACCTCCTCTCCTTCCTCGTCTGAACAAAGACTGGCGCTTCATAAAGAAGGCGTCCAAAGCAACAAAACCAAAGACGCTTAACCGGCACCGCTCCTCGTCGCAAGAACGACATTGGACGATCGAAACCCTAGCGGCGGTCAAACCCTAGAAAAGAATATCTCCATAATTGCTTTACATGTGCAAGAGGAGTAATTCTACTATTAACAGCATACATTGACAAGAGAGATTGCACCTTTTTCTTTAAATTGCAACAAAACAAAAGATCATTCCACTAATGTTGATTAATACTCCATCTATATCTTCCTAAAAAATACTCCCTCTGTCCCGAATTGTAAGATACTTTACGGTTTATGATATTTGACCGACGATAAAGCAAGCAGATTCCTGTCCACACTCAAATTAATTTTAAAAATAATAATTATATATTCAGAAACTATAATAAAAATTTTATAAAGTCGCAAAAAACATGAATCAAATTTCAATATATAAAATAAGAGATTAAAAGATTGATTAAGTGAATACGAAAAATATGACTTAGAGAGCATATTCCTCCTGAACATTGATTTAACCCCAACTTGGAAAACGGGCCACCAGAATTGGCAGGCAGCAACAATATCTCCTCCATTCTCGCGATTCATATGCAGAAGCCATTGCTTCATCTTTTTCCAGGTTTGTCCCCGACTTCCTTCAATGCGTGTTCACAGATAGTTAGTTGATGAAAATTTCTCTGATTGCAAATATTCCTAATTAATTAAGGCAGTTGGACGAGAAGTTCAGATCTGAGAGGAATATTGCATAGTTCTCTAGTAAAAAATCATATTTTCTTCATCTATTAATGGGCAGTTTATCATGTAGTGAAAACTGATAGGGACGAATTCATTTAAATAATCCCAGCTATGCATTATTTTAAAATAATACCATTGCAAAAAGTATTGCGTCATCGCTCCAGAACTGAATACGTAGTATTACCAATTGTGGCCGGGTCAAATAATTTAAGGGAGTGTTTGGAGAAGATTTATCCAAGAATGGGGACAATTTTGTAAGAGTCTTGTAGAGCAATGTCATCATATTTGAGATTATTTTAAAAGTCATGTAAGAGTGTTTGGAACCAATTCTGTTTCCAAAAAACTATTTGTACCCACTATTGTACCCACTTCTGTACTCATCATGTCTGCGAGGAGTTTTCTTCGTCCGTAAATCCCGATAATAGACAAAAATATGTCTATGAAGACATGGTGGGTACAATAGTGGGTACAAGAAGAAGCTCCCTTATGTTTCTGCATCTTTTTTAAAATAGAAGCAGAATTAGGATGTTTTTACTTGGACTGTAATTTGCCCAGATCAGATCAGACCAGACCAGACCAGTCCAGACCAGACCAGACTTGGATAGTTATAAAAATACAAAGAAACCAGACCTTACCAGACCAGACCAGACCAGACCAGATCAGACCAGACCAGACTAAACCAGCAAGTTACAGTCCAAGTAAAAACATCCTTAGAATCAGTTTTCAGAAGCTGGTCACCCCCCGCTTCTATAAAAACTGATTCTCAGGGTAAATTAGAGCACCAAAATCACTTATGCACTTTCACCCAAAATTCCAACTTCAGGGAGCAGAAGCAGTTTTAAGAATCAGATCCAGACACCCTCTTAGGAGGTGTTTGGAGTGATTCTGCTTCTTTTTTTTAAAACAGAAGCAGAATTAGAATCAGTTTTCAGAAGCTGATCTCTCCCAACTTCTAAAAAATCTGATTCTAGGAGTAAATTAGAGCACCAGAAGTACTTCTGCACTTTTACCCAAACATTTCAATTTCTCCTTCCTGAAGAAGTAGCAGAAGTGGTTTTAATAATGAGATTCAAACACCCCTTGAAATAAAAGCGAGCTCTGCGGGCTACATAAAAAATGAAAGAATCTTTGGTAAAAAAACAAATAAGAGAAAATTAATAAAAAATGAAAGAATCTAAGCTAAAAAAACTTAAGAAAAAATTAATTTATCTTAGGCTGGGACCCATCATAGATCTGCCGCTTAGCTTTCCTAAATTATAAATTGTGTATTTTTTACTTGTTGGACCCATTCCTTGTAACTTGTACTGATAAGGAACATCGATCTGCTCATGCTCATGCTCATGCTCATGCCCATAGTAGCTAAAATATATGGATAAAGCCATTAAGTATCTTTTTAGTTAATTAATTTGTCCCAAAGTAATTGCTATTTTAGGAATTGAACGTGTATTATGTACTAATCTCCCAAAAACTAGAATGTTGAATTTTTACTGGGATATACTAGCTTTTTGCCTCTTCAAACTTGGTCATTTTTGAGTGAAATGTATTATGAGAGAGTAAATAGAGTGTAATTGATGCTGGTAGGTATGAAAAAGAGATAACATTAAGCAGATATTAATTATTCTAAAGAAAAAACCAAGTCTTAGATTTAAGAAAATACAGAAAGTTGGCAAAAATTTAGTATGACAATGGATCAATGAACATTTTGCAGCATACTATCGTATGTACTTTAGAGAATCAGCATGTCATTCTTTAATGCATTATCCTATATTCATTCATTAACTTTAGAGAATATATAAAAAGAGGTACAAGAGGGACCATAGTTAAAAAATGTAAGAGGATGAAATTGGAATTATGTCATGACAAACTACTTTGCAAAAGTGACATTTTGTTAGATGCTTTTAATGTCATGCCAAACTACATTGAAGTTTAAACTGTCCTGCAAATTTGGTCAGTTCAAATTTTCATATTACATTTTTAGAATATTATTAAGGGATAAGGGTCAGATAGGGCCTCGAACTCGAAAAAAAATGTCAAATAAGGTCATATTTAGGATGCTCTGTCCGGCCGACGCCATTTGGGGCGGTTCCAGATGCCATTTTTTGATGAATTTTTTTGAGCATCTTCCTCATTAAGTCTAGTTTACCCATACCAAATTTCAGCTAAAAATTCCACCGGGAAGGTAGTCAAATAATTTTTTGAAGATAATTGCGAAGTTAAACAACCCCGTACATTTCGGAAAATCATTTGACTACCTTCCCGGTTGCATTTTTAGGTGAAATTTGGTATGAGTAAACTAGACTTAATGAGGAAGATGCTCAAAAAATTTCATCAAAAAATTCCATCGGGAACCACCCCAAATGGCGTCGGCCGGACAGAGCATCCTAAATATGACCTTATTTGACATTTTTTTTCGAGTTCGAGGCCCTATCTGACCCTTATCCCTATTATTAATATAAGCTAATGTTTTATTAGCAAATAGTCAAAAAAGAAATGGTGCAGATGTTTTTATTTCCAAAAACTTTCTCATTCTGCTGAGGAAATCACTTTTTTGGTTAGTTTGTAAGAAATTGAGTTTGTTTTTGTTCGTATTTTTGTCTAAATATTGCTAACTGAATAAGGATTAGGCAAAACTCATACTCGCTCTGTCCATATCTGCTGCACAGTGCACACTACCTTTTCCGCCCTGTGCATGTTTAAAATGTGTGCCAAGTCAATTTGAGACACTAATTAGATACAGGACAAGTAATTTTTAATTTTAGGGTAATTTTTTTACTGACACAATCAATTCCCGATACTAATTTAGAGAAACACGACACTAATTTTAGGATTTGTTACTAACACAAGTAGCAATGGTCAACTGTATGTTAACAATTACTCCCTAATAACTTATGGCCATTGTCATTGGACTGTTTGGAATTGTTCACTTGAACTTATTTCAAACTCTACTAAGATCAGAATATACCTTATTTAAAGTTTTAAAGTTTTAAACAATTAGTCAAAGAAGACAAAGAAGACTTAAATAGACTGGATAGGATAAGACTTAAATAATGTTAAGACCCGAGATTCCATCCTAAAAGGTCAACCTGATAGGAAGAGTAGCCCAAAGCCTTATATGGTATTTAAGAGAAAAACTGTCAAATAGGCCCCCCTACTAATACAAAAAAGTCAATTAAGTCCCTGAACTCAAAAAACACTCAATTAAGCCCACAAACTATAAAAAACGAGGCAAAACAGTCCTTTTAGCAGGTAATTAAGCGGCTAAAAAGAGATAAGGAAAAAAGGAAAGAAAGAGAAAAAGATAAAAAGAAAATGTAAAAGCATGCCACATCACTTGCCACACATGCAACTTAACTGGGAACGGTTAATATCCTGCTAAAAGGACTGTTTTGCCTCGTTATATTTAGTTCGTGGGCTTAATTGGATGTTTTTTGAGTTCGGGGGCTTAATTGACTTTTTCGTATTAGTAGAGGGGCCTATTTGACACTTTTCCCGGTATTTAATTGTTTTATAGTTTTCCGGTGTGGGACAAATGCTTTAACACGCCTCCTCAGCCCGAACCGGGTTGGACAATATCAGGGTGTATAAACGGGCCAAACAAACCCTTAACAAGCTACCCTTAATCATGGGTGCTAAACAAGCCGTCAAACCACAACGAAATTGGCTCTGATACCATGTTAAGACTCGGGGTCCCATCCTAAAAGGTCAACCTGATACGAGGAGTAGCCCAAAGCCTTATATAGTGTTTAATTGTTTTATAGCTTTCCGGTGTGGGACAAATGCTTTAACAAATAACAACAAAACAGACATAATATCAAATCGTATCAAACGAGTTGAAATCATACCGGACTTGATCAGACTAGCCCAGACCAAACCCCAGTTCAGGCGACGCTAATTCAGATTACACTAGCAAATTTCTGTTCGGATAAACAAACTGTTTGGTAATTTTTCCTTCAAATAAAAAATTACTCCGTTTCATTTTTGTCTGATGGGTAGTTCCTTGATGAATTCTTCTTACTAGAGGAGGCAATGGAAGATCCACAACCTCAAAAATTACGTGAAAAGATCGATGCCTATAAAACAATGGTATGGGAGGCTTATAGAAGCAAGCCAATCTCAATATGGATTCTGCTACTCCTTAGTTCAGCATCTATGCTAGTTGCATTTCCCGCTTCCAGCCTCTTGTCCCGCCTTTATTTTGCCAATGGCGGGAAGAGCAAATGGATTATTTCATGGGTTGCGGTTGCGGGTTGGCCCCTCACCGCCCTCATCTTGGTCCCCATGTACTTTTTTCTGAGAATACATCCCACTCCATTGGACCTCAAGTTGATCATCTCTTATGTTGTGTTGGGATTTTTAAGTGCTGCTGATAATCTCATGTATGCTTATGCCTATGCATACCTCCCAGCTTCAACTGCTGCTCTTATTGCATCCACATCGCTGGTTTTTTCTGCACTTTTCGGGTTCCTTTTAGTG
Source organism: Cuscuta epithymum (assembly GCA_945859915.1). NCBI lineage: Eukaryota > Viridiplantae > Streptophyta > Magnoliopsida > Solanales > Convolvulaceae > Cuscuta > Cuscuta epithymum. The sequence continues at coordinate 3,360,179 of CAMAPF010000034.1, forward strand.
AAAAACAAGATGAATGCGTCTATTATTAACTCGATCGTGATCATCACTGCTGCCATGGTCATTGTTGCACTGGATTCTAACTCCGACAGATACGGGTACATTACTAGCCATGAATACGCAATGGGGTTTGTGTGGGATATTGTGGGCTCTGCCCTTCACGGGCTGATATTCGCTCTGTCGGAGCTGATCTTTGTTAGACTGCTCGGCAGGAGATCTTTCCATGTCGTGTTGGAACAACAGTTAATGGTTTCGCTCTTTGGGTTCCTCTTCACGACGATCGGGATGGTCGTGACAGGCGGTTTCCGGGGTATGAAATCCGAGGCGGCGACTTTTGTGGGCGGGAAGTCTTCGTACTATCAAGTGATCGTTTGGTCCATTTTAACCTTCCAATTCGGTATTCTTGGAAGCACGGCGGTTGTGTTTATCGCGTCCACCGTGCTCGCGGGTGTCCTGAATGCTATAAGAGTGCCGATCACAAACATTGCTGCGGTTGTGTTGCTGAGTGACCCTATGAGTGGTTTCAAGATCATTTCTTTGATAATTACATTTTGGGGATTTGGCTCTTATATATACGGCAGCTACCCAATGAAGAAAGATTCATCCTCCCACAATGAAAGCAGAGAAACAAGAGAAGCCAGCAATTGAAAGATATATCATATATACTAGTATATACTTGTATTCTGATTCATAATTTATGATAGGCCAATGATAAACCTTATGTCTTTTCCACTTTGTGCTATGGCACCATTCTTAGAAGCACACCTAGTATTTTTTTTTTGGAGAGGGCTCCTCCACTATAGTGTATTATTACTAGTGCAATCATGAGTGTAAGTTATTGATATTGTTTTCGAAAAAAAATAGGAAAATAATGAAACAACATATGTACTTGGGATAATTACTCTTAGCCCCTGAGGTTATGTCATCATGAAGGCAACCTTGCATTTTCAAAAATATATTGATTACCCTCTAAGTTTGGATCATTCTCATTCTTTGCCCCTCACATTAATATTTGTTAAATCAAATTTGATATAACTCTTATATTCAATGAAAATTGTTTATAAAATTAAATTTTAGATTAAAACACAAATTATAATCATATTTATATTTATTATTGTTAATCATTATTTTTCTACTTAGCTACTCCATTGTGGAATAAATATTATTGAGAGTAGTTAAGGGAAAATACTCACAAGTACTATGTAAGATATAAAATATCATGAATTTCAATACTTCTATTTTAGAAAATTAAATATCATTCAATCTTATAAAACTAATAGACTCTTTATTGTAAAAAAAAATTGTGAAGATAGAATCATTACAAATTAGTAACAGAGTAAATAAAATATTAAAATATTTAAATAAATCAAAATCTATGTTATTTTAGGTCTTAGATTGATAGATTTCAATTATTTAGCTCCTATACTGATACATTCTATATTTTAGGTCGCCTATTGATGCTTTACCTATCTTTTAGGTCATAAAATGTTGAAATTCCTTTTTTCTTGGTATTTCTTATTTGCTGCACATGAAAGAAATGTCATTAAGAATAATTCAACCGGATGAATTTCAAATACTTTATTCATGATGAAGAAGTGCCTATAATTTTGACAACACATTTTTAAATAACTTTCTTTGATATATCCCAACAATATTACTCGTGAATTTTCCCCTCAACTACTCACATTAATAGTTATTCCACGATCGAGTAACTAGTTGAAAACCAAACTGGCAGGAAGGTTAAAACCCTTAGGACTGATAACGAGTTAGAGTTCTGTAATAAGGAGATGGATAAGCTGTGTGTCGATTGTGGGATAAAAAGGAACAAAACTGGTCTTATACTCCCCAACAGAATGGGATAGCTTAAAGAATGAATAGGTCTCTGTTAGATAAGGTTAGAAGCATGTTAGCTACCTCTAGTTTGCCTAAGAAATTCTGGGGCGAAGCAGTTACTACTGTTGCCTATTTGGTTAATAAGTCCCCGTCTGTCCCTCTTGGTGGTAAGTGTCCTGAAGCCGTCTATATCGGTAAGCCTCTTGATCTGTCTAACCTTCGGGTGTTTGATTGTGCAGCATATGCACATCAACATGTTGACAAGTTGGATCCTTGGTTTAAGAAATGTGTCTTCCTAGGTTATCCAGAGGGGGTAAAGGGTTACAGGCATTATTCTAAAACTCGCTAGGCACTAGTCAGGCGGTTGAGGGGCGCCTAGCGCCTAGGCGGCCGACTAGGCCGATTTTTTGGCCGACTAGGCCGATTCGGCCTCTACGGTTAAGGCCGCCTAGGCCAATTAATCGGCCCGCCTAGGCCGATTTTTAGAACAATAGTTACAGGTTATGGGATAGGAACCAGGTAGGCTTTAAGGAGGTCCTTAGCAGAAATGTAGTGTTTAATGAAACTGATTTTCCTTGCATGACCAAGTCTGTTTCTAATCTTGAGTCTAGGTCTGATAGTACTCCTAGTGAGGTGGAGTCTATTCCTGTTACTGCTAGTCCTTTATCTGTTGATCCTATTATTACTGATGAAAGTGTTATGCATAATTCTGATTCCTCTGAGCATGATAGTCCCACCACCTCTAGTGAGGTGGAGCATTTACATGATAATGAGCATGATTTGCATGATATGAGTGCTAAATCTGATTTTCATGATAACAGTAATTTGCATGAGTTGCAGGTGGAGCCTAGTAGTGATGATTTGCATGATTATCAACTTGCTAGAGATAGAAGTAGAAGGACCATCAGGAGAATTGCTGATAATATGCCTGATTATGCTTTCATTGTGCATGATACTTCTATGCTTGCATTTTCTGTGTTTGAATCCCTAGAGCTGAATGAACCCAAGACCTACCGTGAAGCCTTAGGTTCTAAAGAGTCTCAGAAATGGATTTGTGCCATGAAAAGTGAGATAGGAACCAGATTTGGACCCTTGTACCTAGACCCCCCAACTGTTCGCTAGTTGAGTGTAAGTGGTTGTTTATAAGGTTAAGGAAGAACCTAGTGATGTTAGGTTTAAGGTTATGTTGGTTGCGAAAGGGTTTACTCAAAAAGAGGGGGTAGATTATGCAGAAATCTTTGCTCATGTTGTTAAATTCACCACTATTCGTATGATGCTTGCTTTAGTTGCTCACCATGACTGGGAAATGAAGCAAATGGATGTAACTACTGCATTATTGCATGGTGAATTGGACAAAACAATTTATATGACCCAGCCTGAGGGCTTTGTGGATCCCAAGAGAAGTGAGTATGTCTGTTTGCTTAGGAAGACATTGTATGGCCTGAAGCAATCCCCTAGGAAATGGGACATTAAATTTGATAAATGCATGATATCTTTAAAGTTCCAAAAATCTGTTTGTGATCATTGCCTGTATTTCAAAAATACTTCTTTTGTGCCTGTATTTTTGTTACTCTGTGGGGATGACATGCTGGTAATTAGTCCTTCTCTGAATGCTATTAAAGATGTGCAAAAATGCCTTTGTGCGAATTTTGCCATGAAAGACCTAGGTGATGCCAAGAGGATCCTAGGCATAAACATTGTTAGGGATATGAGTAAACGTACTCTTACTTTGAATCAGATTTCTTACATAGAAAAAGTTTTGAGTAAATTCAATATGTTATTTGCTTTTCCTATTAATGTTCCTATGGCATCTCACTTTGTGTTAAGTAAGGACCAATCTCCCAAGACTGCTCCTGAAATTGAGAAAATGAAATATGTGCCCTATTCCAGCGCAATAGGGTCGGTTATGTATCTTATCTTTAGCACTAGACCTGATATTGCATATGCGGTTAGTTGCTTGAGTAAATGTCCAACCCCGGTTTGCCCCATTGGAATGCTCTCAAGTGATTGCTTAGATATCTGATATCTACTGTGAAGCATGGATTAATTTTCTCTAAATGTGCTAGTAGTATTGAATTGATTGGTTATGTTGATTCTAACTATGCAAATGATAGAGATGACAGGAAGTCGGCCACTTCTTATGTTTTTACTTTGTGTGGCTCTTGCATTAGTTGGAAGTCTTAACTGCAGCCATTTGTGGCCCTTTCTACCACTGAGTCTGAGTATGTTGCAGCCAAAGAAGCGTTTAAGGAAGCCATCTGGCTCAAATGCCTTGTCTCCAAAATTGGGTTTCTCAAACAGGGAGTTACCATTTTCTCGGATAGCCAATCGGCTATCCAACTTTGCAAAAAACCTGTATTTCATGATAGAACTAAACATATTGATGTTAGGTTCCATTTCATACGTGATATTGTTGATGCAGGTGGAGTCAAGCTGTGCAAGATCCAGTCCGAGTTTAACCCCGCGGATATGGGTACCAAGTGTCTTTCTGCTGAGAAGCACTTGTCCTGTAAACGCGTATTAAACTTTCACTGTGGATAACTGTGGGTTGCCTAATAAAGTGTTTGCCCGTTTTAACGGTTGATATTCCGGGTGACCCGGCGATGATGAGTCTCCTCACAACCTGTTTTGCTACTCTACACCACTAAGGACTAATAAGGTGGAGAATGTTGGAGGTATTGGTCCTACCAAGGCCTCCCTTCCATTTTATTATTTAGGCTTGTGCCCCATGTTTACTCCCACCTTGATTCCCTGAGTTGAAATCACTCAATGGTGTCCTGTTGACTTACCTGGAATCAGCCCCATTGCTTGTTGTCCGCTGCACCCTTTGTTTGTCTTGACTTATACCCGTGAGTGTCCTTCACACCCGTGAGTGTCCTTCACACCCGTGAGTGTCCTTGTTATTTCTGCCTATGACTTATCAATAGGCTAGAAGCCTATTACATAGTCAACACTCCTCCTCTTTGTGAAATAAGCCTGCGAGAGAACTTCCTTGTGCAGTGTCTTCCTTCCTTTCCCCTTGTGTGAGACAGTGAGAGTTTCTTAGTGGAGTGAAGAAGAGTGACTAAACATGGGAGATGGTCAGATGGAGTTGACCTAGCCCTAGAGTGGTGTGTGTGAGTTTAGTATAGAAGGTTGGAGACCTTAGCCGGAGATCAGGAGATAGGGGTGGACTCGGGCCGGGCCAACCGGCCCGGAACCGGACCGGCCCGCTACTGTGCGGGCCCGGACCGGCCCGGTCAACCGGTTCGTGCACCGGTTCGGGCCACCCGGCCCGGTGGGATGGCGGTCCGGGCTCGGGCCCTGATTTTGGTGAACCGGCCTGGCCGGTTCGGGCCCGGTTCGGGCCGGATTTTAATTTTTTTTTTTTTTTTTTTTGAAATTTTTTTAAGTTTTGGGTTGGATTAGGTATTTTGGGCCATTTGAGGTGGTTTGGGGTGGTTTGGGGGTGAGGGGGAGGGGTAGGGGGTTAAAAAGGAGAACCAAAAAAAAAAAAAAAAAAATAGACCGGTTGGCCCGGCCCGGCCCGGTTTGGCCCGGAACCGGAACCGGAACCGCCCACCGGCAGTTCGGGCCCGGGCCCTAGTTTTCTGGCCCGAGGCCCGGCCGGGCCCAGGCCCGAACCGGGCCCGAACCGGCCCGAGTCCACCCCTATCAGGAGATGGATACGATCCCAACAAAGACATTCAAATAAAGACACCAAAATCACCTTTTTGATATAAAAAAACAAAAAAAATCCCAAAGGAAAACCAGCCTAAAACACAACCTATTTTTCAAATAGGACTAACATTTTTTTCCTTGTAAAATAGAATTGAACTCTTTCATTTTTAATATAGGGAGCTTTTATTATTTTATTCTCTGTAGGATTATTAAATATTCTTTTTTTGAAAATCATACACTTGGTGCGAGTTTTTGTGACTATTGTACATGTTTTCTTTTAGCAATTTCTTGAAATAAGGACGTAGCATTATGCTATTATGTATATCCATATTTAACAGACAAATGTTGAAATGTGTATATGAATATTTATATAGAGTGGGTAGCTTACAAAACCATCATCCATGCCAATCAACTTATATTCACCACGAAAAGATCAAGTCATGTAAAATAGGTAAAAACGAAAAGATGGAAATGGTCCAGGTTGAATTACATCACATTTATGAGATGAAGGAACAAGATCTTCAAGCTTCTTCCCAATAAAAATATCAATTCCTGAAACCGTTCAGCCCCGTCCTTGCCAGTTTTTGTAATGGTGATCTCAGTAACACCGTTCAGCCCCGTCCTTGCCAGTTTTTGTAATGGTGATCTCAGTAACATATGGAGTAGAAAAATGGAAAAGATTACACATTACACAACCGATTCATTTCAGAAAACCCACTTGATATATACTCCCTCCGTCCACGAAAGAATGTCCTATTTCGACTTTTCATATACTCCCTCCGTCCCAATATAAAAGGCACATTTGCGTTTGGGGAGTTTTTAAGGGTGAACACTGTTTGAACACTGTTTGGCACTGTTTTGTTTGCCAAAAGGGGAAATGTGCCTTTTATATTGGGACGGACCGAAAAGGAAAGTGTGCCTTTTATATTGGGACGGAGGGAGTATTAAGGAAACAAATTTGACTTCACATTGTAGCGACACTGTTTGACATTGTTTTGCATTGTTTACTGTTTGGTATAGATTTGTTTACCAAATAAGGAAGTCAAAGAAGTAGAACAATTATTTAGGGACTTTCATTTTGGGAAAGTTGGGCATAAACGAGATCAACGGGAGTATTACATAAAATGTGTTCCCAACGGGATCAACGGAAATCCGAACCGGACGGAATAGAATGACATTATTCTTATCCCACTAGATGTCGAGCTAGCCACCGAGTGACCAGTACAAAAAAAATCCTTAATGTTTAAAGCATTTTGTAAATTTGGAGTGAGCCAACAAGTATTAAATATCGGACCGCATCACACAATGTAGCCGCGGGCGGCGGCGGAATCGCAACGGATCACTATACAGGTGTTTTTTCGAATCGCAAAAGAAACCCGCAACGTTAACGGGGCCGCATCACACCGCATCCGGCCACAAAGGCAACGCATCCGGCCTCCATCCCATCTTGAGGGAAAATGAATATATTTCATGGTACTGCGGCCGAAATAAGCATCGCACTAGGCCCCAGGGGCGGACCGTAGTACAGACCCAGGGGGGTTACCGCCTCTCCAACAATTTTATTTTTTAGTGTGTATATATATAAGAAAAATAATTTTCGCCTCCTCAGAAAATAATTTTCGCCATCAAAAAATATTTTGAACCCTCCCAACATGAATTTCCTGGGTCCGCCCCCGGCACTAGCCGCATTGGTCATAACCATAATGACCACAATCACTATTTAAAACCTTGAGAGTTGAGCCTAATTTGACTCTACCCAGATCCTCCCATGGATCCAGGTTTTCATAAACTGTTCGGAGCCCTAAGTTTTAATACTAGTACTAGATAAGAACATAGGATCGGAACTCAGAGTTTTAGGGGTAGCTGATTGACGAGCACTTTGTCGTAGTGTGCCTCAAATTAAATTCACTACTAAGGGCTAATACTGTAGTATAGCGTAGTAGAGTTCTTATCCACAGGGAAAGGAGTTTTTTGCGTATGTGTAACCGTAATAAATAAAAGTAAACGGACGGGGGAATTGGATATTTTGATAATTGAGAAAGCAAATAAAATACTTAAATGAGTGAAATAAAATACCAAAGGTAATTAGTCTTGATTTTGCTTTTATCCACTTAATGAAATGTTCGTCGATCCCGGTTATATCTTTAACTATCTTCCTCTCGAATACTCAATCGAGGAGTATATCCAGTTCATCGAGGGTAGTTATTAATAACGAGACGCATTCATTAATAAAACCTACTACCGAATTAATATAGAACACGCGTCGTATATTTATTCAATAGTAACAATAAATTCAAGATGTTTTAGTAATAAATCCAAGTTTACATTCAATTATACCCGGAGTATAATTTAGCAAGTTACTTCCAAGTTAACCGGTTACTCTAGCTGATATGGCAATTCATATATTTGATTTTTATTCTTTTTAATTTCTTTTTCTTTCTTTAGTTCTTTCTCTACCTTTTATCGTGTTTTTATAGTTATTTTTTAGTTATTTTTTAGTTTTTTTAAATTTTATTATCAAAATATGCTTCAAATATACTCCGGGTATCTTTTTACATAATTCAACAGATTTAATCAATTCAATCACTTCAACCAACACTTTATCGGTAATTCAAATATATTGGTGTATCTATCTCAAAGACCGGGTCCTAGAACCGACGTCTTGATCTAATGATCGGCCGGCTCGCCCATACCCTTCTAGCATAGTGATCTCATAATACAGCAGGCTCTCATCGCCTCATCTTCATGTTTTGACCAGCTCTTCAGCGCCGATCTCATAATTTTACGACCGGCCCCTAAGTGTTGTCTTCATGATCTTATGATCGGGACAACCCATCTCCTTTCAGGATGGCGACCATCGTATTTATATATTCTGACCGACCCCTCACCTAATTTCATCACCTTCTCCATGAGTTCGGTGTTATTCCAAGTTCTCCAACAGTTTCTGTGATACTATGAGTGCTACCAATATTTGTGCGCTTTTCACTCTCGCATGAAGCACATTGCATTGATTTTTAATTTTTGCGTGAACAAATACAAAAAATAGGTCTTCACGTCGTTCAGGTTCTTATCAAGGATCAACTTGTTAATTCTCTCACTAAACCATTGGCTCGATCAACAATTATTTCTAACTCATCGAACCAAACTCGGTATTCTTCCCGGACCTCTTTCGCAGGGGGGTGTTACTACTTATTCATGACATTATCAGTTGTACCTATGTTCATCTCTACAAACTAGTTATCTACGTAATATTTAGGATACTATCCGTATATAGTGGATCTACTAATTAACTACTTTGTTGGATATATAATGACTAGTCTTTGTACTGCACAAGTGTGCCTGAATGTACGAGAACATTTTATTTTATTAATCCCTACGTAGTATCATTTGATAAAATAAAACAGTGCACCAAGAAATTCGTTTGATGTATCAGCTCCCAGAATGGGCATCCTCCATTATTGTGCACTTAGGTGCACGTGAATGTAGGAGTCCTTTTCTTGGCCTGGGCCGACGCATCACGGGTCGCTTAACTGTTCTTTTTCTTCTTCCCAATCCCGTGCCCGTCGTTTCACAGCTTTGAAGCTTCAACTGGCTCGTAAACTACTGAAGCCCGTACCTTCCGTTTTTTATCATCAAAAACATGTCTCTATTCATATCAAAAGATTCGGGATCATTACATCAAGCAAAGGGAAAATAAAACAGACACCAACTGAAACTCCAACAACTACGACTGTAACCTTATGGTGAGACTTTGAGACGGTCACAACGGAGAGAGACAAAAAACTAATGTAACGGGCTTGACACAGCCAAAACTATTCCCATAGATCCAACCATACCCAATGACATAAAGAGAGGCAAAAAACTCAAACAAACTGTCAAACCCAACAACAAAAATGGACGCAAGAAAATAAATAACAAATAGATAAAACTACAAGAAAAACGTCCACGAACTCTAGCACCTCGTGCATCCCATGGTGGTGGTTTAGAAGGAGGTCGTATCACTGGTACCATGCTAATTGATCATTTGATCCTCCATGACCTTTGGCTGCCAAAGACCACGCATCAATCCTCCGTCCCTGCATAACCAAACTCATCCCTGCTCCGTGTGAACAGAGTAAGCGGATAGGCGGCGCCGATCTTCTCCAAAGACGATAGCAACGCCGCATCCTCGAACCTTGATCACAGCGCCGATCTCCTCAAGCCATGATAGCAAATCTGCCCTCCTCCACCGATCTCCGCCCTCCGCGTCTGACCTGGACTCCAGTCCAGCACCAGCGACCAAGGGATAACAAAGTCGATCTTCGACAAAGTCGAAATCGGAAAAACGTTCCAGCGGCCGACATAGTCAAAGCCCTAGAGAGAAAAACTCGTGATCGCTCTACCTTAGCCAAAAGCAGACCACTGCTCCGCGGCCAGATATGCGAACAAGAACTACCGAACTTCGATCAATATGATCGAATTCGGAAAAAACCCTAGAGGCGGCTGCCCTAGGAGAAACAATCTGCGCCCCCCGAAATAGGAGATGTTACACCATCGATTGTCCCTTTCGCACAGGGGCAACAATCTTTCTCGGTATCAATCTTATACGGGCTTCTCAGCCTCTATCATTCCCCGTACCTTCCATTATAAAATTGGGGGTATATATCGTTCAACTTTGCTAGGCTGTTTTTTTTGTATCTGTGAATTCTGTCTATAGACAAAATTGACAGTTAAACGACTATATAACGGTAGAATTAAATTATATAGCTAGATCAATTGGTTTGTGTTGATGACTAGTTAAATGCCAAAATCAAGGATTTAACACAGTGATGCTATATAGTAGGATATATTATACAGAGGAAATGTCAATTGAGTACATCATCTTGTATGAGGTGGAGTTAAGAACACATTATATTGCATTTGACATTCGTTAGTATATAAACTCAGTTATTTCGTGTTAGTTGAGTACACTTATAGGATTAACACGTGGATGTGGATAAGTTGGCTAATGGAATGCTGAGTAAGAAACGATTTTGGACCAAGGTTATGGCGCCGATCTTCACAAAGTCGACCAAAAAGGGAAAATTGATTTTCGGAGGTCGACCTGCGAGGGACGTCAGCCAACAGGGGTGCATCAACTAAGAGGAAGTCGACTTGCCGGGGACTGACGTCGACCAAAGGTCTGGGGCTGGCGTCAACCTTCAGGAAGTCAACGTATTAGCATTCTATTAGCCAACTCGATCATATTAACGTGTTAATCTAACGTAGGCCTGTACTCGGGCCGGGTGGCCCGACCCGGAACCGGCACTGTTCCGATCTTTGCCCGACCTGGTGGCCCGATCAGTGACCAGTTCGGGTAGGCCCGACCCGCTGGGGCTCCGGTCTGGGCTCGACCCCCTCAAAACGTGAACCGGCCCTGCCGGTTCGGCCCGGTTCAGGCCATTTAAATTTTTTCTTTTTTTTGTTTTTTGAATTTTTTTTAAGTTTTTGGGTTGGGCCGGGTATTTTGGGTCATTTGAGATGATTTGGGATGGTTTGGGTGTGAGGGGGGTAGGGGTTAATTAGGAAAAGGCAAAAAAAAAAAAAATTGAACCGAGGCCTAGCCCGACCCGGGTTGGTTCCGGGCCTCCCCTTTCATGAACCGAGGCCAGGCCGGGCCCAGACCGGCCCGAGTCCACCCCTAATCTAACGAGTGTATTCAATTAACACTAAAAAATCAAGTTTTTGTACTTAAGAAGATCAAATACAATATAATGCACTCTTTACTCCACCTCATAGATATTGATGTGCTTAATTGACATTTAGGTCACTTACCTCATATTATACATGATGACTGATGATAATACTTAACTACTCGAAAAGTCGAAATGCAATTTTCCCCGAGAAGGAAATGCCAAAGGGGATAAGTGATTTTATTCAATGGCAAAGGAATTGTTCCCACAAGCTATAAGAAGGTTAGCAATTAAGCACATAATTATCTTTTTAAAATTACGAAAAAAAGTAACTTTAATCTGGTGGCGCAGGAGCAGAACCTTCGCACAAGGATCACCAGAAGGAACCTTTTGCAAGGGTTTCAAATTTTCAATACACAAAAACATGGTTCATCTGAGCTGTCTTGACTCATCACTAAACTTGGAAATAACAAACAATTCAGGTGAACTGCCAAGTTCCCTTAATTATAGATATATTAAATGTATAAAAGGCTGGCTGGCTTTTCACTATTTAGGACCACCACCACCGATATCCTTCACTGTGTTAATCTGCTCTTCTCCCATTGCAGCCATGACTGACACTATAAGATCCTTCCCTTCTTTAAATCCATCTTGGATCTGTACAAAAGCGAAACTCATGTGAGAAAACCATTTTGAGTTTTATTTTAGAGATATTACCCTAAATAGGACTAAAAAGTTTGAAAATTCCAAAATAAGACTGTCATGTTTTTATTCCCAAAATAAGACTAATTACTGCATTGTTTTAGCAGTACCAGATGATACGCTTGTAATTTTCGTGTGTATGTTTATGTTTTTAGCTAGTTTTGATTGTTTAATATTTCAGAAATTACACACTTTTGGTGTAATAGTTATGTTTGTAAAATAGTTGTAATATGTTTAGATTAGGATCATTCTGAGCTTAACCAGATCCAAATGATCATTGGTGAAGAAAGGTGCAATAGTACAAGACAAAAAGAAGGCAAATTCCTGATTTTTGACCCGTACTCGGTCGAGTATAGCATATACTCGATCAGGTACCACTTGGATTTTCAATCAGATCAATCACGAAACAAAGGGACGTGCAGGGGAAGATTTGGCCATGATCAGTTGTCATACCCGATCAGGTACACCAACATACTCGATCGGGTATGCCTATAGTTTTTACACTGAATTCGATCGAGTATGTCTCAGATTGGAATTTCTACACATACTCGATCGAGTACCTAAATATACTCGATCGGGTACCCGAGTTGCACCCCTAAAAAGCCTATAAATACAAATCCCTTCCTTCACAATTAGATACAAATTCCTTTGTACTCTTAAGCTCAATTTAGAATAACATTTCTTAATATTTCTTCTAGCATGTTTAGTCTCCAAATGAGGAGCTAAACTTCCACTTCTTGGTTTTGCTCTTGAAGCTTGTTGATTATTAAAGTTGTGAGTTATTTTCTTAACTTCTTCTCTTGATTATTAATTCTTCCCTTAATCTCATTCTATATTAATGTTGGAGGGTTGCTAAGTGACGATTTGTTAATGTTCCGACATTTATTATTACTATAAATGATCAACGAACCGATGGTTAATCGTTGATAGTTTCACAAGTAAGTAACTGCGGTTTATTAATGCACGGTCGTGGTTAATAAACTTAAGAGGGATTAATTTTGTTGGTTAAACCGAAACCGTTGTGTTGAGGGTATCAATCTCATTTGATTTCATCAAGGAGTTAAAGAGATTAAATGCTACTATTATATCGGTATACGGCATTGTTCTATATTTGATTAATAGTAAGGGTTTTTAATGAACGGTCGTTGTTAATAACTACCCTCGATGAATTGGATATACTGCTCGATTGAGTATTCAAGAGGGGATAAGTTATAGATATAACAATGATCGACTAAAATATATCAACAAGTGGAAAGTAGCAAGACCAAGTCCCTTTTATTTTTGAATTTAATCTCATATAAGTCATTCATCTTTGTGTTTAAATTAAATCAAATCATTCAACCCAAAACCCCCTTTATTTACTCCTTTCGTTAAAAAGATAATTATTCCTTCCCTGTGGATACGAACTCTACTTCACCTATACTACGTATAAGTGTTAGTATCGATTCATTTTGACGCACCGTGACAAATTGCTCGTCACCAGACTTCAAACATGACAGTATTTTCTAAACTTGGCAGTAATTACTCCTATTTTGGGAATAAAAAACATGACAGTCCTATTTTGGAATTTTCAAACTGTTTTAGTCCTATTTCGGGAACTTCCCCTTTATTTTATTTAACGCCAAAAAAAAGAACACATTCCTTTGAACTGCTCTACTATTTGGGCATAAAGCCAAATTTGTTCCACTTTACAATTATGTGTTCAATTGTTCCAAAAGAAAGTTGGAGCATATATCCATCCCTCAATGGTATATTTGTTCTTTCTCCCTTTAATCTTTTCTTACTATGCAACAACTAGTAAGTAAAACAATATTACCTGCTTTAACAGACCATCATCCGTGGGAAGCTTCAGGTCATCTTTGGTACTTCCACTTTCTGTGAGAAGAGAGACCTAAACAATCACAGCAACACAATAGAAATATTTTTAACAGTTCGAGCATAAATACAAGAACAAAAACAATCAAGTGCTTCATAATATTCCATCGTCTAACTATCTTTTTACCATCTTCATTTTTAATCTATGCCAGTAAGTTCGTATAATATCTGAGTGTTTCTACTTCATTCTTACTTGATCATACTCGCACTTTACAATTTTAATATCAAACATATTATTCCATTTTATTAATAAAAAAACAAGCTATATGATTCTTAAGTGGCAAAGAGCCTTAAATGATGATAACTTTTGTGTATTATTGACAACAGGAGTTGACCAAAATTTGTCTGGAAGAGCAGTTGTGGAAGAAGTGCCTTTGGTGACTTACTAATTATAATACATACTATAAAATAGTAATGTTACACCCAATTACTTAAATATATAACGAAAATGATACAAAACGCAAGTTACTGGTAAAGTTGCCTGGTTTGTACTCAGAAAGTGGCTCGTATCATTTTTGTTAGACATTATTTTTTATGAGTGATTGATTGTTGGTATTTTTTCATGTTATATTATCTTTAAATAAATATGCATATTTAAAAGGATTTTCCAAATTTAAAAAAATTGGCATTTAAATGAAAATATACAATAATATAAATATGCTTTTCATTTATGCATTTATGTTCTACAAAAAAAATGCCAGGTACGCAATACCCTTAATTTCCATCTTCTTTACTAAATTTGTCTAAAGCACCAAAAAGTTCAGAATTAATGGGTGTCTTACAAAACCATCTTCAGAGATGTCAATAAGCTGATAGTCAACACGATTAACATGTGGCACCTGAAGAAAAAGAGTAGAGGCATGAGACAAATCATTCTTTGTCAATTGTAACACAACAAAATACATAGAAAAATGAAAAGAAGTAAAAAACAATGATGAATTACATCACAATTGTGAGATGAAGGAACAATATCTTCGAGCTTCTTCCCATTGAAAATATCAATTCCCACGAAATGGCATTTGGCGTGCCCATGCTTGCCAGTTTTTGAGGTGGAGACCTCAACAACCTTTGGAAATAAAAAATTATCACCCGGTAAAAATATTCTTCCATAGAAAGCGGCAACAATTAGCAGAGAAGTATCAATAACTTAAGGTGCTGAAGTTTTCTGCATTACACTGAACAAAATATATGATTGATAAACCATGATAACTGTCTGAACTGCAGTGATGCATACTTACCTTATAGGCTTATAGTGTGTTCCATCTTTTTATTGCGAGTGTGTTTCATCTCTTAAATACCAGGAAAAAAGAACAAGATAGAGAAACATGATGTAAATATATACTTACTTTTTAAAAAACCAATTGATGAATGTAAAATGTGCTCCGACAGAACACCATTACTAGACCTCAACTATACAGTATATGGCTTTATGATGTAAAACAAATTTTTTAACTCAATGATGTCAAATTTAACACTGAAATATGCTAAATTTATATAATTGCTTTCAAAACAAGAAATTATTAAATGAAACTCTACACAAAAGTGGGGCTTTATTCAAGTGGTAAAACGTCCACCAAGGGTCTTATTATACGTAGGACTAAGAGCCAATAGTGATATGTTATCACAAATAACAGAAGAAATAATTAATCCACTCATTTAAAACCTGATCAAACCTCTTTATTATCCAAAACTTACATTTTGACAATTAACTATTAAGGGGGTCACCCATCCTTTTCCAATAACATTTCAATTTTCAAGGTAGAGAAAAAACCATTATTATATACCAACCAACAGTGAGAAAAATCTCAATCCTAAGAACCCAACATTAAAAATTGAAGTAAATGACTACCTACTGTTCCAGTGCAGAGAATGATGCTTTGGGAGTTTTTAATATAATGTGAACGAAGAATGACCAAGTAAGGTAAATTTCGAAGGGGAAAATCAAATGAGCACCCGACAAAACACTGTGCTTTAATGTGGAAGATTAAGGGTGTACAAATTTTCCTCCAAAAAAAGAATCAAATTTTCACATCCACTACAATAAATTATCAGTTTCCAGATGAGTAACGGATTGCAGATTCCTCGTGATACATAAAATATATCCATTTTTCATAGATAGATTACACACAGAGGCGAATCAGGCGATAACCTAAAAGAGTTTCAGATCTGGAAATTGGGGGGGATATTTAATATCAATATCAGAAACCTATGAAAGAGATTAATCAGCTATCAGGTGGAAAACATGATGAATCTATCAGAGGCAAAACGCATATCTGCAGAAGAATATAAAGAAGACCTTGCAAGGACGGTTTTTAATGACTATATAGCCATTCTTGCGGATGGTTCCAGCTTGCTGCGGGTAGGTCTTGGATGCCCCTGCATCTCCCTTCGCCTCGAATTGGTGCTCCTCGTCCGACATGGCCGCTGGCTTTTCCTCTCACTAAGCACTGGTCTCTCTCTTTCTCGAAAGAAGTTCGGAGAGAAAGAAGAAAAGGACCCGTTTCAGATAAGTATGACTACCACAAATATCAAACTCATATTCGGATTCCCTTTTTGCCCAGATAAGTTATATGGGCTTTATTTGTTTTTATTTGGACTCCACAAAAGCATAGTACATGGATCACCAGTCCGAGATACTTTACCATAAGCACGGTTTAGACCTGTACAAAACCGGCCCGGCCCCGCACGGCCCGCCCGGCCGGCCTGCACAAATGGGCGGACTTGGGCATATATAGTTACCCACCGGCCCGGCCTGAGCCAAGCCCACAATAACATATGGGCTGACTTGGGTTAGAGTGTAGACCCGTTCGGACCGATAAGCTCAGCCCGCTAACATATGGGTTGTCTTACTTTCTTTTTTGAGTTGTCTCAAAATGGATGTTCTGTTTCTCTTTTCGGCAAGAAATTTGTAGTTCATGTTATTTCCATTTATTCTAATTAAATTTCAACCACAACTTTTACTTTTCAACCTCTTTATTAACAACCGTGCCAAATTGAAATGAGACAACCATTATGGGACGGAGGTAGTACGAAATATGGAGTACATTTTTACAATTCATTTCAATCCGTAAAGTAATGACTATAGATCTTTCCATTTGTAAATATTTTCATCATGTCATCAATAACGTCGAAAATAATACATTTCTCATCATACTTTTAATAATTTATAATCCTTCTGTCTCTAATAATTTTGCCAAGTTTGACCAACACATGGATTAATAAAGTAAAAACTGTGTGATTAATGTTTGTGCAGAGGAGAGATAATTAACTGGAACCACAAATTCTTTACTTAAAAGGGAAAGTGGCAAAGTTAATGGGACATCTAAAAGGGAAAGTTGACAAAATTATAAGGGACGGAGGGAGTATCTTTTTTCACTATTCATAATCTACCTACTTCTATAACACTTAACATACTCATTACAAATCAATTTATTCATAAAAAGCTCGTTTGGTAACACTGAAATTGACTGAATTAGTTGATTCTGCTGAAATTTATGAAGTTTTGACTGAAGTGGTTGTATTAGCTGATTTTGCTGATTTATTAAGGAATTATTATATTTAAAATATTTTTTTATATTTAAGATATATTTTATGAATAAAATATTATAAAATTATATGAAAGAATAGCCAAAATGGTCATCTACAGTCAGTCAATACAGCTAGAAAAGTAACTTTAACCTTACTTTTTCTTATTATTACACAATTCAGCGCGCGAAATCAAGAATTACGTGTTAGGTTAAAAAGTTGGACGATAAGCGTGATAAGCCTAAAAAAAGAATCACCAAACAGGCTCTAAGTATACCAAACAGGCTCTGAGCATATTCATCTTACAATATCATCTTTTAGACATTATTATACAGTTCTATAACCAACACATGTAAGACATTTCTTCTGTGAGGAGCCTATTCTCAAAGTCATTGGTCATACTCTAATCGCCCTTATCCCTAAGGAACCCAATGCTTACCAGTTTTCAAAATTCCGCCCCATCAGCCTAAGCAATTTCATTAACAATTTTTTTACTAAAATTATTACCATTAGAATTTCCTCCCTTCTTCCTAAAATTATATCGATTGAACAAACGACTTTTCAAACAGTGGGACCCCCCCTCCCCTATTTTGTTTATTATTGTGGTTGAGGTTTTAACTAAAAATCTGAATAGTCTTTTCAAGAATGGCTATGGTACTGCTTTTAAAACCCTCCCTGGTATGCCAGTTATTAGTCATTTATCCTTTGTTGATGATCTCATTGTTTTTTCTAATGCTGAAAAAAATGCTCCGTGCTCTTAACAAAGTTCTTACTGATCATGAGAATTACTCGGGGCAACTTATTAGCAAAGATAAAAGTTACTACCTCATTTCTAAGCATGCCAAGCCTCACAACTATAATATTGTCAAAGAGATTTTCAACATAAAAAAAAGGTTCTTTTCCCTTTACTTACTTGGGGGCTAATATTCATACTGGCAGAACTTTAAATAGACATTTTGACGATATTTTGACTAAATTTGACAATAAGTTGGCAGGTTGGAAGCACAAGCTACTTTCTGTTGGTGGTAGAATTGTTTTGATTAAACATGTCCTTGGCTCCCTCCCCCTTTATCACATGACTGTTTCTCCCATCCCCAATAATGTTATTCTCAAAATGGAGAGAAAACTTTCTAATTTTTTGTGGGATAAAGGTGATGATCATAATAGGAGAATCTGGCGAAGCTTTTTTAAATGTTGCTACCCTGTAACCGAGAATGGTTTGGGATTTAGGAGCCTCCAACATATCCAAAAATCTTTCTTCCTGAAACTGATGTGGACACGAGAGAATGGTATTGGTTTATGGGCCACTTGGGTTAACTCCCTCAAAGATGATAGCAGGTCTATGATGTATAATTCTATTGAAAACATTCAGCCTATTTTTGACAGTAATTGTAAGTTGCAGGTTAATGATGGTTCAAGCTCCTTCTGGTATTCCAACTGGAGCGACAATGGCCCCATATACCATTTCCAGGAGGAAATCCCTCCTTCTCTTGAAAGTCTTACCATTTTTGAAGCTTTTTATCATGACGCCTTGATCCGTCCCGTCCAAAACATCCTGCCCAGATACATTATAGATCAAATTCATGCCATTCCTATTCATTTTAGTGACACCGTTGATAAACTCGTTTGGCAACCGAATAGTAATGGTAAATTCACTTTTAATAGTGCCTATGATGTAATTCGCCCTAAAATAAATCCGAATACTGATGCTAATTTTATTTGGAATTCTCGGATTCCAAAAAAGATTTCTTTCTTTGTATGGCGCCTGAATAATAATCTCCTACCCTTTGCTGATCAGCTCAGCCAAATGGGTATTTGCGGTCCCTTCAAATGTCCTTTATGTCAAAACAGGGATACTAAAGACCACTTCTTTTTGGTTTGCAAGTTTAATCATGCAATCTGGACCTATTTTGAAAACATCCTTGATTTTCGCCCCCCTCATGATAGCATTGGCAACTATACGAAGCGCTGGTACAACGATTATAATGGCCCCTTTAGATATTGTCAATGCCCTCCCAAATATCATCATTTGGCATATTTGGAAAAATCGTAATACCTTCCTTTATGATGACAAAAAGGGCACTTACCTGAGGCTATAAACGCTATTAAAAATGAGTTATTTGCACTATCGGTTGCCAAACCGTTTATTACTACCACCCCGCACCCCCCCCCCCCTTTAACACCATTACCATCCGGCCCAAGAATAGTAGCAGAAGACCCTCTTCTAATCATTGGCACAAACCTCCGGCAAATTACCTCAAAATCAACCTCGCCTCCCGCAACCTTAGACCCAACCTCATTTGTACTATGGCCCTTGTATGCAATGCTTTTGGGAACTACATTACCCATTTAACCAAGATCGATAAGCACTCTGACCTTTCTCTTGCTCTTTATGATATGATTATTACTATTGCCTCTCATAATTTCAAGGCTAAAGGGTCAAATAGGCCCTTTAACTGTCTTAAAGTGTTCAATTGGCCCCTTATATAGGAGGTTCTGCCCGGCCGTCGCCAATTGGGGCGGTTCCCGGTGAAATTTTTTGATGAAATTTTTTGAACATCTTCTTCATTAAGTCTAGTTTACTCATACCAAATTTCAACTAAAAATTCAACAGCGAAGACAGTCAAATGATTTTTTGAAGATAATTGCGAAGTTAAACAGCGCAGTACATTTCGGAAAATCATTTGATTGCCTTCCCGGTTTAATATTTAGCTGAAATTTGGTATGAGTAAACTAGACTTAATGAAGAAGATGCTCAAAAAATTTCATCAAAAAATTCCACCGGGAACCGCCCCAATTGGCGACGGCCGGGCAGAACCTCCTATATAAGGGCTAATTGAATACTTTAAGACAGTTCAAGGGCCTATTTGACCCTTTAGCCTAATTTCAATAATATTATTCTTGAGACTGATAATAGAGAGGTGAATGACAGTATCATTGGCCGCTCCCTTCATCACTAGAAATATTGGTCCCGCATTCGCACTATCAAAAAGAAATTCTGAGATGCCAATTGGACCATTCAAAACATCACTACGGAGGTCAATAAAGCTGCTTATTTCTTTTCTTACCGTTACATCTCTATCCAAACCAAAACTCATCATTTTAACCAGTTTGTTGGTATTCTTAAATTTGATGCAATTAGTTATCCTTACGTTATGTAATGTTTTTTGTTAGTAGGCGTTGGTATAGTCCTCCTACTCATTGTACTCTTTTTTATTCAATAAACAAAAAAAATATCGGTAAATAAGTGCAGCAAAAATACAACTATAGGTAAATGTAGCTACTAGTAGAAATGAAAGTGTAAATAAAATTTTAGAACTAATTAAATGGCAAGTATAACAGTTTTTGAACCAATAATTAAAAAACATACAGTTTTTGTAATAAATATAAATACAAATATTAATTTGTTATTAATTAGGTAGAGAATTAAAGAATAACAATAATACTATGACTAATGATCAATGGTCAATTAAAAAAAATTCATATTTTAAAATTTGATTTACTCGGTTTAGTTCGATTTGAAAGGCAGAAATCCAAACAAAAGCAAATAATTATGATTCGATTTTTATTAAATTTTCGACGGTTCAATTTATTTTGGTAGCACGCTTCTAGAAATATAAGATAAGATGATTGTAGTGAAAATTTATTACCTTCCCTAATCATGTGCACGTTTTAAAATTGAGAAAGTTACTTATGTATGAGTGAAAGTCCTATATACAAGTCCTAGAAATTTGTTCATGTAAAGAGAAAAAAACAAACACACATACTCCTAAATAGGAGTAACTTATGTTCTTATAAAGTGCAAAAAACATACATACTCTTACTCTTATTTGTACATTTTTCTATTGTTCTTATGAATTGCAAATTCAATTAACGCACACTTTACCAAACTTTATCTACGTAAAAAGTATTATTGCAAGTTATATGGGTTGTATATAACTTAATAGAATGGTGAAAGAACTTTGCGTTAAGAGCCCATTTGGTAACACTGAAATTGATTAGATCGGCTTATTCTCCTGAAATTTATGAAGTTTTGATTGAAGTGGCTGGATCAGCTGATTCCGCTGATTTATGAAAAAAAAATTATTTAATTTCTTTTAGTAATAAAATAAATAAATAATTATACTCCGTATGAAAGATTAGTTAAAATGATCCTCTACAGTAACTTCAACCAATATACCCAGAAAAGTAACTTCAGTCGTACTTTTTCTTATTATTATACAACAATTCAGCGCACGAAATCAAAATTACGTGTTTAGTGAAAAAGTTGACTAAAAAGCCGAAAAACATGGTTACCAAACGGGCTCTAAATACTAAAAGAGTAGGACCTTCAATTTTGATGGGCCAGTGCGAATGAACGGCTTACACAGCCCTGGGCAGGCCTTGCCACCAATACTAGTGAAACATGAATAGTTATCAGTTATGTTGTTCTTGTTTGAAGGGGCCTATTTAGAGAACATAAATTAGGAGTCTTCATTTTGTACCAACTAAAGTTCATAGGATGAAAACTTTGGCAAAATACTCCAATTGTTTTCCAATTGTTTGTGTGAAGATTCAATATTAGAAAGTTAGAAGTGCTATCATCTCAATATCAAGCATAAACACAGAGGACACAGCACTAAAGCTCATATATTTTCCAGTCTGTCAATGAAAAGTGAAAACCAATCCCAAATATATGTGAAAATTTAAGAGGGAATCCAACTGCACTTTCAGAAAGCAGCATTTAATAATTCATTCATTTGATTAAAAATTAGGAACTTAGCTTATCAAATTAAAGGTCAAGATTCCCTCTTGATCTCCTGAGAACAAGAGGGTCCAAATCCATGAAGAAGCAAGTCAAGCGAAGTTCTTGAATTTGCTGTACATTCTCCTACAGGGAACCCAAAACATGAAAAAGACCGTGAAAGAGGATAAAATTATGAAGTTCCAAACTTGCTCTCATTGTGTTGTCACACTATGGATGTCCTTGAGAAGCCCAACCACCTGTTGCATACTTGGCCTCTTTGAATGAATCTCAGCCGTGCATAAATAACCAATCTTCAACGCTTCTTCCATCTCTATTTCCGGTCCGGTCCCAATGATTTTGGGATCAATGGCTCTTAGTCCCTGGTTTTTCCTTATCAACCCTCTGACCCAAGTGACCAAATCACCCTCTTTCTGGTCTGGATAAATGTCCCCAATGGGGCTTTTACCCGTGATTAGCTCAAACAGAATGACACCAAATCCATAAACATCAGATTTTGGGGTAGGCGTCGTCTCGGGTACATTAAACTCGGGAGGGACGTATCCAGGAGAACCACGGACAAGCCCATCCTCAAGACTGTCACCAAAAATCTTAGCCAGCCCAAAGTCCGAAAGCTTCGGTTCAAGATTAGAGTCAAGATAGACGCTACTAGCCTTGACATCTCTATGTATGATGGGGGGTGAGCATCCGTGGTGGAGAAAAGCAAGTGCTCTCGCAGTCCCAATTGCAATTTTATGTCTGAATCTCCAAGTGGTCAACAACCCCTCTGACCTCACATTCCGAATGTCGTTACCTTCCTCGTCGTCCCTTTCCCACGTGTCGGTGCTCCAATCTTCGGGTGTGTGTACCCCACCAAGCGGGAGATCGTAAAGGAGATCATGCAAATTCCCATTCTCCATGTAATCATATACAGCGATTCTTTGGTCACCCGCCAAGCAGTATCCAGTGAGGGCAACGAGGTTTGGGTGTTTGATACGCCCGAGGTACTCAAACTCCCTTGCCGCTTCTTGGTTAGTCAGGGTCGAGCCATGAACCAAAACCTTGATTGCCACGTGGGTACCACCAGGTAGGAATCCTCTGTAGACGGGCCCGAACCTCCCTTCGGCCAACAATGTCCCTCGGTCAAAATTAGAAGTGGCAGACAATAGGTCAGAAAAAGTCAAGTTCAACAATGGCTTCTCAAAGATAACCACCGGAACAGAGTTCGGTTGTCTCACGTCGGCTACCCAAACAGTCGAATCGGTCCGGAAAGAGAACGGGCCTGGGGATACTATCTGTTCTTGGTCTTCCTTATAAGAAGATGCCTGTTTCACAGCCCACTTGGTAGGCTTACCACGACGACACCCAATGGCTAAAAACATCAACCCGAGAAGCGTAAAAACCATAGAAAAGGTTAAAACCAAAGCTAGTTTTAGTGCCCAACGGTTGCGCCCTTTGCCTTTGAAAAGAGAGGGATCGGCTGCAATGGGACATCCGTTTGATGACCCGATAAAAGAAGAGTGAAGGGTATTTTGGGGAACTTGAGAAGCACAAAACGTCACATTGTTGTACGAGAAGTTGAACCTAACCATCGAGGGAAGTATCTCAACAAGAGGTTGAGGGATTTCCCCACTCAAATTGTTGTACGAAACATCAAGAACTTTCAAACCACTGAGTGAAGAAAGGTCACCCGGGATCTCGCCAATTAAATTTGTGGCAGACAAATTCAGATACTCCAGACAAAGCATATGAACATGTGGAAACTGCTGACGGGAAAATCTGTTGTGAGCAAGATTCAAGTGTCTGAGATTCTTAGCGTTATCTTTTAACTCAGAGAAAATTTCTCCACTCAACTGGTTCTCAGATAGATCCAAATAAACCAGATTAGACCAACTAATGTTTACCTGAGAAATATGACCTTGAAACTGGTTTCTGCTCAGGTCAATCACCTCCAATGGCCCGCCAAAAATGCCAACCACAGAACCCTTGAACAGATTCCCAGAAACATTTAGATACACAAGTGATTTCATTCCTGACATATCAGAACATTTCCCCATAATCCTATTTCCTGCAAGATTCAAGAACCGGAGATCCGGAAATGAAGAACCAAAACCATCCCACAAAGAATCAGTGAGTTTGTTTCCAGAAAGATCGAGAGAAACCAGTGAGTGGAAATTCCTGATCCCAGAAGGAATCTTTGAGTCGAACCCATTTCTGCTTAGATTAATAAACTTCAAACTTGTGAGGGAAATCATGGCTTCTGGTAAGCCACCTGAGAAATTGTTTCCAGAAAGATCCAATCTTTCAAGATTAGCAAAGTTTCCAATGTTATTAGAGAGAAGCCCAGAGATTCTGTTGGAGGAAAGGTTAAGCGTTTTCAAAGAACTCAAACTCCAGATATCAGAAGGCAAACCGGTGAGCCTATTGTTACTTAGATCCAACATCTCAAGCATTGTGAGTTTCCCAATGGTATTCTCTGGGACCAAACCAGATAGACCCAACCCAGAAATCATTAGCTTTACAACTCTTTGGTCCTTTACATCACAGATCACACCTTTCCAATAACAGAAATTTCCAGAAAATGAGTCAACTTTGGAAGTGTTGGAATTCAATCCCATAGCTTTCAGGAAACTATGGATAAAGAACCCATCAGTGTTGGGTTGCTGGCTCACTACTGGGGTTGTAAAACACACAAGAACAAAAAACGAACCAATAATCCAGGCAAAAACCATCGGAGAAGTAGGCGCCAAGCAACTTTTCCTTAAAAGGGATTGTTCCAACCAACCCCTCAAAGTATCTTTCCTCATACTTCCGTTACCCTTCTCTCAAGATTTATAGTCAGTGATAAAAAACACTAGTAGAAATTCCACATGCTAACACCAACATCAAACTGTAACAATAAAAATCAAATCTTGCGCAGTGCTTTTGATCCATAACCAAAGAAAGTGGCACACAATTGTAAACCTGTAGTCTATGAGAAGAAGAAAAAGTAAAAAAAAAAATACGGGATAATATTATGAGGAACTTCAGAATCAAAGAGAGAAAAGAATTTACCTTTCTCCCAGAATCATGAATGTCTGAAGAACCCAACAGACAGTAGAACATTTTTCTGTGTTTACAAGACAGGAAGCTCCAAAATTCTCAGAACATCCCCTTATTATTGAAAAAAGAACATCCTTCGTAAACCTTGAATGAAGAATGGGGAGAATCAGGGAGAATGCAAGACTACTACGGAGTATATTTTTATCATTTTAATCAATTTCTTTCCATATGAGAAATCTCGGAAAATGGGGGAGGAAAATTGACAATAGCTACTCGAAAAGTTGGGTGGATGGTATTAAAACTTGGTTTGGTTCATAAAGTTTGGTTCATAAATGAGAAGGAATGAAAGAAAGGGGGGTTTGGAGGTGATGATTAATGAATTTGGCACAGAGATGTTGGGGGGAAATAAATGATTCTTCAGACTTCAGTCTTGAATGTGTGAATGAATATATGGCCTTGAAAATCTTGACTTTGGCCAAAGTATTAAAGGGCAGAAAAAACTTTCCAACCCAAAATCTCAAAAAATAAAGACCGGAATGCAATAATTATTTATTTAATATTCAGAATATTCTAAAAGAAAAATCATCCGAATAATTTGTACTCATTCATACTCCGTATATATTACGCCATAGTACAATCAAAAGTTTACTATAAACACCGTATATTTTAAAAGTTTCCTTCTTTCAATCAAAAGTTTCAGTTTTTATTTCCTCCTGCCTTCCAACAAATGCAGTTTTGTTTAAAGTAAGCTAATGTCATCATACCCAGTAATATAGTACGGATTATTATTTAGATGGGGAAAAAGGTGCAAATAGGCCCATGTACTAACCAAAAAAGGTCAAATAAGCCCTTATTTAGGAGGCTCTGTCCGGTCATCTCCATTTGGGGTGGTTCCCGGTGAAATTTTTTGATGAAATTTTTTAAGCATCTTATTCATCAAGTCTAGTTTACTCATACCAAATTTCAGCTAAAAATTCAATCGGGAAGACATTCAAATGAATTCTTGAAAATAACTGCGCAGTTAGAATCACAGTTATCTTCAAGAATTCATTTGAATGTCTTCCCGGTTGAAGTTTTAGCTGAAATTTGGTATGAGTAAACTAGACTTGATGAATAAGATGCTAAAAAAAGTTCATCAAAAAATTCCACCGGGAACCACCCCAAATGGCGACGGTCGGACAGAGCCTCCTAAATAAGGGCTTATTTGACCTTTTTTTGTTAGTACATGGGCCTATTTGCACCTTTTCCCTTTAGATGGAAGCAGTACGGAGTATTTAGAAAATAATTTTTGATTAGCATTACACAGCAATGATACAAATTAAAAAAACATTAGCATGACTTATAAGAAAAATAAGCATCAAGTGACAGCTAAAAAGATGAAATGCCGGCTCCAATTTCTAATTTCTTTGTTATGTCACTATCATTACGATTTACGAAGCTCTAAATGTCATTTTTGCAAATTCAAATATCCAGTGCCCGTTTGGTAGCACGAAAATCAGCTGTATAGGTTGATTCTGCTGAAATTTATGAATTTCTGGTTGAAGTAGCTGCATTGGCTGATTCTGCTTATTTAAGAAAAAAATATTTTTAAAAAATATTTTATTAATAAAATAAAGAAAAAATATATGTAAAAACTAGTGTAACACCCGGGGCATGCCCCGGTAGTGTTAATTTGATATGGGTGAGGTGACAAATACAAATAAACATTGTGAATTATTCATAGGATATGATCAAATTTTGGTTATAATCGATTTCTTTTACTCCCTTTGTCGCTTTATATATAACCAAACACTATTTTTTAAGTCAATGATGTTGAATTTGACCAATTATATATTTATATACAGTAGTAATGATAATATGGAAATGATATGAAATGTTATTTCTTAAAACTTTCTGCTCATAAAAGTATAAATTTATTAACTTTAATTTCAAATAAATATATTAGTTAAAATAATAGATCAAAGTTTTATCATCTTTGACTGAAAAAGTCAAATATGGCCAAATAAAGAGGGACGAAGGCAGTATGAACTAACCACCACCATGGAATACAGGTGATGAATCACCATCTTTTGGAGTATGAATTTGGGATTACATTGTGATTTGTGTGTTTAGTATTGTAATAGTTATTAATTATTTATATGACTAATTATATGATGAGGGTGATTATAAGAAGCGTTGAATTGGAATTGAGAATATGTGGAGCTTACAATTTTACATTATTTTGGATATTCACGTCTATTATTTAATTTGTGTTGTGGGATTAGAGTCCCATTCACGTGAACTAAAGTTTCATTATTTAAAATTTTAGTCTTGAATTAGAGTCTCACTCAAATGAGTAAGATTACTTTTTTTATGATTAGAGTCCTATTACATGTATTGGAGATTTCGAGTCTCATTATTTAAAAAATGGATTTTGTACAATTATTTTGGAAACTGAATTGATATGGTATTTATTCCGAGAATTATACTCCATTAATATGGTTGATATTAAGAAGTTGTTATATTCGCCAGATATGAATATATATGATCTGAAATTTTTAAGATCTTGTCTGATCTAATCTGATTTTTTTTAAATAACATACAAATAATGACTACAATAATTAACAATATTCGTAATTGATTTCAGTGGAAGCAACATACAATAATAACCTACAAAAATATTTAGATTAGATTGGAATCATCATAATAGTAAAAATAATACATTATGTTTGAACCAATCTGGCTTGAATTTTTATGATCTGATCTGAATTTTTTATTTTTGGTTCAAATTTTTCTGATTTGATGTGAAGTTTTCTAATTAATCTAATCTAGATTGAATGTTTTGCATGGGCTAATCTGATTTGACTTTTATTCTGAATAAAATAAGAATAAGTAATATGGATCGGAGTAAATAATAAGAATAAGAATAAAAGTAACATAATAGCTTTCAAGGATATCTTATTTACGTTTTTTCTCCTACTTTTCTCTAGACTTTTCCATTAGTTGTTCCATCTTTGTACGAACTAATTAATGGTTTGATGTGTGTAGTCTACATAATATCAAATGTTAGTTATTTAACATTGTTCTTCCTCCTTTTTTTCCCTCCCTTTTCATTATAGCTATTTCATTTCCTTTTTTTTAACCAGATCTCCTTTTTGTTTGGAACTAATTAAATGTTTTCACAATAATGACAATAGATTTTTTGTTAATCAATAACATAGTGACACGTCACCAGTTTGTAACCTCGCTTTACTAAATAAAACAATAAATTTAAATATATAATGAAATTTGGATTCTTAATATGTGTCACGACTACGGTATAAATGTGCACTTCCCATAATGCAAATTTAAACTCAAATTTCACTATAAATATGATATATCATTGAATTGATTTATAACTCAAATTTCAAATAATTATTTATATATCCAATTTGTTGTCATATGAAAGATAATAAAACTTTATGATTTTTGGTATACTTTTTCTACAATTTGTGTCATGTGAAAGATCGTAAAAAGTTTTAAATTTTGATGTATTTTTTTTGTCAAAATTGGTGTACAGATAAATAAGAATAAGTTATAATACATTAAATTAAATTAATATTTTCTCTCTCTTTCCCTTTCCCTAAATGATCAATGATGCATGTAGTGAATAACAATGATGAACCGAGTCAACTTATATGAATTAGGATGTTTTTACTTGGATTGTGATTTGCTGATCCGGTCTGGTCTGGTAATGTATGGTCTCTTTGTATTTTTATAACTATCCAAGTCTGGTCTGGTCTAGTCTGGGATAGGTTACAGTCCAAGTAAAAATATGTTTAAATGTTTTAGTAGTAGTCATAACAGAATTTTTATTAATCAATATAATTTTCAACTCAGTTTTGCTATATAAAATAATAGATATTTTTCATATATTTTCACATATATAATATTGGTGTCATATGAAAGATCTTAAAAAGTTATGAATTTTGATATGTTTTTTGTAAAAATTGGATTATAAATACAAAAGTTATATTACTTTAAAAAAGAGAGATTTTTTCTCCTACTATTCCTCTAAATCAGCCGTAATGTACTATACTTAAGTGTGGTGGACATTAAATTAATTAATTGTTTTAATTATAATGATAATAGAATTTGCATTATCCAATAAGAAGTTGACACATCATTGTTTTTTAACTCAAGTTTACTATATAAAACTATAGATAGCTAAAATGGTCATCTACAGTAACTTCATCTAATGCAGCCAGAAAAGTAACTACAACCTTACTTTTTCTGCTTATTACACAATTCAGCGCGCAAAAGCAAAAGTTACGTGTTTGGTGAAAAAGTTGGCTGATAAGCCGAAAAATAGTGTTGCGGCAAAAGTTGCCCAATGTAATACCTGTCGTGTGGTCATACCTCTGTTACTCTGGTCGACTAATATTTAGCATTAGTGTCTGATGTGGAACTCATTTTTCATTATTAATTAGTAGTCCACAAATAATTTTAAATTGTATAATAATAAAAATAAATAAATTTAAAATGATATTTTAGTTGAGTTTGTTGAAAATGATTATTTCAATTATTTAAACATCTTTTTGATTGGTAGTTATTTTTACGTATGATAAATCTTCTTTTTTTAATGGAACATATGATAATTCTTGTTAATAACTCAGTAAATATGGTCAATTCAACTAACTTAATCACAGTTTCACAAATTCCAGCGCATTCTATTGATTAATCCAATTTTAATGAACAGAGATGGCGAAAAGAAGCAGCGAAGAAAGAGAAGATGAAGCTTGCGCCGCCGTCTCAGGTTGTCGACGTTGTACTGGTGGTCTCCATCTGCTTCGATGGCGTCACGATGGTGGTGGACTCATGGTCGGTGATAAAGGTGAGAAGCAGGGACGGTGAAGAGGGACGGTGAAGAGGGACGGTGAAGAGGAGAGAAGAAAGCGGAAATGCTTGGTCGCGTTAAAACTTAGAAGGGAAAGAAGCTAGATAAGGTAGCGAAAGAGTTAAGATGGTTACATTTTTGTCCTAATGAGATTTACTCATATTTGTGTCCACACAAACTACGTGAGTTATATTGGCGTCATTCTTTCAATTAATAAACTACCTTCAATAGAAGAATAAACAATATGTAATTCCAAAATACTTGTATATGATTTCAATTAATAAACTACCCTCAATTATGGCAGCATACTGCAATATTAAATCCGGATAGTACCAAATATTGTACTCCGTATAAATGATGACTTTTTTCGTAATATTGAAAGCACCATCCCCTTATTTAGGCATTCGTTGTTCTGTTTTCCTGTTCGGTTTTTCATCTGATTCATCTTACCATTTTTGGAAAGTATTCATATTACCATTTGAGTGAATAGTGATTGATGAACTAAACTTGTAGCTGGAACTCAATTTCTTGTATGATGCCATGCTTTTAATTTGTAATTTTGTTCGACGTTATGTTATTTAACAAAGGTTGTAAACTTGAAATGCATCACATTTGGGACCTTTGCATGTGCACCTCGCTACTTTAGCCTTTACATTATTTCTTATTATTATCACTTCGAATAAAATATTTGGAGACAATAATAATTTTATAATCTTTATCATGTACGTATTGCTTGGCAGTTGGGAGAATTGGTTCTTATTTAGATGGAAAGATTGAAAGCAATTAAAACAGTTGCCCGAAATTTGGAAAACAGATTATGACACTTCACTTTTGTCTACACGGTTTGTTTCCGTATATAATGTTTTAGTGGGCAAACTAGAGAGCAAATTTGGTAAAAAGATTAAGACGTTTTTCATTTGTATTAATGATTTTGGAGATATGAGACACCTAAAACGCGAAAAATTACAGTAACATATGATCAAGTTAAATACCGAGTTAATTTGACAATGATTTTTAATTTGTATATCATATGTAGTACCTATCCTTTGATATTGTGTAAACGAAGTCTGTATACCAGTTTTAGAACTATATAACACTTGCAACGTAACTATATAGTACAACATAATATGATCAAATTAAATACTGCTCGAGTTCAGAGTGAAATCAGAAAATTAATTAGTTTCAATGTGCGACTAATTACTCAGTAGCTAGAATCTTTCTCTATTAAGACGTGTTTACTTCAACTGGTTTCAATATTAAAACAGCTCAAAACATTGAGGGGCCGAGAGTGCTACATAAGGCGACGGTCTCCATCTTGGAAGGGAAGGCGAGCCCGACCACGTACTGGGCACGAGTGCACGACGACGCTCAGGGACCGTGCGTGCTGCATAAGGTGGCGGTTGCCATGTAAGAAGGGAATGGACGAGCCCTGCCGCGAACTGGAAACAACGGCACCGAGGGGCCGAGCGTGCTGCATGAAGCAGCGGTCACCATCCTGGAAGGGATTCCGCGAGCCCGTCGTGAACTAGAGGCGGTGCGAGTGAGAGCCCTAATTCCCACAGACGACGCAAATGTTGAAACTAATCCAACACGAAATAATAAATATAATATAAAAGTGTATGAATGCTCTGTTTTACGTGGAAACCCGAAAGCGAGAAATCACGAGACTTTTTATACAAATGTCCAAGTGACTCTCATTTTATTAATACTCTCCTCATCATTAATGAAGTATTCAAGCTCCTAAGCAAAGTAGAGGAGAGAAGAAGGTAGAGGCAAAAAAGGACCCCTATTGTTGTGGAAAAACCTCATATTTACAAGGAAAGTGGGGAGGGGGCCTAAATGCCTAATGACCCCTAATGTTGTGCAAAGCCACCCTAATGGGCCGAAGCGAGCAAAATGGGCCGAAGCGGGCAAAATGGGCCGGATGGGTCAGAAAGGGCCTGATGGGACTCACTGACCAAGCTTCATACTAAGGGTAATGTATTGAGCTCTTGAAAAATAGTAGGCCGACATAATATATCCCAACAAATATTGTTTTTTTTTTCATTCTTTCATAATATTTTTATTTTATTAATAAAATGTACTCACTCTATTCCATAAAACTTGTTCATATTGACTTTTCTTGTTCAATGATATTCAAGTTTGACTCACACTACTAGAAAAATGGCCTACAGTGACACCAAATTAGTGTCACTGAAAGTTTCTGTGACACTAAAAAAGTGTCAATGAAAGTGGAAAATAGTGACACTAAAAAAGTGTCACTAAAAGTGTCACTAAATTATGACACTATAGTATCACCAAATTATGACACTACAATATCACAAAACACTATGATACTTTAGTATCACAAAACTCAATGACACTACGGTATCACAAAATTCAATGACACTATGGTATCACAAAATTCAATGACATGTTAATATTATGAAATCATACACATGAAACATTGATTACAATCATAATTTAATACTAATAAATAACCAAAAGTTCAAATAATTTTATTTATATCTCAAATTCTCACATAAATGTGAATGTACATTCTACATAATTCATAGGGACATATCCCGAAACGATAAGTAAAAAATACAAAACGCTAACAAATCCAACTTTTACCCCATTCTTCACAGGGCCTTCACATTTCTTCTTATACATAAACATCATATCTTCTGCTGCACTGAATGTGATTGTATTCTATTACTACGTTTGCACTCAGACTTCTTCTATTACTGGACACAAGGCACATGGACGATGGACCTGTTCCTCAGCCAGGCTCAGTTGTTATAGTCAGAGTTACTAATGTGATTCCCTGACTGCTCAAGAAAAATTCGCAGGACCCATAAGGCAACAAGATGCAAAAGAGTCTTTCAGTGAAATGTATGATGAAATCGCACCTTGATTCTTTACAAAGAATAACTGCCTCAAATCAAGAAAAGTACGATTAAAATTTAATACCATTAGGAATGATTAAAAATAACAATTATATATATTTCACCAAATTGAACTTTTAAAAATACATAATACATAAATATAAATAAATCAACTTTTAAAGTCATTAACACCAAGCAATAGTCAATTAAAGCCATACACCAACACAAGTAGTATATCTCTCTTAATTATTCCAATAAAAAAGTGACAAAAGAACATATAAACCCCTATGACAAAATACAGGCGCTTTTATTACTATGTAAAATTAGGAGTTTAGTTAAAGACAACCATAACCGAATTTGTAGGTAAGTTTTCCGAACCTGCCTCATTGCCATGGCAGTTTCTTTGCATTTCTTTTGCTTTTTTGCATTTCTTTTGCTTGTTTTTCAATTTTCTTTACCTCTTTTGCTTTTTCCTGAAATCAGTTAGCAAACATTTAGCAGTGTAGTTGAAAGAAAGCCTTCTCCTGGAGTATTGGCTTTGTAAAGAAACCACAACCGACTCACCTTAAGTACAACAAAGTCTTTAGTTAGTTTTTTGGATACAAAGTCTTCAATTAGTTGAACGAAAACAAGCAGTAACGAATGTAATTAATAATCTATGAGGTGTCAATGAAAATCAGAAAGCAAAATTGTACTTAAGATTGATAAAAGGGTTAAAGAAATTTGAGTGGAGTTTAAGAGCTATTAAGATGGAAAACAGAAAACCAAACATGCATTAATTATTCAAAGGCTAATTAAAAGAGAATTACCATTTACTTAAAAGAGAATTACCAGACCTAAGTCTTATTTATACCAAATATGAGACTAACTAAACTCTAACACCATCAAGGAGAGGATGACCACAAGGTCCCAGGGCGTTAGTTGCTTGTACGCTAGCTAGTATTAGTCGGTTGGCATGGTCAAGTAGAAACTTTAAAACTTGGTAGGATATTACTTTAGTATTCTAGTAGTTAAGAAATCAAGATACGAACCGGCTAATCATAATGCATGTCAAGTTCTATTATCAAATTGTACGCTTATTCCGTCCTGTTACACGCTTCCCGGAAACCCTTATTTGCTCTTCATCTCAATCAGTGTCCGAATGTCCCCTAACTCATTGACAAAAAAAAAAACAAATCATCCCGTGTCTGATGTTGTTGTCACATGCATGACAAGCACAATTAAATTGTAGATTTATAAATGCACAAAAACAATTTCCGGAACAACGGAAGGTTAGAAGAAAATGAATCTTAACAATAATTCCGTGGAGAAAAAAACCACAAATAAAGTTGTCTAATGTGGACTATGTTGTCTGTTAAAATAAAAAGACCACAAATACTAAATATTATAGTATCATACTTCTGCTGCCACATATATCCTTTAACAACTATTAGATTTCGTGGAAAGAGAGCACCCCCTTTGGGCCATTCGATTGTTATAATCAAGGGTGAAAGTGCGAAACTTTATTCTCATTTTTCTGAATCTCTCCTACAACACTACTTTCACAGGAACTCAACCTTATTACTATAATTTATAACTCTTAAAATGTCAAAGTCCACCCCCTGAGTCAAAAATGAAGATCTGTTGTACTTTCTAACACACAAACAATGTATAAGAGTGTGGGAAGAACTGTGCTTTGGATAAAACAGAAGAGTGAAAATGTATATGGAAGTATATGGAAGCATGATGATAACTTCCTCCCAAACAACACCCCTTTCAGCGTCATTAACATAATGCACTTCATTAAATATAAGTTATATAGCCTATCCTCCATCCAGAAATCAGCCATCGAATTAGGAATTAAGTCCAGGAAATAAGTAAATCATGAATTGAGAAAGGGGGTTCTACCCATTCATATCTAGAATGATATCGACATCTCTATAGAGCATAGACCTCAATATTTCAGTAGTCATGATGAGACGAGAGGCCTCAGGCCACAACCTCACATCTCCTGTAAGAAGGCCTACATCAAATTGCCCACAAAAATCCATGTACTTCTAGTTGCTAATACTTTTGATTGGAGCAGTGTCAACACCTCTAGTGCAATGCTGCAATATACACAACATGTTGTCCTATGTTAAGATTGTCTACATATTGCCAGCAAATTGAGGATAAATAAAATCACAAGCAGAGCATTGGCACAGAAGAATAAAATTGTCTGACTTAGAACTAAAGACTGGAGAGCATTACAAATCACTAGTCAAGTAGTCACTCATAAACAGAGTAATGTCATTACTTTGGATGCCAAAGGAAAAGCATGATGACTGGAGAGCATTACAAATCACTTGTCAACTAGAGAAGGTTAGTGCCATATCAGGAATAAGTTCAGGCACTAATAGTTAAATTTATATATAACTTATATTAACTAACCAGATAGCAATTATTGAACTGATTAGTTAATATAAGTTAATATATAGATATTAGATACTAAACTGTTTGATAATTATACTAGGTAGGTACTAGCTAGTCTTATAGGTACACATTACTCAATGAATAATTAATATTATCACTTAATATTTATAAGCTAAACTGTTTGTTAAAGAATAAGATATTAATATTTTTTATTAGTCTGAACTCTATTACATAAGTTATATACAAATATCAAACTAGTCTTTGTTTACTAAACTGATTAGTATACTCAGTTGATTATTTGAGCTTGTTGAGGTTTATTCCTTCAACCTTCAGGCCCAACACGTAAGCCCAAAGATTTCGAGTGGAGTGGGTGTATGAATATCTAGCCCAACAGCTATAAGATGGATCAGGAAACAAAGGAAATAGCAGGCAATGTAAATAGGTATTATTAACTTCGTAATAATAACTCCCCTAAGTACAATCTACTTGCTAAAAAAGGCACGTCGGCCGTTCGTCTTACAGGGCAGTAGAAATGCTGCGAGTAAGAATGCTATAGCTAGAGTGCTCAGAATAGAAAGTTGCCAACCCTTTACAATGAAATAAATGCTTCTATTTATACCCACCAATGGGCAGGTGGCTGTACTGACGTGGCAGCCTGTGGACCGCTGGTGTCCCAACTACCAAATCTTCAGCATTAAATGCACTTCCCGCCAGAATCTAGGTTTCCCGCCTGATTAGTGGGGACGTTCGTCCTCCCGGGAAGTGAGTTGGATTGCTCCAAGTGACCCTCGAAAGATATCGGCTGTTCGTCTCCTGGCCTTGTTGATATTCACCATGTGAACTGGGTCCCCTCCGATGACTACAGGTTCGTCCCGGGGACGTTCGTCGCCATCCCTGGTGGCCCGTGGTCCTGCTTCTTGTCCCCGCACAGCCGTTCGTCGGGATGAGTCTGCTGGGCCTGAGCCCCCAACGTCAGACGTTCGTCCATCCTCAAGGGACATGGGCCTGTGGGCTGGCCTGGTGTTTTAACTGGACGTGCGTCTGGCAATATGGGTTAGTGGGCCGGACCTCGGCTTGGGCCCTTAACCCAACACAAGTCCCCCACTTCTGATGTTCTGGGCTCGCGCAGGACATAAGGAAGTAGGAATCCCCTCAAGGTAGACGTTCGTGTCTTGATACTTTGTGTTTTCTGCACCCGTGGGAAGCGTACGCTCGTGGTCATGGTGCTTGACAGCTGTCGACGGTTCAGGAAACGAGGTGACGGCTGATGTTGCGGCGGAGCATTTCCCGAGGAAATGTCATCATTACGTTTTTGCCCCACGCACAGCGCGTGGCCGGAATACGCTCCTTGCCACGTGTCAGCCCCTCGTTGGCTTCCCCGTTGGTGTTTTCTCCTTTAAATGCCGGGTTTTCCCTCTGAATTAGGGTTCCCAATTTCTGCTCTCTTGCTCTCGATTTTCCGCAGCTCTTCAAGTCTTCTTCTGAATCCGGCTAACCCCTTTGTAAGGTAATTTCCCCCCTCTGCTCCTTTTCTTGTTCCGATTCTTAGCCGAGATGACCTCGATGGAGATTTCGTCAAGCTCTGATTCCGGTTCGTCGGGTTCCTCCTCGGGCTCCTCTTCGGTCGATGTGAGTGCTCGCTCCCCCGGGAAGGCCAGCATTTCCGGGACCTCTGGTTCGGCCACGACGGTGGGGACCATCCGGGCTGATGGCGAGCCGGATGATGTGTCTCAAAGTAGTGGGAGCGACGCCGGGGACGGGGGTGCTGACGGGGCAGTAGATGTTATTGACGCAGTCCCCCTAAATGAGCGTCCTGCTGATTATGATTCTGGAGAGGAGGCCGAATCCGGTTCCGATATGGAGGTGTATGACCTGGGCATCCCTACGGATATGGAGCGCCACATCTGCCCGATCAGGAGCGCCCTTGACCATGACCAGGTCCTCTCCCGTGTGGTCCTCAACAAAATCCGCACCTTCTTCCCCCCGCCGTTCGTCTGGAGCGTGAGGGGCGCTGAGCACGTGATGAGGAGACGTCCAGGGATGATCATGCCTCACTTGGACTCCGTCGAAGCTGGGCTGCGGTTTCCCCTTCACGCATTTTATGTGGAGTTCTTCCACTGCTTCCAAGTGGCCCCGGCGCAATTCATGCCAAACTCCTATAGGTTCATATCGGCCTTCTTGGTGCGCTGCAAACTTGCGGGGGTCGAAGCCAGCCTGGATCTGTTCCACTACTTTTACCGGATCACTCCCCAGAACTCCGACGGGTATCTGAGCGTGGCCGCTCGTCCGGGGAGGAGGCTGTTTAAGAGCTACCCCTCCTCCATCCATGACTGGAAAAACCGGTTCTTCTTCCTTCACTATGATGGTCCTCCCCTCCCAGTTCGTTGGAATGGCTATCCCCCGAAGATAGAGTCGCCGGAGTTGACCGACGATCTGAGCGAGGCCGTGGAAGGCATCCTGCAGGGCGGCATTCGCCCCATAGCTGGCTATCTGACCTTCGAGGCACTCTCGGGGGAAGGCATAGGTACCGCCCGTGTCCTTGGACTCCTTCCACCCTTCGACACTCGTCTCGGGGCACCGGGCGGTCCTGTCCTTCGAGGTGAGTGTCCTTTTGCATTCTCCGCTCGTCTTCTAATCCTTTGTTGTTTCTTGCAGGTTCACCACCAGATAGAGACCAGATGAATCACGCCGAGTGCCTGAAGACGAGGAAGGCCAAGGCGGCCGCTGCTAAAGCCGCACTGGCGAAAGCCAAAAACGCCCCCGCCTCGGAGTCCAACTCCTCGGCTTCTGATGCTGCCCGGCGAACTGCTGAGGGTGAACAGCACCTGATCGCCACTGTGCTGGCTCAGGGTTCTGGGGCCCCTGCTCTGGAAGCGGCCCTTCCACCGCCGGTCGTCCCGTCGAAGGCGGCTCCTCAAAAGGGGACAGAGAAGGTCCCCGAGAAGAAGCAGAAAAGGGGCCGTGAGGCAGGCTCTACTGCCCCCCCCGCTTGAAGACGCCAGCTCCCTGCCTTTGAGTTGCCCGGCGGAGGAGCTTTGGAGGGAGATGGCCCTTAAGGCCGGTCTCGAGCTGCCCCGCCGTTCGTCGTCCGAGGCGACCAGCGCCGCCCTGGCCACCGCTCTTCAGGTATCCCTTCTTTACCAGATCCGAGTACCTCTTTTCCTTGATGTTCATCTTCTGACCAAGCTGAGGCTGCCAGGGAGGCTGACCTGAGGGAGGTCAAGTCCAAGGCCGACGCGGCCGTCGCTTCAGCCCGGGAGGCCGCTGCTACGGCCCGGGAAGCCGTCCGTCGAGCTGAGGCGGAAGCTGCGGCCAAGGGGAGGGAGATAGCAGCCCTGCAGGCTGAATCCCGCTGCCAGCTGGCCAGCCTTGCAAAAGCTGGCATTAAGCTCGTTCCGGTGCACCCTGTTGCGAGGGACGCGAGTCCGGAGTGGCTGGTCGACACCTCCGGCTACCGGAACACTGGGGAGTTTATGGACTCTGCCAGAGATTACTGCGCCGGGGCCTTCGGTGACGTGTTTTCTGCGGCCTTGGAAAAGATACCGCCTCGCCAGCGTCTGGCCTGCGGCGTCCGGATCCTCGAGAGCTCTCCCCTGTCCCACAAGTTCCTCTACGAGGTCGGCGACAGCACCTTCGCTACCGGCTATAACGAGGGGATTAAGGCCACTCTCCCGATATTTGCCAAGCTGCAGGGTGCTGACTTTGATTTGGCCGCCAACACCGATGATGATCTGCTAATCCAAGCTTTGGGGAAGCTGAGGAGGGACCAACGGCGGGAGGAGGCCAAGGCTAGAGGGGAAATTCCGGAACCCCCGACCCCCGAGCCCGAAGCTGAGGAGGAGGAGCAGATCCCGGGAGGCAGCCGGCCGGAGTCCCCTTTCATGGTGTAAATGTAAATTGTAACCTTCCCATTTTGCGTTTGTAATGCCCGGCCGTTAGAGCCGAAGAATATATACAATTTTTGCCCAAAGTGTCTCTACGTTCATGATCTTTACTTCTTTATTTTCACTTTCGTTTCCTCCATCGTCTGTTGTATGAGAACCCCTTCGGAGCCTCGATACATTTCGCCACAACGGCTAAAGTCCGCGAGGACGTTCGTATCCGTACCTTGCTTAAGGCAAGGGCGTTTCCTTGCCGAACCTCCGTTCGTGCTCAAGTGTGCGGAAGTACCGCCCAAGCCGGTCTTCGGGCGTCGATGCTGGGCTCTGACGCCGGCTCACCGTCCTCAAGGTACTCTAATCCATGAAACGACGTCCGTTGGTGGCTTATGATGCATACTCAAGGTGTGGACGTATGAACGTACTTCCCAGAATTAGCGCCCGGTGACGACGCTCGTCTGTCGCTGCGTGGCACGAATACTCTAGCTACGTACGAGGACGTTCGTCTGTTCTATATGTCCAAATGGCATGAAGTATGGAGGGACGCACGTAGCCCGTTGATGCATATGTCCCCCACTAGCCGCCTATATTAGGGACAGCCGATGGTCGTGATCCCTGGGCGTCCCGAGTTCCTCGCTGGACGTTCGTGGCTTCGATCCAGCCACCTTTGCCAAGATTATGCGGCGACGGAATCGAGGCACCTTAAATGTCGTGGTAGGTACCGGTACCCAGGCGCCACGTGTCCCACTTCGGTTGGTGTGTTCCCGCGGTGCTGCCTATAAGTACTCTGAACCCATGTAGTTCATTCATATTTCTCCTTACACTGCACAATAGTCTTCTCTCTCTAGATTTCTCTCAAACCGTATCGGAAATCTCGAACCCCAAAGGTACCGTTCGTTGTCATGTCTTCAGAAAGTCGCCTTGACGATGGATGTTCTTCCGGTGATGACCTGGAGTATTATGAGCGGGGAATGCCACCCCGGCCTCCCCGTTATAGCCTCAGCTTCTCTTGCGTTCGGCGTCAAGTTCAACGCCTGACGAACGCTGACAAGCGACTGATCAGTCAATGGTTTTATCCCCCAAGGACCTACGACGATCGGCGTCTTCGGAACCCCATGCGCCATTTGCCCGGCTATGTGGTGGTTCACCTAGATTCGGTGATAGCCGGGCTGAACTTCCCCCTGCACAGCTTCCACTTGGAACTTTTCAGGGCCCTTGAGATTGTGCCTGCGCAGCTCGTCCCTGCCGCCTATCGGATAATCGCTGGCTTCATCATCAGATGCCACAGCGTCGGTGTGACCCCCACCGTGGACCTGCTGCACTACTTCTTCCGTCTGTCCACCTTCGGACGCACGGGGTACTTGGCCCTGATTGCCCGTCCGTCCATGGTTCTATTCTCGAACAATGCCGGGAATCCAGATGGTTGGGAAGAACGCTTCTTCCTGGCCGGAGTGGGCTCACCGATGCCATTCTCTGATCGGTGGAACGCTTACCCCGTGAAGACGATCCCGCCGCCCATGACGGACGAGGAGCTTGGATATGCCAAGCGCATAGCCGGACTTGGCATCCAGAACCTCCGGTTGCTGGTGGCCGAGCCCTTTAAAGCTCGGGCTGGATTAGGTGCGTCCGTTTGTACTTGTATTGTTTTAACATCTCTCCGCTGTTATGGTTCTGAACGTCTTGGTTCCCTTTGTGCAGGAGTTCTTCCATCCACGTCCGCCATGAGCCGAGTCAACGCCACTTCGACCGCCACCGGCCGTGAGCACAAGGGGCGTGATAAATCCGGGACTCCGCTCGTCCCTAAGGTCGAAACTCGGGTGACCAGGGCACGGGCGGAGGATGATTCGGGAGCTGGCGCCTCCAAGAGGCTGCGTGCCGAGGGTACTGCCTCCAAGGCCATTATAGTGGCCGACGACTCTGATGGGGAGCCCGGAAGTCCCCTCAAACGGAAGCGCATTTTTCGGACCAATCTCCGTGCCTCTCCTCCGAGGAATTCCGACGTCCGCCGTCTCCGGGATGATGATGCCACAACCGCCAGAGGTTCCGACGACGCCCGTCCAACCTCTCCCCCCGAAGCCAGTGGGTCTTCTCTTGGCCTGATTGAGTTCTCCGGGGTTGGTCCCCGCAAGGAGTCAATGATGCTCTTCGGCCAGACAGCGTCCTCCATCTGGTGCGGGCTGAATCTCAAGGTCCCGCAAGATTTCGCTGCTCAGGAGGCCCCTGAGGATCTCTTGGAGTGCGGTCAGAGCACCTTGGACAAGGCCGGGCTTTATTTTCACAGGGCCCGGATGGCTTTCGAGCACCAAGGCAGGGAGATGGCCAGGGTGCGGGCCGAATGCGACGCCCTTCTGAGGAATGCAAAAGGCAGGGCTGGCACTCTTCAAGAGAAGGCCGATGCCTATGATAAGCTCGTTCAGGAGAATGCCTCTCAGAAGGAGCTCCTTAAGAAGCAGGAGGCCGAGCTCGTGGATCTCCGCAGCCGGATGTGGGCCGTGGAGAAGGCCAAGGTGGAGCTTCGCCAGACGGGCGTGGACAATCATGTCCCTATTTACGAGGCCGATGTTGCCAAAATCAAGGAGTCTGGTTCCATTGCCTTCCAGAAATCCAGAGCTTACACCGGTGCCATCCACACCATGGCCATGAAGTTTCTCCCGAGGCTCGTCGGAGAATTTCTAGCCACCTGCCCGGACGCCTATCTGGATGGGGTCAAATTGCTTCAGGCCACCCCCACCGGGCGGCGTTTCCTTGATGATCTTGCCGATGATACCTATCGCAAGGGCATGGTTGGGCTCGTAGCAGAGAATCTCCCGACGTTTGAACGTCACTTCGGGGCTCCTTTCGATCCGGAGGCGGCTGGCTTTGATGTTCTGATGGTGGACGCTCATGCGGGGGCCCTCGAGTTGCTGAAGGAGCAGGCGGAAGCCAAAGCTAGTGAAGAATGCAAGCAAGCTCTTTCCAAAGTTCCAGCTCCGGACGTCGATCGAAAGTGATTCTCTGTTCATGACCTTGTACTTGTACAATTTTTCCCATTATTTTCATTGTCTTGTAATTTCCCGGCCAATAGTGCCGAAGAATAAAAAAGAATCATTCTTTGCTCCTTGATCTTCTGGCATTTTTTTTTTTTTTTTTTTTTTTGGAGTCTTTTAGTCTTCGTTCGTCCTTGGTCCCTGGTCCCACCGGCGTCCCTACTTCGAGGAGACGTTCGGTGTCCGCCGACATCGCAAGGATGAACAGGTTTATCTACATCGAGATCCCCCCCTTTTTTCGTTCGTCCGTGGTCCTTTTAGCCTTACCGACGTCTCTTGCTTCGAAGAGGACGTTCGGTACCCAAGGACTCGCAGGGATGAACAGGTCTACCCTCACGGGTCCCCGACTTTGTTACCCCACGTCCATCGATCCATGGTCGTTTGTGGGATAAACAGGTTTATCTTGGCAGGCTCCCTTGGTTCGTCTAGCCCCCTCCGCGTCTCTACTAACCTCTACACCGAGAGGCGTTCGTCTTCGGCGGTTGGAGAAGATCTGGCACACCCGGGCAAGATTCCCTTCTACATAGGAGCTCCTCTCCTCTTCTCCCCATTTTTTTTTTTTTTTTTTTTTTCGGTGGAGGCAATCCATACTCTTCGCTCGTCATTGGTCCCTGGTCCTACCGGCGTTCCTACTTCGAGGAGACGTCCGGTATCCGCCGACATCTCAATGAGGAACAGGTTTATCTGCATCGAGATTCCCTGGTGCTTCGTTCGTCCTCGGTCCCTGGTCCCACCGGCGTCCCTACTTCGAGGAGACGTTCGGTGTCCGCCGACATCGCAAGGATGAACAGGTTTATCTACAACGAGATTCCCTGGTGCTTCGTTCGTCCTTGGTCCTTGGTCCTACCGGCGTCCCTACTTCGAGGAGACGTTCGGTATCCGCAGACATCACAAGGAGGAACAGGTTTATCTGCATCGAGATTCCCTTCTTTAACGGTCGTTGGCAAGAACAGAAACAACAGACGGCGCCAGTGTTGAGGTTTATTCCTTCAACCTTCAGGCCCAACACGTAAGCCCAAAGATTTCGAGTGGAGTGGGTGTATGAATATCTAGCCCAACAGCTATAAGATGGATCAGGAAACAAAGGAAATAGCAGGCAATGTAAATAGGTATTATTAACTTCGTAATAATAACTCCCCTAAGTACAATCTACTTGCTAAAAAAGGCACGTCGGCCGTTCGTCTTACAGGGCAGTAGAAATGCTGCGAGTAAGAATGCTATAGCTAGAGTGCTCAGAATAGAAAGTTGCCAACCCTTTACAATGAAATAAATGCTTCTATTTATACCCGCCAATGGGCAGGTAGCTGTGCTGACGTGGAAGCCTGTGGACCGCTTGTGTCCCAACCACCAAATCTTCAGCATTTAATGCTCTTCCCGCCAGAATCTAGGTTTCCCGCCTGATTAGTGGGGACGTTCGTCCTCCCGGGAAGTGAGT
Organism: Cuscuta epithymum; assembly: GCA_945859915.1. Lineage (NCBI taxonomy): Eukaryota > Viridiplantae > Streptophyta > Magnoliopsida > Solanales > Convolvulaceae > Cuscuta > Cuscuta epithymum. The sequence goes on from CAMAPF010000034.1 coordinate 3,403,639, forward strand.
TGGATTGCTCCAAGTGACCCTCGAAAGATATCGGCTGTTCGTCTCCTGGCCTTGTTGATATTCACCATGTGGACTGGGTCCCCTCCGATGACTACAGGTTCGTCCCGGGGACGTTCGTCGCCATCCCTGGTGGCCCGTGGTCCTGCTTCTTGTCCCCGCACAGCCGTTCGTCGGGATGAGTCTGCTGGGCCTGAGCCCCCAACGTCAGACGTTCGTCCATCCTCAAGGGACATGGGCCTGTGGGCTGGCCTGGTGTTTTAACTGGACGTGCGTCTGGCAATATGGGTTAGTGGGCCGGACCTCGGCTTGGGCCCTTAACCCAACAGAGCTTTTTTACTAACCCGATTCCACCTTTTGAAAAATCATGCCCTTGTCATTATAATTGGAAAAGTCAGCAACATGTTATAAGTCATTCAAAGAAGTACATTAAAACTTTAGAGAGATATTAAACATTAGCAACATGCACAAAGGTTATAACTTATAAGTTGTTCCAACATCAATACACAACACAAATTGTAATCTTCATGAACTGTCAACAATAAAAAGACATGTTAATAACTCTTTATAGGCACACTTTAATGAATTCTAGAAAATGTAGTTTACTTGTATACTATAAAAGCACACACTAGAAAGTTAAATGAAAATATTTAGTGTAGACACAAGCTAATTGTGAGCATGCTCTAGATTATCTACTCTATCAGACATTTTGTCAAACACTTAACATACATGACAACCACCTACTAGGGAGCTATAAGACAAAAGAGATAGGTGAATTACTTGACGACAAAATGTGTTGATTTAGAAACTAAATGAGAACCAGTCTTCCCAAATTCGAAAAGCAAGATCCAACCACAATGAATCTAAGACAAGTTGATAAAAACACTAATAAAAAGAAGAACCTCAAGACTTCATTAGACGGCAGATGAGAAGACTGGGCCATGGGAGGCAAAAAATGACACGCCTGAAGTAGCAAAGAATGATGGGAGCATAACCGAGCATATAATTAGCTTTAAGTTAAAAAAAATTAAGAATTAAAATTACATGTTCTACTTGAGTAGAAAGAGATGTTGGACAAAGAACAAGAAAATACCGTCTAGATTCTTTGTTCATTGATTGAAACTCTAAGAGAAGGCAAGGAGTTACCGACTCAGTCCGTCAGTTAGCTACGGCAGGAGTGAGATCGAGAGAAACCGAGCTTGAACCCTATTCTGTCACAAGATTTGAGATCAGTGAAGGACCTTCACACCCTCGTCAATGTCATACCTTCACCAGATTCGCTACACTACCAGATTTGGTGCGAAGAAGGTTCACGCATAAGAGAACAGATGTGACCGACGAAGGAGACGAGCAATTACAGAGAAGACCTAGCGAGGGAATGAGTAAGTCGGTCGGGGGCTTCAATCGATCGATCTGGAGTTAGGGTTCGTTTGTTCTCTTGGACGATTCTTCTGCAAGAGGATGTCGAAGAGGATATTTATGTGGAAAATTAGGTGAGTAGACAAAAAAATCCATTTGCCCACACACACCTGGCCCGTAAGTGTCATGGTTTGATGCTAATATTTTTTTATTAGAAAATAGTGACACTTTTATGTCACTAGTAATGTTTTATCCGAAAGTGTCACTATAAAAGTGTCACTGTAAGGCGTTTTTCTAGTAGTGTCATCATTGGTTAGTACGCAATTTTAGATTTAAAAAATGAAAATTAATATAGAAACATTCTTTGTTAAAAGTACCTTCACAGAAGTATAAAACTAGTTTACAAGTTTTTAATAAAAATAATAACAAAAATCATTGTCCAAAATTTATATCATTGATTGAAAATCATATTGGCAAATTTTGTGAGACGGATGGAGTATTATAAATACTTCGTATAATTTTTCCATAATTCAGCATATTCATTTAATTCAGCGGTTTCAATCATAATATTGTCAACTTAAGTTGGTTCAACCAAATATCAAACAGGGCTCTCAATGTTTTTTTTTTATCACCGAACTAAAAGCTTATATTAATAAATCATTCGCCAACTGGCTTTCAATACAAGTAGGACTAGAATAAAAAATTACTGAATGATCTGAGAGATTAACGCGTGACCGTGCCAAAGCATGTGCCACCGTATTCGCAGATCGTTTACAAAAAAAGACACTCCAGTTGCTCTTTGTTGCCAGAATACTTCGAATATCATCAAGAATAAGGTCTATATAAGAATTCCCAATGGATGTTTTATTAATATTGTCCACCACTCGTAACGAATCCGACTCAAATTCCACCCGCTGCCAGCCTGCTGCAGCCGCTACCTCAACAGCCTTCCTCAGTCCCCTAGCTTCAGTTTCCTCCACGGACCAATCTCTTTCCGCCGATCCTCCTCCAGCCCGAATAAACTGCCCATTCTCATCACGTGCTATCCATCCCCAAGCTCGGATTCCGCTGGTCTGGTTAACAGCCCCGTCAACGTTGATTTTAACCCAGCCCGAAAAGGGTTTCCTCTGCCTACTCGCCGTAGCTTGCTGTCACGGAACCACGCTCAACCTCCCCGTTTCTGTGTTTGCACGCTGCCACGTATCGAGCATACTATTAGCAGTTCGCACGGTCTCCTCTGCACCCATCACCGTGTCGTTCCAAACTGCTTCATTCCTTCTCTTCCAGATACTCCATAATACAGCTAGAAATTTGGCTCGACATTCCGTCTCAATGTTGATCATCATCATATATTATTATTAGTATTATTATAATTACAATCATAATTATTTATATTGGATACTGGAGAGTACTTTCGACTATATCAATGAAATTAGTCTTAAAATTTGTTTCTAGTTGTTTCAATTTCAAGTTAATAAAGAAAAGACCAAACGAGACCCGCATCCATCACCATATACCGCATATATATATATATATATATATATATATATATATATATATATATATATATATAGGGAACTCTTCCGGTAAGGTATACCTTACCGGAGCCGCCGTGCGGCCTCCACGTTTTGAGGGTCTTCCCGGTTGAATTTTTCGATGCAATTTTTTGAGCATGTTCTTCATCAAGTCTAGTACATCCATATCAAATTTCAGCAAACAATTCAATCGGGAAGGCAGTCAAATGATTTTTGGAAGATAACTGCAACATTTATATACATATAAAACGCAGTTATCTTCCAAAAATCGTTTGACTGCCTTCCCGATTGCATTTTTTGCTGAAATTTGGTATGGATGTAATAGATTTGATGAATAATATGCTCAAAAAATTTCATCGAAAAATTACACCGGGAAGGCCCTCAAAACGTGGAGGCCGCACGGCTGCTCCGGTAAGGTATACCTTACCGGAAGTTTTTCCTATATATATATATATATATATATATATATATAGGGAACTCTTCCGGTAAGGTATACCTTACCGGAGACTCCGTGCGGCCTCCACGTTTTGAGGGTCTTCCCGGTGGAATTTTTTGATGAATTTTTTTGAGCATGTTCTTCATCAAGTCTAGTACATCTATACCAAATTTCAGCAAAAAATTCAATCGGGAAGGCAGTCAAATGATTTTTGGAAGATAACTGCACCCTTTATATACATATAAAACGCAGTTATCTTCCAAAAACCGTTTGAGTGCCTTCCTGATAGAATTTTTTGCTGAAATTTGGTATGGATGTACTAGACTTGATGACGAACATGCTCAAAAAATTTCATCGAAAAAATCCACCGGGAAGGCCCTCAAAACGCGGAGGCCGCACGGCGGCTCCGGTAAGGTATACCTTACCGGAAAGATTTCCTATATATATATATATATATATATATCACTCGCCAATCGACTTAAGCTAGAAAAGTGGAGTTTAGTTCAAAGTAATTAATGAAGGTGTGTTTCCAACCTGATCAAATCAAACTAGTTATGAACATGTAAGATCATATCAAACTTACATAATACGGAGTAATAAAACACCAAACTTTTATTAAACCACTCTGATGAACTCAGATCAAATTAATCTTTCCCAATTAAATTTAAATAAAAAAGATTATATTAAACTTAAATAGACCAAATTAGGACAATTCAGAAGATTTATGTCCCTAAGTCCTTAGTAGCTACTATTTATTATTTATTTAATTACTCAAAATTATTTGTCATCATCAACCCCTTGAATGAATTGAGTTCCTTTTAGTTTCTCCAACGGGTTACCATCATTATCAGTAATTTATAAAACGAAATTTGAACAGATCGAATTTGCACTGATCAGCGCATGACATTTTTGAAGAGAAACAAGGGAGTGCCACAAGGGTTAGGTCTCGGGTTCGAATCCCGACAACTGTGATAAGGGGTTACTATGTTGAAAAATGCATAGGGCCTCTGCAAGTACCGGGGACGGAGCCCCACTCTCTATCTGTCAGGTTGTGATTATAGTCCAACTTACATCCTCCCATCGTGATATCCGGTCGGTGTTGGGGGCCCCTCAGGGATGGGGTGTCATCCTTTTTATAAAACGAAATTTGAACAGATCGAATTTGCACTGATCAGCGCATGACATTTTTGAAGAGAAACGCCATGAAAGTGTCCCACACGCATGAATACATACATGATGAGCAGGTGACTAAATTTAATACAGTAATCATATCATTATTGTTTTATTTCCTTTGCGGTTGACAAAGATGGGAAGAATGAACTAAATATATTCCTCAATTGTCTAAATTATTGTAAATGTGGTATTTGAATGGTAAAATGTACAATGTGACCCTTTTTTCAAAGGGTGCAATTTGGGAACAAGGGTCTGACATTTAAATATGGTGACTATTTCAGGAACTAAAAATGCGATTTTGTCTTTGACTTATTAAAAAAGTTTGCTATTTGTACACACTTTTATACATATGTGAGAATATGTTTTTTTTTGTCTGTGGACCTCACTCACAAACAAACAAGACTTGTTTGTCTTTGAACGAGGTTCACATATAAAAAAAGGTCTTATCACAGACAATGAGTATAAAAGTGTGTACAAACAAAAAAAATCTTGTTAAATCATCATTTCATGTAAATATATTTTTAAGGTGATCGGAAGATATTTCAATCCAATAGTTTTGTTAGGAAATATTCTTCTAAACTTATTATAGTATTTGCTCATGTTAATGTCAACATCCTTAATTGGGATGATACTCGAACCTGCGATCACCTTTTTGGGAGATCAGCAATGATGTCATCAAACCACAAGGTACTTGACTTCATCAATTATTATTAATTACTTCATATTAATATTATACTTAATATTAACTTATACTTATACTTATTAGCTAATATCTAACAGTAATAGTTCAAAACTAGTAGTTCATTTTGAATAATTAACTTTTTCAAAGTTCAAACAACAATGCTTCAATGATTAGTTGTTTACTTTAAAATTGCAAAGAAATCCCCAAGAAATGCTCTAAAAATCTTAATTTGATTAATTACTTATTTTAATTAAATTAGCAACAGTTGATCATAAAATTCAATTTTTTTGTTACTACTCCGAACCCTTATTAAGAGATGTAAGAGGATAATAATTTGAGATAAGTTACATCAATTCGTCTTTTTCATGACTTTGAATCCAAAACCTCTCATAAGTAAGGTAGTCTTGGACTCGGGTCGGGCCGACCCGACCCGCCCGGCCCGGCCCGCTACTATGCGGGCCCGGCCCGGTGAACCGGGTATGGTTCCGGGCCTAGGCCCGGTCCCGGGGGTTAGGGTGGGGCGGTCCCGGTTCAGCCCACTCTTTGGAACCGGCCCGGCCGGTCCCGGGCCTGGTTCGGGCCTTCTTTTTTTTTTTTTTTGGTTTTTACTTGAGTTGGGCTAGGTGTTGGGGGGGGGGGGGGGGTTGAGGGGTGTGGGGTAGGGGGGTTAATTAGAAAAGAAAAAAAGTAACATGGACCCGGCCCGACCCGGACCTAGTGGTAACCCGGGCCGGTCCCGCACCTTCACCCCAAACATCAAAAGCCCGGCCGGGCCTAGGCCCTACCCGAGTCCAACACTATAAGTAAGGTATTTAAATGTGAGAAAGTCGCCCATTTGAACGCTCCGACTTCTTTAATATTTTCATTAATCATGAATGGATATATATAGACGAATACACAAGTAGAGTTATACAAGGGGTTCGAGAAAGAATTAATTATTAATTGCTAGCACTAATTAGTCTGGCGATGACTAATCCGCATAGCCCATCTAGGCGGGTGCCTACTACATAATCTTTACTTTTATGTATTATTTTTATTTCCAATGAATGGATGAAATGATGTGATCAAGAACGTGAGGATTTGATGGGGTAATTTGACTTTACGTACATCTCACTTTTTGGGTGATATTAGACTTTGCAACTATTTTTAAAAAAACTTTGATTTTGCACCCTGACAGTCTGACACATTTCAATTTGGGGTGAACCATGACCTTGGCTAGCCCCCTCTATCTGCGCTCATGAACACATACATACATAGATATGCATATGTACCTATGTATTTAGGTGTGTTTTACATGCATATTGCCTGCGAGTCTGCGCCAAGTAGAACGAAGCTCAAGATGCGCTTGATTGTTCAGTGAGCTGGTTCGAGACTTCGAGCTCCCTTCAAGTTTGAATTTGATCAAAATATCAAATGGCTTACTAGCATCTCGCGAACGGCTTGGTTCCAACAATACATTGAACTTGGGATATGAAGTGTGAAAACGTTGAGTTTCAATGTACTACGTATAAAGTTAAGTTGAATGTAAGCATATTAAGAATTATAACTCATCTTTTAAGGCTTTCAATTGCCCGCTTTTCAGCTTTCTAGTTTTTAGCTAAAAAATAATTACTTGTATGTTGCTTTCATAAATAACGTGAACAATATAAGAATGATCTTTTAATTCATTATACAACACATATTACTTGGTAAAACAGTATAACAAATATCTGAGAGCAGACATATATCCCAAAAGCTTACTTGAAGAAAATATTATAGGTACAAGATTTTCAATGTCTCATGTACCTATACTATGAGCAAAAGTGCTATGATAGTATGATTTGTTGTAAAATAAGATTGCTCATGTGTGTCAGTGTGTGTATTGTAAGGCTATTTGTGAGTCTTGACTATTGCTAACTTGCTAAGTCTATTAGGACTTATAGCATGATCCTAAAGATAAAAGTTCAGAACAATACACCACATTTTGAAATCTCCCATACGCAGGACCTTGTGAATACCCTGCTTGCCCCTCTAAGACAAACAACTACCCTGCTTCTCAACAACGCACCATACCATATTCCGGTCCGGGACATTCCATCTTCGGCCCTCCTTAGGTCCGTCTAATTGCACTTTACATTATCTCCCTGAAAACCGGTCGATCTGTGAGGGATATGAAAAGTTAGTTGAAAGAAAGACTCAGATAAATTAGATAGAAATTATTGTGTACTAAAAAGTTTAGTTTTTTATATACCATTTGAACTTTTTGTTAGAATTTAGCTTTCGTATTTTATAGTCTATATGGTATTAAAAACTGCTCTAACTATCAGAATTACGAAATTTCAAATAAAGGCATGTTAAACATTCTTACTCAGACAAAATATAACTAATATATTTTTGAATGACTTTACAAATAAGACTTGGAAATAAGATACTTATAAATGAATGTTGAAATGCATACTGTCATAAAAGACATTTTAATCAAATATCTATTTTATTCCATAAACTACATCCTTTTTAACCACATATATTTGTTTCTATTGAAAATTTAAATGTGATATTTCCATAATCTATGGAATTACAATGATTTCAAGTGTATTGTCTTCCACTCCCAATGTTTCCAAATAAAATAGGTAGCACTTCAGCACTTGGGATGGAACAATGGATATTTAGGGATGGAAGAAGTAAACTATTGGAATGCATATTCCATAAAAAGTTATAATGGCAAACAAACTGTGCAATATAAATTAAATAAACTTTAAATCATAAAAAACTATATTATATTTTAAAATTTAAATAAAGCGGGCACAGAATAATCACAAAAGCACAAGTGTTGTGAAACTAATAAGCTGTGATCAGTTGGCTGTTGGCTATTTCATTATCTTTTACTCTCCCTCCCACTAAAATTATCTCACCTTTACTTTTTGGTCCACCACTTTCAGATTGTTACATACCAAATTTAATGTGGTTTTAAATCGGTCTTACTTAATTCTTACATTATCAATTCAATATGAACCATATTAATAGCCTAATATATTTAGGAATCTGCCTAACATCTATTTAGGAATACTTTGTATTTTGACAACTCTTCTATTATAAATATATCTGCCAGAACTCCTATTGGAGTATCCTTTCCCATTATTTCACACATATAAGTTCATTTTTCTTAATAAGTGCACAACTTCTTCATGTACCAAACTTAGGAGGACCAAAAGTATATCTTTATTAACAACGTTTCATTGACATAAAAACAGGTAAATATCCGGTTTGCGTCTCTTGATGGACCCATCTAGCATGAATATAGATATTAGAAGCAAAACGTCTAAAAGAAACTTGAGAGCCAATCCATCATATTGATACAAATGCAGACATGCAGAGTAACACTTACAAAGCTCTATTTCGCCTTTGTGTGTCCATTGGCTATCCTTCTACCAAGAAGTCCTGAATATTCATCTCTTGCACCTGTGGTTTCCTCATCTACAAATTGGCGCTCTCTCGTCCAATATTGTCGGTAGTATCCAAATGCCACAAACAACATGAACACTGCATAGCAAAAATACTTGGATGAGGTAACATTTTTTACATTTCTGAGTAATAAAAGGTGCTATTTTTTGTCCACCCGTCATTTGTGCAATTTTAGCAAATTTAGTCCCTCTTTGTTGACTTTTAAAAAACTCAACCCTACTGTTAGTCTGAAATATTCTGCTTTTAAGTCTATTCTGGTCTAGACTAATCTTGGTAAGTCTGGTTGGTAGTGGTATGGTCCTGATATTATGTGTACTTCATTATTATCCAAGCATGGTCGAGTCTGATTTGGTCTATTCTTGTTTATTTAAGTCTAGTTTGGTTTGATTTGAAATTGAATCTGAAATCTCCAAGTGAACAGTTCCTAATAATTGGTGAACTCTCTAGAGGAAAAAGTTAACAAGGAACTGAAAATGCTACAATTGTACACTTGAGGGAGTAAAAAAGCAATTCACCCATTTTCATGTAATTAGTTTCGGGAGTTCGTAGTTGAATAGATGGTTTTACCTGCCCAGATTTGAACAATGACAGAAGAAAAAATCCATACCACCATGAAAATGCAGATTGCTATTGCTTTGTTATGAGCACATGAATCCCAGTAGCCTCTGAAGCGCCTAACCCACAAAGTACCTATATATCAAATCGTGTTTTATGTCAATAATTTGTTAAATAGCTTTAAACAATTATTCATTTTCTTTAATGTTTCCTTCCTCAAGCAAAAGAAGCCAATAAGGGTCCCTCTTTCTTGTTTTAAAAAACTAAGCTTTGGAGTTTGGACACCAAGGATTATCAAGCACTTAATACACAAATAATACAATCCCTCCCTTCATTAAAGCAGTCACATCAATTAGAGGTTACTATGTAAAATGCATATAGGGCCCCTGTAAATACTTGAACCAGAGTCTCACTCGCTACGCCGCTACCTGTATCAATCAATATGTGATTAAAGTCCAATTTACATCCTCTCAGTTAACTGTCCGACCGGTGCTGAGAGAGCCTCAGGGATGAGGTGTTATTTTTTTAAACAGTGGCGTTTTAATTCTTTATATAAAAAAAGGTACTATCGAAAAGGTTAACTTTCATTATATATTTTGTACTTTTCCAAAAAAGAAGCGAGATTTACCCAAATAGGACCAAAATAATGTCATTTTCCCTAAATAGGACCTAATATTTAAACGTAATAAATAAGATTTTTTATTTGTGATTAGACAAAAATGCCCTCATGGGTTGGGCATTGATGCCCCGGACTGCCGCTGGACCGCCGGCCCCATCGGAAAATTTCCACTAGTCGCCGCCGCCACGTTCGCTGCCGCCTCAACGGACTGACTTTGGTTATGCAAGGGAACTAAGGGCATTTATTATATTAGGAAATAGAAATGTACTACGTAATGTTTAGTCCTACTTAAAGAAAACAAAGCAGATGATCCTATTTTTGGAATATAGCTATATTTTAGCCCTACCCTGAGCAATTTCCTCAAAAAAGAAGTATTCAAATTTCAAAACAGTTTTTTTTTTAAAACAAAATTCAAAACAAGTTGAATGTGTTAAATTTAGCTGAACAAACGCACACATTTAAATTATCAGTGGGACTTGTAATTTGCAAGATACACACCTTATCAAAATTGAGAAGGTGTACTTTTTGAGATTCTTTTTTGGAATGGTTGGAGAATAATATAAAATAAAAAAGAGGTGGTGAGAATAGGTCCACCAATAATACACGTTTGAATCTTGTTTTTTATGGTGTTTGTCTTGTTGAAAAATAATTGGTGTACTTTGTGATCTTTATTTTGTGATCTATGGGGGGCCTTTAGATATAATCATAATAATAATGACTGAAATGTAAAACAATTTTTTGTGGGCCGAGTCATCTGAGTGATTTAAACAAAATGACAGGATCTAGCTAAGCAAAGTGAATCCAATCAAACCCTTAAACTATAGTATCAATTAATTATTTGACTAAAACTAGTTAGCACAATAAAATCATTAGTGACAAAGCTCTATACAGATTGCCTTCATGAGGGGCAACCTGCTAATGCCATCATCATTTAGTTTCATTGGGTACAAAGCATATGGGCCCACCTTATCATTCCTACATGTAAATAAAGAGAGATCTAAGCAAAAACATATCTTTTCAAGCCTAAAAGCTAAAGCTTCCTTTAAAAAATTTACTTTTTTCAAATAAGCTCAGGACAAGGACAAAGAAGCACAGCTGCAAAGGCCACCGACATTGTATCATCACACCATGTCATCATGTGAGGAATTTGTATGATAGCAGAAAAAAGATAAAGAGTAATAAAGAAAGGAGTGTATCATTTTACCAAAGGCAGCTAACTGAGAGGAGTAGGAAGAGCAGAGCTTTGGGACCATGAAGACTAGAAAAAAGCCTAGACAAACATAAGCTATTTGTGTCAGCAAAGCAAATGCTTCTCTTTGAGTTAAAAAATCCACAGAAATGCAGTTTTTACTGTAAATGTTTCACATTCATATTCTCTTTCAGATTGCATGCATCTAAAGTCTAAAACAAAACAACAAAAGGTGGATTTTTTCACTTCCACTAAACATATAGAGAGCTCATTCGAGTCAGGCGGGCCGAACTGCAGATGGATTTTCCATCAGGGGCACTCCATTTTTGACCGATCAACAACTCAACGATCCCGATTTTTTCACTCATTAGCAATTTAGCATTAACTATTAATTTCAACTATCAATTTGTGCGAAGATAAATACTTGAAGGTTACTTTCACCATCACACTTTATCTAATGGTCTAAAATAATTCAATTAAAATTGGCATTAGATTCAAAATCATTTAACAATTAGCATTAATAGTTTTATGCTAATGACCATTAAATAATTTATGGACTGCTGAATATTTTTTTTTCAAAATCATTTTAAAAATATCTGGACCACTAAATAATTTTTGGGCCAAAAATGAAGTGCACGTCATGGAAATCCTTTCGGACGTGAATAATATTTTCTGTGCTACGTATATACAACCAAACTCGTTTTATTAATTATTTCTAATTTTTTTATTATATAAAAACAGAAATCAAGATCTTTTGGGAATAAGGTTGGGATGTTGTTGTTGTATAAAAACAGAAATCAAAGCAAGTGTAAATTTTTAAAAATCACTAACCATAATGTTTCCCTTTCCCTAGTGTTTGTTTGGATCCTGAAAATGGCAGGGAAAGGGGAAAAATGCCAAGCTAATTTCCAATGTTTGGTTGCCTTGGAAAATGCAATAGAAAATGAAATATGATTAATATTTTTAACTTTAATAAACTATATATATATATATATATATATATATATATATATATATATATATATATACACTTCTTAGTATTCAAACAAAAGAAATAAATATAAGAAAATAAATTTGTCTTACAAATACATTTATTGAGTTTGAACCAATGTGTTATTTTCCTTAAAATTTTCTTTGGTTCCAAATTTGTTTTATACTTTCATCCCTATATTCTTTTGGGAGCATCGAGTTCCAAATGGAGCCCGAGAGTTTAGGTAATACTATCCACTTCCCTTGTAGCCAAAAGCCTGTTATTACATGGCAAAATGAGCATACACCATGTTATAAATTATCATAACATGGCATACATGATTCAGATATAATTAATGGTAAATAGCTAAATAACAAGTGACAAGCTCACCCAATTTAGCCATCCTCCAAATGGTTATGGAGCTGCCACATTGAGCCAAAACAAAAAGTGGCACTGCTATCTGCAAATAGTAAACGTATCAAAATGGTTTTAAATAGATTCAAGTATAAATTTGACTAAGGTAAAAGTTTCAAATATATGAAAAAATAGAACACTTTTTACCTTCATTGTTGTGGCAGGGTCTCCAGAGAACAAGGCTTTGAAATTCAAGAGAAACTCATTTATGTAAGGAAGTAACATTTTTACTGCACACATTGCTTCATCCTCTCCAACAACACAATCACTTGTTTCACCTACTTGTATGTCTCCCCTTATTATTTTTATTATTTTCAGAACATAAGATATAGAGAAAATAAATATTAAAGGTAAGTTTGTATCCAGGAAAATGCTAGACAAATGAAAAAACAGTTGAAAGCTACTTGCATGTGTTCGGTTTTAATTACCATGAAGAATGTGAAGGAAAATGGAGACGTGAGCATATTATTAATGTTTTGGATTAGTTTCCAATTTTACATATGTATAGATTTCTTAGTCTTCATATATACGGAGTAATAGAAAACGATAAATAATACTGGTACTACGTATAAAACAAACTACGAGCTTAGTAAAGATTGGGGTGTGGGGTGTTCTATTAATTTACCTGTGAATAAGGGACCTGAATGTGAAAATTACAGCAAGATATACCAGACCCATGTATGAAAGCGCAGAAATCATGCTGTGAGAGCCCAACGAGATAAAGTTAGTTCTTCAGCCTTGAAATAGTTATGGAATTAGAACTGTTATCCTCTTTTCCCTCTTCAATCCATAAAAAAGTCTTTCATTTTTATATACGGAACATGGGATTCAAACCTGGTATTGAAGTCTTTAAAATATGTAGAGAAAATAATCACAAATGTTCCAAAACCAAACACAAGGGCTGATCTTGATATATCTCTCCACATCACCAGATCAACTGAGATATCATTCATAAAGCAATATATTAGAAAAAAGACCTAAGCATGAAATTTTGTACACAATATTAACATTTTGAACTAATGAAATCAAATAAATCAGCCAAGAAAATGACAGCTTGTCAACTTACCGTAGCTATGCAGTCTGCAGTGAGGTTTAGGAGTAGTTCTGTGTGATTCCTCTGAAACTGGAACATGAATTAAGCAACATATAATAATTTATATCTCAAATTTGGCCATTTGGAGATAAAATAGATGAAATTCTGATAATATAATGATTCACATTATTAAAAAGAATTATCATCCAAATAAAAAAGTGCTAACCTGGTTTGGTACTTGATGAAATGGACACAAGTCTCTCATTTCTAGTATGAGGCTTCTCCACTTCTGTCACATTTACTTTATTCTCAAGACTAACCTCAACGTTTTCTTGTGCTTCTTCCCATGGGTCTTCATCAAAACCATCCTCTTCCACTTTAGGGGTAGATTTGACCATTTCTAGGGTACCAATGCTTGTGATGACTTTTTCTTGTACGTCACAGTTTTCTTCAGATCTTGTTATCCTATTCCCAGTTTTTTTATTCTCATTATTATCCCCCAAACAGCTTTTAAGATTTTTTCTTGACTCATCAAAAGCGACCTTATTTTCCTCAAATCCTTGAATAGTCTCATAACTCTTCCCATTCTCATCAAAATCCTTTCTTGATTCAGAAGTCTTCTGCTTTGCACCATTATCCACCCATAGCTTCAATTTTCTTGGTTTAATCTTCTCCGCTGGGCTTCTCTGGATTGGGCTTTTTACACTCAATTCATTGAACCTCTCCTCATCCAAACTCTGGGTCGAATGAGATCTTGTTCTTCTTGCAATTTGAATTGGGCTTAGCTCAAAGCTTTCAGATTTCCAAGTTTTCCTTCTCCCAAGACTGGGTTTTGGGCCCACTTTATCATCTTCTTCATGAGCAAAGGTGGAATCTTGGTCATCTTGTTCTTGTGGGTTTTCAGATTCTTCATCTTCTTCTTCAGTTTGGGAAGTGTTGATAAGAGCTTTGATCCCACCTTTGACTTCATCATGTCTAATCCTGCTCTCCCAAACAGACCCTCCCACCACATCTCTTCTTCTCCCCACATCCATTTGTATTTTGTACTTTTCTTATATATGTAATGTGATGATGGTGGGGAACTGGGGATGATGATGGGTCAATGTTTAGTTACTGATTGAGCCATTGAGGATTTCATGAGCTCAGGAGATGGAGGGGCGAATGATTACCCTTGAAGATGTGAAAGGCAGACATTAATTAGTCACTTTTTCCTTTCTGCGTCTACTAATTTAAACTTTATTTACCAGGGATTCTGGATCACCGACTTGATTTATACTCCGTGTTTTTTTGTACTCTTGCAATGCAATAGGGGGTGGGTTCATTCAAATGGTTCTGTGTTTACCCAAAATCAAATGTCTGATTAAAGTAAACAATTCGATTCAGTTTGGTTCGGTTTTAAGAACAACGGTTCAGTTCGGTTTATTTCGCTTCGGTTTCAGTTTTTTTCGATTTTTATCAAAATATTTTTGTTGAATAGAAAAATGGGAAATGGAACGAATATACCCCTATACTATAGCTATGAGTACATATATACCCTTGTTCTATTATTTGGAACAAAAAACTTCAAAAATTAAATATTTGGTCTAAATCTATCCTTCCCTAACGGTTCATTTAAACTATTAAGATATGCCGTCAATTCACAAAAGGCTCAAGCTTATTGAATCTAGACTCTTGTGCCTCTTCATAGAAATAGCAGAGAAACAAAGCTACGAACAAAAACGAAAGAAGTGAAGAGCTAACTCGAACTCTTCGTTTAGGCATTAAATCATAGGTGAGTATTAGGTGTTTTAGGTTAAATATGTGGATCAAATATATTATCATTTTAGCATGCGAGATAAAGAGGAAAATGAAAAACTTCATTACTCTGCTTCAAGCAGTCTAAACGTACATATAGTGATTACAAGTAACTACCAGAACTAACTAACAACTTGGCTTAACTTCCAAGCTAACATATTAGGTAATTTGTTATATACAAAAATGTAAAAAAATTGATCAAATAATGATCGTATATTCTAATAGCCTCCCTCAAGGTGGATCTGATAAGGAATGAAGATGCAGCTTGGAAATATTGTTATGAAACATGGTTGGTAGTAAGGCCTTGGTAAAACAGTCTGCTAATTGACAGGAGGTTGGAACAAAGAACAACTTTATCAGTCCTTGTTGTAGTTTGATTCGAACAAAGTGACAATCCACTTCTATGTGCTTTGTTCGTTCATGAAATGTAGGATTCTTAGCAATTTGAATGGTTGATTGGCTATCACTGTATACATGAAAAGGTAGATAGGAAGAAGCATGTAAGTCAGTTAAAAGAAATTGAATCCATTGTGATGGTCCTGGATAGGGTAAAAGTCTAGAGGGGGGGGGTGAATAGACTTTTAAATCTTTTTCACCTTTTTCAAGTTTTGCCTCTAGATGAATTGATCTATAATCTTTTGAGAGATTAATAGATGCACAGCGGAAGTCTTTACCCTTTTTCTAATGAGTGTGTGACAACTTTCTACCTTCAATGATGTTTGGACTTCAAACTGTGAGCAGTTGGCTTGGCAGTTAGCTAGATGGCAAGGAACTGCTGAGGCAACTGCCAGTTGAAAATAGAAGTTTGAGAAAGATGATAATATGGCCTTGCAGAGAATGATGAGGGCTTTCTGAATATATGTTGAGCTGAAGGTAGTAAAGAGTTTTGCCTGAGCAGTGGTCTGAGCAGTTGGGTAATCCCAGGAAACTGCTAAGCCGTCTGCTGCTTATAAAGAAGTATCTTTGAGGACTGACCAATCACATCTTTTAGTAGTGATATGTAAAGCTTGTGGGAAACAGAAGTCTCAAGGAAAAGTGAGTTATTAAGCAGTAGGATAAGCAGTAGAGTCAATTAAGACGACTGCTTAGGATGCTGCTGGCAAACTACGATCCCTTTAGTGAGAAGTATTGAGTGTGTGCTGTGGTGAGTAAAGGAGAATCAACACACGATGTATCCTGGTTCAGAGGTGGTGTAATCCTCCTACATCCAGTCCCACCCTCTTTCAGATGGATTTCACTAAAGTATTCAGCCCAATACACTTAGTGCCAATCTAGCCTTTACAACACTTAGGCCTAGATTGAAGGTTTTTCACAATGAGTATAACACCACTCAAAGTTACTCAGTCCTTAGACTTTTCTCAATCGATCCAGTGGGGATCAAAAGGTACTCTATCTATCTACCCACACTTTAGGATCCGAACAACTGTTCTCCTAAGTGTTTACAACCACTTGTGAAATATTACAAGAAAGTTCTAATCTCCAACTATGAACTAAGCTCTAAAAATATGAAAGTGTTGATCTAATCTAAGAGCTTAGTGAAGCATGAGGCTAAGCAGAGAGTAAAGTTGAGTTTGCACTTTCTCTTTTGCTAGATAGCTCGTATATGCTTTGATGAAAGTATTTCTCTACTTAGGATGCTCAAGCTTATTTTTGAACTCATGCTTCTACCTATATTTATAGGCCTTCATGGTTGATTGATCTCATCCGTTGGTTGAGATGGATTAATCTTGTGCGTTGAGGTTCTGGCTGGGACGAATTGTACATTCGTCTTCTTGTGCAGGAGCTTTTAATCCTTTTGTTTTCTGTCTTGAATAATTGGGCCGCGGCATGGGTTTGTCTTCAGCCGCTGCAGCTTCACTCCAAAAGGACGTCCCATGCTGTAGGACCATGTACCTGTTTAAGTTTTTAATGCTGGTCAAGTTTTGTCTTCCAATCATACAACTTTGATGTATATGATTTTTCGAGCATCTTTAAAATGTGACATTTATTTAATCTTTGAGTCAAATGATATGTGCCGGTTGGATCTAAATATCCGTTTAAGGTAAAAAAAAATACCTTATTGCATTTTTACTTTTTCCGGTACTATTTCATTGGTCTCAAAAATTGTACATTTATTTTGTCACATTTGAATAATTTGAGTGCTAATACCTGAATTTAATTTGGACACAATGTACGGGTGCAAAGTATAGTGGCATCATCAAAATCTTATCAAAATTGGGTACTAACAATTTCCCCCTTTTTGATGATGCCAAAACTATACAACACAAGAAACAAATGTTTTTATTGATTTTCATGGAGACAATCGTACATTGGTCTACAGTCTAAAGTACATTAGTTTTTAGTCACTTTCGGACTTTGAGAACTAATCTATTCTTGTTTCTTCTTGGCAGCTTCTTCCTTGGCTTTGGCTTCTTCTTCCTTTCTTCTTCTTATTTCAGCTTCTTCTTTGTAGAGTTTGTTTTTCCTTCTTGTTGCAGCTGCTTTCTTTGCTGCTGCTGATCTGGAGGAGGAGGGACCTGCTTGAGATGTCCTTTCCCCCTTTTTGGCATCATCAGCAGGGGTCTCACTTTCTTTGAAGAGTGCTTCTATTTCTGGGTCAGAGTCAGGATCTTCATCTTGTCTTCTGGATGGATTTAGACCATAAACTTCGATAGACAGTGCCTTGATGTGGTTGTTGATGTCAAAAAGATCTGTTTTGACTTCATCTTTGACTTCATTCTCCAATCTTTGAAGCTTGTCCTGTGTAGCTACTAGACTCTGATCTAGCTTCTGAAAGTCAGACCCTTGCTTCCAAAAGGTGTCCTGAGTAGCCTTTTGAAGAACTTGAAAGTTGTGAGCAACGTCTTTAGTGAGCTGTTCATAGGCTTTGGCATGAGCCTGCTGCTCTATAAGGAATTTTTGAGAGAGCTTGAACATGGCAGGGAACTCCTCATTCCTTAGTTTCAGGAGGTATTCTTCATGCTCCTTCACCATTTGGAAAGTCTGCTGAAGATGAGGAGGTAAGGTTGGGAGAGAAGGCAGCTGCTCAGAGGTACCTGCTGCAGTAGGCTGATCTTTTTGTTGCCTTTGAAGTTCTAGTATCTGTCTTTCGAGATCCTCATTTCGGGCTTTGAGTGCATCAAGCTCCTGCTTGATCTCTGTATTAAGAGCTGACTGCTGGGAGGTTCTTGTCTTGAGGAGAGCTCTTTGCTCAGCATTGAATACTTGTTGGATCATGGAGTCTTTTCGTATATGACTGTGGATTTCTCCAAATCTGATGTCCAACCTTTCCTCTAGCTGCTTTTTCATCTTGATCAGCCTTTTGTGTAGTCGGACTTCTGCGCGGCTAATGAATTGTGTGGTAGCCCTTCTTTCTTTGATGAAGACACCTGCAAGGGTAGTAGTGTCTTCTTCATTGTCTTCAGGTTCTAGGATGAATGTTGGAGAGTGTTGCTCTATGTTTTGAGTAGATGCCTGTGAATGTGAGCTAGTCTGCTGTTCGAGATCTGGCATTGGAGTAGACTCTTGTAATGGAATATTGTCCGGGTGCTGCTCAGTGGTCTGCTGTGCTTCTTCCTCCATTACTTTAGAGGTTTCTCCACCTCCTCTAGTTTCAAATCTAGATTTTTCTAGAACCATTTGAAGTTCTTTATCACTAGAAGAGGAAGAGGAGATGATTTGTTTACCTCTATTCTTTGAAGAGCCATGTGGCGCATGATTGTTGTCATCATCAGCAGCTGGATCATCATCATTGGCATCTGTGGAGTGATCTTCTAGTGGTTTATCAGTCAGCTGTTTCTTCTTCGAGATATAGATCAGATGAATCTGGTGGAGATTTGTTGCCTTTGCTATATCTTCTGTGCCAAGCCAGGTTAGAGCAAAGTACTCTTCACTGATGAATTTTGATAGAGTACTGGCTTGGTGGAGGATTTTGGAGAGTTTCCATTCTCTCCAAGCTTTGACTCTACACCAGTCAGCTTCCAACCTCTCCAGTGGGGTTAGTGAGTGGTCTGTTGGCGAAGGTGGAGCCTCCTGTTCTTCTTCCTGAGTTGTTACCTCTTGACGATTTATTGTCAGTGGAGTAGCGGAGATAGCAATACCTGAAGAGGAAGTAGCCTGCTGTTCTTCGCTCTGTTTGGAACCTCCACTTTCTTCATGAATAGTGGGTAGTAAAGAGGCAGCTTCATGAATTATTGGAAGAGGAGAGACAGCTGCTTCCAATTCCAGTTGTAGATTTCGAGTTGGGGCAGAACAGGACTCCTTTTTGGATTTCTTTGACTCAACCTCTTGATTCTCAGATCGATGTCTTTTTAGTGATTGAGTTTTGATCTTTCTAAACTCCGTTTTGAGAGGCTCATCTGAGAGAAATGTGTCTTCTGCCTTAGGTAGTTCAGGAGCTCCTTGATTGGACTTGAGAGAGAGAAATTTTCTCCAGTTGGTTTCTTCTTTAATGTTGCTGCGAGCTCCCTTTCTTCTCAAGATTTCACCAATAAGAAAACCATACCCCAGCCAGGGCATGGTGTTGGTTGCTCTTTCATGATATTTCTTTACGTATGCCAACATGTTGGTGAAGACATATCTTGTCCAGTTGAAGGGTTTACCAGAGATTATTGCTGCCAAAGGAGTTGCTCTCTTCTTGTTTATTTCATCAAGTGCAGTATTCTTAGAGTCAATGCACTTGTAGAGTATGCTTAGCAGAAGAGCATACTCATGCACCATTTTGTTGGTCTTGAGATTGAGGGTTTGTGTGTTCTGCGCACTTGGTATCAGGACCATTTCCTTGAACTCTTGTTCATTGAGATCGAAGTCTTCAATCAATGGGGCTTCATCTCCAGGTAGTGAGAGCAGTAGTCTGATGTCTCCTTCTTCAATTTCTACTGGTCGGCCCTTTATCCAGGATTTGAGAGTGCCTAAGGTGGAGTTGAGATAGAACTCTGCAGCCACTTCTGGGTAGAAGTATGGATAAGGGTAGGTTGCCATTTTGAGAAGACCTGTGGAGTCAAGTTTCCTTAGTAGCTCAGCCATCAGATCACTGTTATTGGCTTTCTTCATGATAATGGAGGTGTTAAGGATGGAGCCAGTGAAGACCTTTTTGGAGATGTATTGAAGAGATGCCATTCTTGTTTGGTTGATGAGTAGGGTGAAGTATTTGAGAAGGATAGGATGCAGGTTGAGAGCTTTTGAGGATTTTTAGAGAGAGGTTTGAGAGAGATTGCAAAGTAACAGTGTAAAGGGAATTGTACGGAGGAGATATTTATTCTCTATCGGAAACTAGCCGTTGATATATAGCCGTTAGAGAAAACGGCTGGACACGCGTACCATTTACTCCGTTCACACTTGTAGCAGAGGGCTCAATGATGGGTAGATTTTTTTTTTTTTTTTTTTTTTTTTTTTTTTTTTTTTTTTTTTTTTTTTTTTTTTTTTATGGTCTGTGAAGACGAAAGTTACCTTTTTGGAATCCTTGATATGAGAGAATCAAGATGACATATGCCACGTGCTGAGATTCCATGTATATTTGCAGTAATTTTAGCCAACTGCTGATCTCAGACAGTGGCCTGCTTCCAAGGCAGACACCTGCTGGCAGACATCTGTTCGATTTTTGTGAACCAGTGTCCGTACCTCCATTGTTCCTTTCTTGTTCCAAGCTTGTACTCTTCTTTATGAAAGTATTTAATTCAAGTCCTCTTATTACACATGTAGCAGTGGTCTAGTTGGTCAGCTGCCTGCTGACCCTACTGCTGTCTTGAGTAGTCACCTGCTGAGCCTACTTCTTGAATTTTGATTCCCTCTTTCTTTTGAAAGTCTGAGATAGACCTTCTTGGACCTTGATGCTTCATTCCTTTTGGATTGTGAGTAGCCTGAGATGGCTACCCCTGTTAGTTCCCCCTCAGCAGATGGCTAGGAATTCCCCCTTGATTATGGAATTAGGTTCCCCCTGAATAGATGCAGGGTTATTCCCTTACTTGATCTAGATCATCTAACATACCAAGCTCTTGCCTTAGTTGGTTGAATCTAGCTTCATTCAATGGTTTGGTGAAGATGTCAGCCAGCTGCTTTTCGGTGGGGATGTACTCAAGCTTGATGGTTTTCTTCTCAACATGCTCTCTGATAAAGTGGTGCCTGATCTCAATATGCTTGGTTCTTGAGTGAAACACAGGATTATGAGTAATAGCTATAGCACTTGTGTTGTCACACAGTATGCTAATCTCCTTTGTTTCTTCTCCATAATCCTTTAATTGTTGTTTCATCCAAAGAACTTGAGCACAGCAGCTGCCTGCAGCTATATATTCAGCTTCGGCAGTGCTTGTAGCAATTGAGCTTTGTTTCTTGCTGAACCATGAAACAAGTCTTCCACCAATTAATTGACAAGTTCCTGAGGTGCTTTTTCTATCAATTTTGCATCCGGCAAAGTCAGAGTCCGAATACCCATAGAGTTCAAAACCTCCATTTGTTGGGTACCATAATCCAGAGTTAGGATTGCCTTTTAGATACCTCAGAATTTTCTTGGCAGCTAGAAGATGGCTTTCCTTAGGCTTAGATTGAAACCTTGCGCACACACCAACTGAGTAGGAAATATCTGGCCGACTAGTGGTGAGATATAACAAGGAACCAATCAGACCTCTGTAAAGTGTGGGATCAACATCTTTGCCATCATCATCCTGACTTAGACCTTGGGATGTATTCATGGGTATTTTCACAGTTGACTTGTTTTCGACCTTGAACTTTTTCATGAGATCTCTTGTATATTTGGCTTGGTTGATGAAGATACCTTGAGGAGTCTGCTTCACTTGTAGTCCCAGAAAATAATTCAACTCTCCCATCATGCTCATTTCAAACTTGCTTTGCATGAGAGTTGAAAATTTTTCACACAATGCTTGATTTGAACTTCCGAAGATTATGTCATCAACATAGATTTGAACAAGCAACATGTGGGGACCTTCTTCAATTTTGAATAAAGTTTTGTCTACTTTGCCCTTAGTGAATCCATTATTCACTAAGTAATCAGAGAGAGTGTCATACCATGCTCTTGGGGCTTGTTTGAGTCCATAAAGAGCTTTATGCAGTTTGTAGACTAGATCCTTCTCTCTATTGATTTCAAAACCAGGAGGTTGCTCCACATAGACCTCCTCTTCTAGTAGACCGTTTAGGAAGGCACTTTTCACATCCATTTGATAGACTGTGAATTGCTTGTGAGCAGCATAAGCCAGGAATATTCTTATTGCTTCTAATCTAGCAACAGGAGCAAAGGTTTCATCAAAATCTATACCTTCTTCCTGGCAGTAGCCTTTGGCTACCAGTCTTGCTTTGTTCTTGACAATGGTGCCTTCCTCATCCATTTTGTTTCTGAACACCCATTTAGTTCCTATCACACGTTGATGATAGGGTCTGGATACAAGCTCCCATACATTATTTCTTTCAAACTGGTTGAGTTCTTCTTGCATGGCTTGTATCCAGTCAGAGTCAAGTAGGGCTTCTTCAATTTTCTTGGGTTCAATTTGTGAGATGAAGCATGAGAATAGTGCCTCTTTCTGAATTGCTGATCTAGTACGAACCCCTTCATGGATGTTTCCAATAATCAGTTGTGGTGGATGTTGATTCAGCCATCTAATGTCAGATGTCTGATTGATGTTGGTTTGAATTTGTTGGTCATCCTCTTCTTCTTCTTCGTCACTATCTTCTGGTAGAGTAGGGTGATTAGGAATTTTATGAAGATCTGGAGGGATGTTTGTGGGTGAGTCACCTGCTGGCAGTGAGCTGACAGTTGAGTCAACTGCTGGCCGTGGACTGACATTAGATTCAGCTATTTTTTCTTTATCATTTCCTGGAAGGCAGCTTGGAGCCTTTCCAGTGTCCCTTTTTGAGTTAGATGACTCACCTTCTTCTTTTGATTGAGCAGTGGGGTGATTTTCAAAAACCACGTGGATTGATTCTTCTACTACCAGAGTTCTTTTGTTGAGGATTCGGAATGCCTTGCTTGTTGCTGAGTAGCCCAGGAAGATCCCTTCATCAGATTTGGGATCAAATGGCTTGAGATAGTCTTTTCCATTGTTTAGAATGAAGCATTTGGATCCAAACACATGGAAATGACTAACATTAGGCTTTCTTTCTTTCCATAGTTCATATGGAGTCTTTTTGTAGGTCTTATGAATGAGACTTCTATTCTGGGTGTAGCAAGCAGTGTTGATTGCTTCTGCCCAAAATCTTTTGGGCATACCAGCTGCTTCTAAGATGGTCCTTCCGGCTTCCTTGAGTGTCCTATTCCTTCTCTCAGCAACACCATTTTGTTGAGGTGTTCTTGCAGCTGAAGTTTGGTGATGGATTCCATTTTCTTTGCAGTACTGAATTACTATAGAGTTGAGGAATTCAGTACCTCTATCTGACCGGATCTTCTGAATTGAGAGACTTTTCTCATTTTGAATTAGTTTCATCAGTTCTGGAAGTTTCTTCTCTGTTTCATTCTTTTTCTTTAAGAATATGGTCCAAGTGTATCTTGAATAATCATCAACTATCACCAGTGTGTATCTTCTACCACTTAAACTTGTTGGTTCAACTGGTCCAAACAAGTCAAGGTGTAGTAGGTTTAAGGGCCTAGTTGATGATTCCAGTTCCTTTGATTTGAATGATACCTTGGTTTGTTTCCCTTTTTGGCAAGCATCACAGAGATGGTCCTTCTTGAAATTGATCTCAGGAAGTCCTTTCACCAATCCTTTTCTGGACAATTTGTTGATTGTTTTGAAGTTGAGATGGCTTAATTTGTTGTGCCATTCCCAACTCAAATTTGAATCTGCCTTTGTCACCAAGCAGATCCCTTCCTTTGCTGAGCTCCAATCAACGATGTACATGTCCTTCTTTCTTCTACCAGTGAGCACAGTTTTGTCATTTTTGACATCTCTAATCAAGCAGATGTCTTTGGAGAATGTAACATTATAGCCATTGTCACAGAGCTGGCTTGTGCTTATGAGATTGAACTTTAACCCTTTAACATAAGATATGTTTTGGATTGTAAGTCCATT
Source organism: Cuscuta epithymum (assembly GCA_945859915.1). Classification (NCBI taxonomy): domain Eukaryota; kingdom Viridiplantae; phylum Streptophyta; class Magnoliopsida; order Solanales; family Convolvulaceae; genus Cuscuta; species Cuscuta epithymum. Next base: position 3,427,829 of record CAMAPF010000034.1, read on the forward strand.
GATGGATAGGTCTCCAGCTCCTTTGGTTTCTCCTTGTTTTTCCACATTCCCAAAAGTAACTTTGGGTCCTTCGCTTGCCATATAGTTTGACAGGAGCCGCCTGCTGCCTGTCATGTGCCTGGAGCAGCCTGAATCTATGTACCATGTTTGTGAGTCAACTGCTCCAGCACCTTCCTGTATTCATCATTGTTGAGCAGTAGCCCACAAGTTAGTGGGCAACTTCCTTTGTACAAGTTTGGGCATCCATGTCCATCTAGAACCATTTAGTTCTAAGCAGATTGGTCTATAGCCATTTGAGGTGTTATAGTCATGGGGGATGACTATGTATTTGTTAATCCTTTTCCTTCTTAAAATGGGAAATGGATTATTGGCTTTTGGAGGACACTGCTTAGTGTTATGACTGTAGTTGGTCTTATTGGTTGGTTGCCAACGGGTCCTTGGGGTTTGATGGTTGGGAAGTTTTTGTTTATACAGGAATTTGGATTTTGATTTGGGAGCAGGCAGGTTCCTTCTTATGGGACCATTTTGAGAATGGGATTTTTGGTAGATTAGCTTTCTTGTATTTTGTTGGTGGCTTGTGGAGGGTGAGTTTTGAGTGAGTCTGGTGGGGGATACATATCCGAGCCCTCTTCTCTTCCTATTTAGAACAACTTCAGCAGTAGAGTCACATGTTTTACTATCCATGCTGAAGTTATTCATTTTGTCTTTCAGCTCTTTGTTCTCTTCTTCTAAGACATTGTTTTTTGTTAAGGCATCTAACAATTTTGTATGAATAGCCTTAATGTCTTGTTTTAATCTATCATTTTCTGATCTTAAGAGAACATGGTGATTTTGGACTTTTTGGAAGTCTTGTAATAAAGATTCCAGTGTAATATTGGTTGATCCAGAATCACTAGAGCTATAAGAAGAGCAGGATGTTACCTCAATATCATTGTAGTGGTCTTTGGCCATTAGGCATTTAGGGGAGCTGTATTCATCATCTTCACTGAGCCATCTGCTGCTTTCTTCAGTGAGCCAGCTGCCGCCTTTTTCAGCCATCTGCCAGGATCCTAGGCATAGAAGTGCTTCCTCTGAGCTTTCAGATGAAGAGCTTTCATCACTTGAACTGCTTTCATCTTCAGATTGGGGTTCCTCCTTTTTCTTTTCACTTACAAAGGCTTGCCTCTTGCCTTTGAAGTCCTTCTTATAACCAGCTTTGGGACCAGTCCCCTGCTGCCCTTGATACTTCTGGGCTAAGGGCAGAGGGCATTCATTTTTGTAATGTCCTGGTTGTCTACAGTTGTAGCACAGGACAGTTTCCTCGTTGGTTTGAGGTCTCCCTTGTTTCCTGGGTGGTAGATTGTATGGTCTTTTTGGAGCAGTTCCCTCCTTTTTCATGAACCTTTTAAACTTCCTTACAAACATAGCGAACTGCTCGTCAGTAAGGAGGTTGTTGAGGGATTTTTCACTAGATCTTGACGGGCCAGGCTCAGAAACTAGAGCTAGTGTCTTGGATTCATCTTCCTTTTCTTCTTTTATCTCCTTCATTTCAAATTCATAGGCCTTGAGATCACTGAAGAGTTTGTCGGTTGACAAAGTTCTGATATCTCTGCTATCTCTCATAGCAGTTACCTTCATGTCCCACTTTGATGGCAGGCCTCTCAAGACTTTAAGGGAAATTTCCTTTTGGGATAGATCTTTCCCCAGGTCTGTGACCTCTGCCACTATCTTCAAGAATCTGGACTCCATCTCATGGATAGATTCATTTGTCATCATTTTGAAATCCTCAAATTTCTTGAGGGCTATGGTTAGTTTGTTGTCTTTTTCCTGTTCATCCCCTGCTCCAATCTTTGTGAGCTCATCCCATACATCCTTTGCAGTTTCACATTTCCTGATTCTAGGAAATATGGATTCATCAACAGATTTAAAGAGAATATCTTTGGCAATGTTATCAAGATTGTTTCTCTTCCTGTCTTCAGTTGTCCATTCCATTTTGGGTTTTGGAATGTACACATCATCTGTCCCTTCTGTGGTTCTGGATGTGATGACCTTCATTATTTTGATAGGTCCATCAGTAATTACTTCAAGCATCTCATCATGTAAAGCACTGAGATGTGCTCTCATTCGTATTTTCCAGTCGTCAAATTTGTTCAAGTTGAATAGAAGATTTTTGGCTAACTGACTGTCCATTTCTAGAAAGCGTTTGGAAGTAGAGTGGTTTGGATCTTTAGTTCAAATTAGTCAAAAACTGACTCTAGGAACACTCTTCTCTGATACCACTTGATGGTCCTGGATAGGGTAAAAGTCTAGAGGGGGGGGTGAATAGACTTTTAAATCTTTTTCACCTTTTTCAAGTTTTGCCTCTAGATGAATTGATCTATAATCTTTTGAGAGATTAATAGATGCACAGCGGAAGTCTTTACCCTTTTTCTAATGAGTGTGTGACAACTTTCTACCTTCAATGATGTTTGGACTTCAAACTGTGAGCAGTTGGCTTGGCAGTTAGCTAGATGGCAAGGAACTGCTGAGGCAACTGCCAGTTGAAAATAGAAGTTTGAGAAAGATGATAATATGGCCTTGCAGAGAATGATGAGGGCTTTCTGAATATATGTTGAGCTGAAGGTAGTAAAGAGTTTTGCCTGAGCAGTGGTCTGAGCAGTTGGGTAATCCCAGGAAACTGCTAAGCCGTCTGCTGCTTATAAAGAAGTATCTTTGAGGACTGACCAATCACATCTTTTAGTAGTGATATGTAAAGCTTGTGGGAAACAGAAGTCTCAAGGAAAAGTGAGTTATTAAGCAGTAGGATAAGCAGTAGAGTCAATTAAGACGACTGCTTAGGATGCTGCTGGCAAACTACGATCCCTTTAGTGAGAAGTATTGAGTGTGTGCTGTGGTGAGTAAAGGAGAATCAACACACGATGTATCCTGGTTCAGAGGTGGTGTAATCCTCCTACATCCAGTCCCACCCTCTTTCAGATGGATTTCACTAAAGTATTCAGCCCAATACACTTAGTGCCAATCTAGCCTTTACAACACTTAGGCCTAGATTGAAGGTTTTTCACAATGAGTATAACACCACTCAAAGTTACTCAGTCCTTAGACTTTTCTCAATCGATCCAGTGGGGATCAAAAGGTACTCTATCTATCTACCCACACTTTAGGATCCGAACAACTGTTCTCCTAAGTGTTTACAACCACTTGTGAAATATTACAAGAAAGTTCTAATCTCCAACTATGAACTAAGCTCTAAAAATATGAAAGTGTTGATCTAATCTAAGAGCTTAGTGAAGCATGAGGCTAAGCAGAGAGTAAAGTTGAGTTTGCACTTTCTCTTTTGCTAGATAGCTCGTATATGCTTTGATGAAAGTATTTCTCTACTTAGGATGCTCAAGCTTATTTTTGAACTCATGCTTCTACCTATATTTATAGGCCTTCATGGTTGATTGATCTCATCCGTTGGTTGAGATGGATTAATCTTGTGCGTTGAGGTTCTGGCTGGGACGAATTGTACATTCGTCTTCTTGTGCAGGAGCTTTTAATCCTTTTGTTTTCTGTCTTGAATAATTGGGCCGCGGCATGGGTTTGTCTTCAGCCGCTGCAGCTTCACTCCAAAAGGACGTCCCATGCTGTAGGACCATGTACCTGTTTAAGTTTTTAATGCTGGTCAAGTTTTGTCTTCCAATCATACAACTTTGATGTATATGATTTTTCGAGCATCTTTAAAATGTGACATTTATTTAATCTTTGAGTCAAATGATATGTGCCGGTTGGATCTAAATATCCGTTTAAGGTAAAAAAAAATACCTTATTGCATTTTTACTTTTTCCGGTACTATTTCATTGGTCTCAAAAATTGTACATTTATTTTGTCACATTTGAATAATTTGAGTGCTAATACCTGAATTTAATTTGGACACAATGTACGGGTGCAAAGTATAGTGGCATCATCAAAATCTTATCAAAATTGGGTACTAACACATTGTAGCTCACAAGTCAAGGATGACAAAGCTCTATATTCTGCTTCAGAAGAGGATCTTGAGACAGTTGTTTGTTTCTTTGATTTCCAGGATATTAAGGAATTTCCTAAGAAAACACAGAATCCTGTGACAGATCTCCTAGTGTCAGAACATGCTGCCCAGTCAGAATCAGAAAAAGCTTGTATCTGCAAATTGTTGGAGGCTGAAAAGAATAAGCCAAGAGAAGGAGAATTCTTGAGATATTTAAGAATCCTGAGAGCAGCCTGTAGATGGGGTTCTCTTGGTGAAGAAACAAACTGACTGAGTTGTTGTACAACAAAGGTGATGTCAGGTCTTGTGTTGGTAAGATAGATAAGTCGACCTATTAACCTTCTGAAGGCAGTAGGATTAGTCATATGATCTCCTTTATCAGCTGAAAGCTTGAGGGCAGGATCTATGGGAGTGGAAGCTGGTTTACATCCTGAAAGTCCAAACTCATCAATCAGTTCAAGGCAATACTTTCTTTGATTCAGAAGTATACCTTTCTTAGACCTGGCAATCTCAAGGCCAAGAAAGTATTTCAAATTGCCCAAGTCTTTAATGTGAAACTGTTGATGAAGATATGCTTTCTTTCTTTTCAATTCAGCATAGTCATTGCCTGTGAGGATAACATCATCAACATATACTAGCAGTGCAGTTATGGTGTTGGTAGTGTGTTTTACAAACAAGGAATAGTCTGCTAGACTTTGAGTGTAACCAAGATATTGAAGGGCAGAAATTAGCTTTTGATTCCACTGTCTACTTGCTTGCTTGAGTCCATAAATGGACTTATGGAGTTTGCAGACTAAATTCTTCTGTGGAAGAGAGAGACCAGGTGGAGGTTTCATATAAACTTCCTCTTCTAAATGCCCATGTAAGAAGGCATTATCAATGTCTAACTGTTCAATGTACCAATTGTTTGTGCATGCTAGTGCTAGTAAGAGTCTCATGGTGGTAAGTTTTGCTACAGGAGAGTATGTTTCAAAAAAATCAACCCCTTCTGTTTGAGTAAAGCCTTTAACAACTAAACGAGCTTTGTATCTCTCAAGAGATCCATCTGATTTTAACTTAACTTTATAGACCCATTTGCAGCCTACTGCTTTCTTTCCTGGAGGTAACTTAACCAAGGACCAAGTTTGATTGTTTTCAAGAGCATTAATTTCAGTGATCATTGCTTTTCTCCAACATTCATGTTCATTAGCTTCTTTGAAAGAAGATGGTTCTGGATAGAATGAAAGAGAATTACAGTAAGAAATATGTTGAGAAGAGCAATTAGAAATATCAAGGTGGGGCTGTAATGAGTAAGGTGTTGAGGAAGAAGCATTGCCACAGTAGTAAGCATCAAGGTATCCTGGAGCTTTCTTTGTTCTTTTGCTTGAGTCATTGACTTGAGTATTGATATCATGATCAGGATTTGGATTAGGAATGTCTTTAGAAGATAAAGTGTAAAGAAGGTCAGTGATGTCAGAATCAAGATGATCAGAAGATTGAGGAAGATTTTGAAAAGGGAACTGTGTTTCATATAGGATAACATTCCTAGATATGAATGTGTTACAGGAGTGCAGATTATAGAGAATGTATCCCTTTGTGTTTTCTTGAAAACCTAGAAACATACATTTGTGAGCTCTGCTATCTAACTTTGATCTATTGGCTGTTAAAGTTGAAGCAAAAGCAAGGCATCCAAAGACTTTTAATTGTGTTAGATCTGGTTTGGAAAGAAAGACCAATTCAAAAGGAGATTTTTGATCTAGGACTGGAGAAGGAACTCGATTTATGATATGAATGGCATGCTTGACAGCAAAAGACCAAAGAGATTTTGGGATTTTAGCTTGAAATAAAAGGGCTCTAGTGACATTGAGAATGTGTTGATGTTTTCTTTCCACAACAGAATTTTGTTGAGGACATTCAACACATGAAGTTTCATGAATAATGCCTTTGTTATCATAGAAATCTGGTAGGAGAAATTCCTTACCATTGTCAGACCTAATTCTTTTGAGTTTAGTGTCAAACTGGTTTTCAATCATTAGAATGTAGTTTTGTAATATTGGTCTGACTTCAGTTTTTGTTTTGAGAAGGTGTGTCCAAGTGAATCTGGTAAAATCATCTACTACAGTAAGGAAATATCTGTATCCTTCAAGAGATGGAACAGATAGAGGTCCCCAAATGTCAACATGAATAAGTTCAAAAAATCTGAGGGATTTAGTTGTGCTATTTGGATAAGGCAGTTTCTTTTGCCTAGAGAAATGACAAATATCACAACATTGAAAAGAAGCATAAGGAATATATGTGTATTGATTGGACAATTGTTTAAGAACAGTGTCAGAAATATGGCCTAACTTGAGATGCCATAACAAGGATGTGTCAACAGGACTAGCAACAGTGTTATTTGGACTCACAGTATTGAAAACAACATTATTACATGACTCATCAGTCGAATGACTATCAAAAGAAAGCTGAAACAGGCCTTGATGCTTCTTAGCTATGCCAATCCTCTTCAATGTGGTTTTCTGCAAGATAAAACAGATTGAGTAATCAAAGACAACCAAATGATTAGCATCAGAAAGAAGTTTAGGAATGGATATTAGGTGAGCAGAGAAATTAGGCACAAAAAGGACTTGATGAAGTACTAATTGTCCTAAGTTGATGGTTCCTGAAAATTGTGATAGAACAAAAGAGCCATTGGGAAGTTTAATATGAACTGGGGGTATGGACTGTAAAGAAGAAAAAAGGTGTTGTGATGGACATATGTGATCAGTGGCTCCACTATCTACTATCCAATTAATATAGGAAGGATATTTACCAGGAAGTTTATATGAAGAAGTAGAGGTGTGATGAATGGAAGGATGGGATGAATCCTGAAGTTGAGATTGTTGAAGGAGGGCTAGAACATTGTGATATTGTTCTTTAGACAATACAAATTGATCCTGGTTATGAGACTCCAGATTAGAAGCAGTAGAGTCAACAATTTGATCCATAGAAGCTTGGTTGGCAGATGAATTAGGGTTTGAAGAGGAGCTGCCAGTCTTGTAACCAGGTGGATAACCATGGATTTCAAAGCATGTGTCACGCGTGTGATTGTTCCTTCCACAATGATCACAATATTTGTTTCCTCTTCCTCTTCCAGAACTATATCCTCTTCCACCTCGATTAGGGTTAAAACCACCACGAGAATTGTTAGATCTTCCACGAGTCTGATTAAAACCTCCACGAGATTTGAAGGAGTTGTCTGATGAGTGTGTAGATGTAGAATTGGAGTCGTTGAAGGCTGCTAAGGCTGTGGCTTTGAACACTTGAGAGTTTAATGAATTTGTAAGGAATAAATGTAATTAGATTTTGATGATGCTACAGGATTAGAAAGTTAGGTTACCCCCAAATTAGATTTTATGTATTAGAATTTTTCAATTGTAAGTATTAGTGTAGTCGAAGATCAGAGTTGCTCTATTTTGGATCAGATCAGAAGTGCATCAGAACTGCTCGACCAGACTTGCTCTATGAGAACTGTTCCATCAGAGTTCTCTTAGCAGAAGTACATCAGAGTTGCATCATGAGAGTTGCTGATAAACTTGGACATCTGATAACCGATGAGAACTACAAATCAAAGGTACTCATCAGCGGACATATCAGAGTCAGAGTTAGAGCTCTATCCGAGATCAGAAAGCCATCAGAATCCAACACATCAGAAGAGCCTGATCAGAGCCCGACTAACACTTAGAAGATTTCAAGCAACATCCAACAGCTATGAATCCAACGGGTAAAACATCCAACGGCTAGAAGACTGTGCATGAAAGGAAAGCATTTAATGCACATTAAATGAGCCTGATACGCTGAAGGATTGATTGCAAATGATTGACCAAAGAATCCGGGAAGATATATTATAAAAATAGAAACCTTCCAAAACGGCGGTCAAGTCAACTGTACGCGCATTTAATGCAGTTGTCTCCTCCTCCAACGGGCAGACAACCCCAGTATATAAGCTACTCACCGAAGAACTGGAAAACTAACTTTGCCAAGCACTCTTGATCCATTTCCGAACATACTTCTTGAGATTCAACCTTCACAACACAAAAACAAGAAAAAGCTTACGTTGGGAAGATTCAAACTCTAAATCTTTCATCCCCAACAAGAGCAAAGTTCATCCTGTTCTTCAACTCTTCAAGAACTTCAACTACATATCTCTTGTAACGAAGCAAGTTGGAGAAAACTCTGTTTTCAGAACATCTTCTGAAAAGAAGGGCGTCCAAGTAACTGCAGTAGTGAAGTGGTGATACTTCCGGGAAGCTGAGTGAAAGGACCAGCCATCAGGACGTGGAATTGCATCCTGGGTGGCATCTAGGCTTGAAGAAGACGAGGAGTGCTTCTTAAGTGCTAGGAATTAGCTTTGTAACTGATCTACTTCAAAGCTAGTGGAACAGTGGACTAGAGGAACGAGTTGTTCCTTGAACCACTATAAAATATCCGGTGTCATTTACTTTACTGCAATTTTCATTTCTGCACTTAGGATATTAACTGATTAACTCTAAGACTTGGAATCTGTGTTCAGCAGATCTTGTTTTAAGAGCTATCAGAAAGGCATTTGCCTTAGTGTTTCTGAGGCTACCCGGACAGATCAGAATCCGCTGCCAAGGCCAGTTCTGATATCAGAACCAGCCTATCTCTGTCATCAGAATCAGACCTTCTCTGATAAGTCACTTTTGACTTAGAGAAAATTTGAAAAACCAACCAGTCTATTCACCCCCCCCTCTAGACTGGTTACCATATTAAACGGGACCAACAAGTGGTATCAGAGCCTCCTTGTTCTTGTAACCTCTTAGGTTACTCTCTGAACAAAGATCCACTTGTTCTTAGCCTCTATTTATTTGTTATTATGGATAACTCTCTTGCAAAGCATCTTATGTTCACAGATCAGAAATATGATGACTGGAAGATCCGGATGAAAGCTCATCTTTGTGCCCTGCATGATGAAATGTGGGAAGTCTTGGAGAATGGACCTTTTATCCAATTCATGAAGGTCAACCCTGCGCATACCTTAGACAACAATCTACCTCAGATGATTGAGAAAGCTCGGTCAGAATGGACCAAGGAAGAGAAAAGGCAGTACAACCTAGATAATATAGCCAAGGACATTCTCTACAAAGCTATTGATGAAAGATATTTCAATAGAATAAAGAAATGCAGGACTGCTAAGGAAATCTGGGACAAGCTTGATGAGATAGGAGCAGGAGATGAACAAGAAAGAGATAACAAGCTAACCATCGCAATGAAGAAGTTTGATGACTTCAAACTTCTGCCAGAAGAATGCATTGCTAAGATGCATGAGAGATTGCTGATTCTCATCAGTGAAATTTCTGAGCTTGGAAAGGAGCTCACCATCAAAGAAGTCAACATGAAGATCCTCAGAGGACTGCCTTCAGCTTGGAAGATGAAGGTGATTGCAGTCCAAGAAAGCAAGAACATCAAGACCTACCCCACAGAGAGATTGATCTCAGATCTCAAAGCTTATGAGTTCGAGATGATTGAAGAGAAAGAAGAAGTGCCAGATGAGAGAACCACAACTGCCCTTACTGCCAGCACCTCTAAGGCTACAAATTTTGATCCCTCAACTCTTCTATCTGATGAATATATGGCTGCTTTTGCCAGAAAATTCAGAAAATTTATGAAGAAAGATGGAAAGAGTCCATCTTCCATCAGAAGACCACATCAGAAGACCAAATCTTCTGAAAGCAATGGAGAGTACCTCTGCTACAACTGCAGACAGCCTGGGCACTTCAAAGCAAACTGTCCTTACCCCAGAGTGTCCAAGAAGCAAGGACACGAAGAAGAAAAGAAGCCTGAAGATCAACACAGAAGAAGAAGAGCATTCGTCTCAGAGCAAGCTGAGAGAGATCCACTCTCTGAATCAGAGTCCAGTTCAGACTCCGACTCTGATGAAGCATTCTGCTGCTTGGATGCAGAAACTGAAGACCTCTGCCTCATGGCACAATCAGATGATGAGGTATGCTCCACTTCTGACTCTATTTCTTCCTCGGTAGGCACAGCCTTAAATGATGATCCAATGTCATCATTTTGGGAAGAGTTCCAAACCATCCAAGCCACTTATTCCTTTGTTAAAGATGAGAACAGTAGGCTGAAAGTTGATATCTCTGATCTAAGGAAAGAGACTGAGTGCAAACTTAATCTCTTAACTGAGGAAAGAGATAGACTGAAGGCTGAAAATGAGTCTCTTCTTAAAAGAATAAGAGACATTGAAGGACTTGAGAGTAAATATAATAGTCTTCTGAAGATGCAATCTTCCATGAAGAATATTAGTGACTCTCATAACTTTACCTCTGGTCTTGGATATGTTGAACCAGAGTCTGGTGAGCCTTCTGTAAGGCCTAGCACCAAAGTTGCTAAGGCTAAAAAGGTCATAGTGCCACAGACTCTGAGCCCCATTTGCCATGCTAGTACTTCTGGTACTAAAGTTGTTCAAGAGAAGGTCACACCAGAGAAACAAACTCTAAAGGCCAAACCAAAACACAGTTTGAAAACTTATGAACCTGGCAGAAACTCAAACAAAAGGAAGAGTTTTCAGAAAAATAATAATCAAAGGCCTAATCCAATCAGACAATCTCATGACAATGGTATCAGAAACTGCTATCAGAAAGGCAGATATCAAGAAAAGATTAACTATAGGCAGAAGAGGTTGTCTGGTCAACCTCAGAAGCCTAAAGTTAAGCGCTCCTCTGATCTTGATAGCATATGGGACTTCTTTCCAACAAAGAAGGCCATGCAGAAGTATGCAAACAGAAAGCATGATCCTCACAAGCATCTGCCCAAAGTGAATCATACATCTGTTTACTACAACTACCAGGTGGATAATGGGTACCATCCACCAAGGTTTCAGTTGATGAGACCAAAATGGTACCAACTACCAAGACTGCATTACCCCCCAGGACCCAACATTGCTTGGGTACCTAAATCTTCCTTTTAATCTTGCAGGAACTGTGTGCTGGAGCCATCTCAGAACAAGAATGGTATATTGACAGTGGATGCTCCAGGCACATGACAGGTGACAAGAGTTGCCTATCAGAGTTCCAGAAAATCAATGGACCCAGAGTCACTTTCGGTGGAAATGACAAGGAAGGGCAAACAAAAGGAAGAGGAAAGCTGATCAAGAACCAGATAATCATTGAAGATGTCTCTTATGTCAAAGGTCTGAAGTTCAACTTGCTGAGTGCTAGCCAGTTCTGTGACAAAGGCTACACAGTTGAATTCACCAAGACCTTATGCTATGTCAAGCATGAGACAACCAAAGAAGTGGTTCTCACAGCCGAAAGAAGGAAGAACATCTATGTTGTTGACTGGCAAACAGCAAAAGATGGAACCTGCCTGATAGCAAAGGTGTCACGCCCCGGACCGCGTCCGTGCCACGTAGACAACCGCCGTACAACCCAATAAGAACAACGTAGTTCATCCTTATCAAATCATACAAGGCGTCCGTTGAGTTCTATTGCCAAGCCGATTAGTAAACCCATACAATCAACATCAATATATATTAGTCAAACAAATGCGGAAAATAAGATATGTTTGATGCTGAGCCACACGTGGCAAATACGGGCACGCAGGCCCCCAAATGTTTTAATAGAAAACATTGTTAAAAATATCCATGAGCAGTTTATCAGTTTTGAAGATGAATGGAAGCACGAACCACGTCTTCCTCCTTGATCAGTCACCCTAGGCAAAGGTGCAGGTAGTAGGACTCTAGCCTTAACCTGAAAAATGTGAGGGCCCCCGAAGGGGTCAGTACTCCATAGAAGTACTAGTGACAAGCAGGCTATATGAGGAATAACTAATGTTTCAGACACGAGACCCAAAAATAGGGTGGTACATATACTTATAGGTGTAACCATTGTTACCCCATCCCCAAGATAATACATACCGTATATACTTGTAAAATACTTGACTCGTAGGTCATTTTCTCGCAAAAGAGTCTTTTAGAGACAAGGTACTTACCCAACCTTTCCCCTTTCATTCCTGAATGCCTAGCTTAAGAGCTACATTCTACCTTCATAATATCCTACCGAGTTTCAGGAGTGTTAACCCTCCCGGGGATACTCAACCCCAACCGAGTTTTGGGATCATTTACCGTCCCGAGGATACTCAACCTCAACCGAGTTTTAGGATCATTTACCGTCCCGAGGATACTCAACCTCAACCGAGTTTTAGGATTGTTTACCGTCCTGAGGATGCTCAACCTCACCGAGTTTTAGGATTGTTTACCATCCTGAGGATACTCAACCTCACCGAGTTTTAGGATCATTTACCGTCCCGAGGATACTCAACCTCAACCGAGTTTTAGGATTGTTTACCATCCTGAGGATACTCAACCTCACCGAGTTTTAGGATCATTTACCGTCCCGAGGATACTCAACCTCAACCGAGTTTTAGGATCATTTACCGTCCCGAGGATACTCAACCTCAACCGAGTTTTAGGATCATTTACCGTCCCGAGGATACTCAACCTCAACCTTATTTCTAACCAAACCCTAACCTGGATATGGCTAACCTTTCGTTTACTCAACTATGGACAATACCTGGTCCTATAGTCATATAACAATCCTTAGTAACCAACGTGGACGGGTCCCGCCTGATCGGTCCACGTTAACCCACTCAAAAACTACCCGTTTTGAGTATAACTCAATACTCGATCGAGTACCCATCAATACTCGGTCGAGTACAGGAGACAGGAGCCCATAAGGCTAATTTTCAAGGCATACTCGATCGAGTATCTATCCATACTCGATCGGGTATAGGAGACAGCGGCCCTTGGGGCCAATTTCTCAGCAGACACCCGGTCGGGTATTGTAGTTGACTTGGCGGTCAACGCCCGTTTGACCGCCCAAACGGAGTCCGATTAACGTGAAATTTTACATGCATAATCTACTTGAAGTCCTTGATCCAAAAATACCATTTTTGACCCCTGGATCATTGTACATAATAAGTTATCACATTTTTAATCACCAAACATACAAAACATGCTTTTCAACTTTGTTTTATATATAATCATGGCATAAGCCAATACTTGATTAACTTTAATCATTCCGTAAAACATATACTTGATTACTTTAGGTAATCTCATGCCTCAATCAAAAGTTATAAAGCATATAGCCGTCTTCTCACCTTAATGAAGCTTATGAAGTTCTAGCCTTTCCGATTTAGCCCCGGTGAAACTCCGGTGAACTTCAACGAACTCCGGTGACAACTCCGGCAACTCTTTCAACTCCGTGAAAGTCCTTGAAGCACCTTATACAAGTTAATAACAAGGTTTTATCATCATAAAACCCATATCACCACAAATAACCTCTAAAAGGTTATTTTCCGACAAACCCGTCAACTTTGCTCTCAAAGCTCGTTTTGGGTTTAGACCAACTCACCAACTCCCATTCTACACCTTTACATGTGAAGAGATATACTAGGAGTATGTAATAGGATTAAAGAGAAGAAATGGGGTTAATGAAGTCATTACCTTATTAACCACAAGTTTTCCTTCTTTTTCTCTCCTTTCTCTTCTTCTATTTCCTTCCTTCTTCCTCCCCTTGCTTAGGTGCGTGTATGGAGGCTTCTATGGAGTATTTTCAGAGCTTCTCTCACCAATGAGGATAGTATGGACGAGCTGTATGAGGTGGGATGATTGAGAATGCCTTTTTGGCATTTCTCCCAATAATAACATGGGTGAGGTCCACTTCCTTTGTTGATTGGTCTTCCAATCAATTCCATCTTGCTCCTTCACAGTATTGTGCGGCTCCTCTTGCTCTTTGCAAGACCAAAATACGTGGGGTGGCCCCCACATATGTGGGAGGTCATCCCTTTGTGTCCCCAAGTGTACACTTGGTCCCGAAAGTTGTATTTTCCGGACTGTTTTAACTATATTTCGTTTTATCGGGTAAAATGAAATATCTATCATTCTTCCAATTATTATTGGTTATGAGAATGAATGTACATCCCCAACTTTTAATTTGATGGTCTCCATAATTTATTATGGCTTTTTATCTGATATTACTTCGGTACCGATAAATGGGCTTCATATGCCCAACAGGTTACTCACATGATTCCTATGGCCCAACCAGGCTATCCACCATTATACACATATCATCTTGACCCAAATGAATATAATATGTGGTCCCGATAATATCGGGCGGCCCCCCACTTCCGGTGTGGGCCCCACGTGAATTTTACTATTCACGTAAAAGAAATGATAAACATTTACAATTACGAAAAATGCATTTATTCATTTCCCAGAGTTCGATACATAATTCGGTAAAGTACAAATACTTGGGGGCGGTGTTACAAGTTCTACCCCCCTTATTTGGGATTTCGTCCCCGAAATCCACGTGTCTAGTCGAACAGAAATGGATACTGCTCCCTCATCAGGGTCTCCACTTCCCAAGTCTGCTCCTCGACACGATCACTCTTCCAAAGTACCTTCACCATCGGTACCTCTTTACTCCTTAGCTTCTTTACCTGTCGGTCCATGATCCTTACCGGCTGCACCGCATAGTGAAGGTCTTCCCGGATTTCTACCGGTGGTTTCTCAAGAATATGTGACGGGTCCCGTACATATTTCTTGAGCATGGAAACATGAAATACATTATGGATCCTTTCTAACTCTGGAGTTAGTTGAAGTCGATACGCCACAACCCCAATCCTTTCAATGATTTTG